>JAYESD010000002.1:27151346-27596436 GCA_036927565.1 Tuctoria greenei | reverse complement strand
ATAATGAACCATCATTTCCCAACCATATACTAATTATGAACTGGCCCCAAGCCGCTCTTGTCCGTGAGCACGGCTGTCATGACAGTTTTACCAAATCTCTGCAGAGAGTGTACCCTTTCCCCACAAGCAGTGATTTCATCCCCTGTTGCCAGGTGGACTAAGTGAACCTCCCTGATTGCCCGTGGTTGCTAACCACATTACACACTTCCTTTGGTGTGAGGCCAGGAGATCACAACATGGTCTTTACAAAGGTACTCCCGCTTAGTGCTAGCCCTCTAAGGTTTCCACCACTGGGGATTCTCGGAGTAACCCTCCGCCCCAGAGCCCCCTCTTGAGCCTTGCGGTTCCAAGAGCAGATCACCCGCCTCATTCCCCGCACCATCCAGCCACTAGCAGTTCATCGGGAGAAACCTAATTAATTGACCAAGCTGCCCCATCTCAGTCTCGTGGTGGTACTATAAAGCTTAGTGACTTCCTCCATAAACCGGGTCCTTAGAATCCGGTGGTAACAAACCCCAATCCCGGGTCTCGTGCAAAATGCACCATACCAAACTAACCAACCACCAGATTCCTATCCACTAACATTAAGTATATTCATCACCAAATTAAAGTAACCGTAAAGTTGAGCATAGAACATTTGTGTGTAATCCCAATCCCACATCTAAGCATGGCTAAGCATAAATAAAGCCTATCTACTTCCCAACCCATTTCAGGTAACAAGGAATGGTAAGGAACAGGGCATGTAAACATGTAGTAGGACATCAATTTAATTAGCATGCAACTAGCTAAATCCCTAAAATAGGTACAAGATGGTCAAGGGCACTTGCCTTCGTTGGAGACTTGAGAATTGACGACGTCTTGGTCTTGAAGTTGAGGTTAGGGTCGTAGAACGACTCTAGATATATGCCCAAGCAATGGCAAGAATAGAATAAAGCTAAATAAGTAAAGGCACGCAAAACAATGCATTCACACATACACATAGGCACAAAATTCTACACTAATGCGTCCCTACGAGGTATTTATCATTTATCATGGTCAAAGTATGCATTTTAGATTTATCCTACAATTTTGGGATTTTATTATAGCCTAAAACCATTTTTATTGAATTTTCTATAGCAAAAATGTATTTTAAAACCTTTATAATAATTATTCCAGGGACCAAATATATTTTATCTGAACACTACAATTAATTCACAGCATAAAATAGATTATAACAATTTTTCATAATATTCCTACACTTAATTACCATTTTAATCTAATTTCTACACCTCAAATACAATTAAAAACCCTATTCAGCAATTAAAGAAAAGTCCAGGGGCTAAATAAATAGTTTTCTACACTGTTCAGGGTCTAAATACACTATTCTACCAACTTACAGGGGTTAGAATGCTTAATTAAACGTTTAAAACCAATTTTTAGGGTTCCAGGGGCTAGTCTGCGAATTCTGGGGGCTAGACTCAAATTACAGAGAAGCACAGGGGGTAGCTAGTGATATTCCAGGGACTCCGGTGTAAAACTGAAGGCGGGAAAACTAGATTGAATGAGGGCCGTTGGATTTGAGATGGGTGGCTGGGATTTTATTATCCGAAGCGTTACGTTCTTCTAATCGTGGCCGTTGGCCGGGAATGGACGGCTCAGAAGAGGCCACGTCGTCCTCGGCGACGTCGGTGGTGGCCGGCGCGGCGGTGCTAGGCGCCCGCGGCGGCGAGCTCGCCGGAGACGGCCAAAACGGCGACACCGACGCTCAAACACGGCGCTAAGAGCATGGAACGAAAGAGGAGAAGAAGGGGAACTCACCTAGGGGAGTAGCTAGCCTTGAAATCGGTCGGAGGACGGTCGGCGATGAGGAATGGCGGCAGGTGGCGTCGGACCTCGTCGGACTTGGTGAATTCCCGGCGATCTCCTTGCGCAACCTTGTCCGGCGGGTTCCTGGGTTCACGGTGAAGAGGTCAGAGCAGAGGGAGGGGTGCGGCGATCGCCGGTGAGTCGGGAACGCGGGCGCGGAGTTGCTCACCGGTGGAAAATGGCTAGGGTTCCGGGAGGCTCGGGGAGAGGGGGAAAAATGGGGGCGCCGGTTCCTTTATGCCGCGGAGAGGGAGAGGCTTGAGGGGCGCGCGCGAAAACTGCCTGAGGAGAGTGGGTTCGGGGGGGGGGGGGGGGGGGGAGATCGTGGGCGCGGGGAGGGCGCGGCGCGACGGTTGCGCGGGCGCGGGAGAGAGAGGGAGGCGGTTGGGAGGGATGACAGGCGGGGCCCGACTGGCGGTGAGAGAAGGAAGGGGGGGGTTCGGCTGGGCCGGCGGGAGAGGGAAGGGAAGATGGGCCAGGGGGAAGAATCGGCCCAACAGGGGGGGTTTTATTCTTTTCTTTTTCTTTTTCCATCTCTTTTCTTTTGATTTTGAATTCAAATTCAATTTGAACCGTTTGCTACTCGTTTAAACACCAAAAATTCACAAGAAAATGCATGCTACAATGATCAAGGTTTGGGCAAATTTTTGTACAAGAATTGTGGGTGTTACAACTCTACCCCCTTAAAAGGAATCTCGCCCTCGAGATTCGGACGCTCTAAGAGAATAGATGAGGGAAATCCGCCTTGAGAGCTTCTTCTCTTTCCCATGTTGCTTCTGCCTCGGAATGATGTTTCCATTGCACTTTACACATGCGAATGACTTTGTTCCTCGTGACTTTTTCTAGTGTCTCAAGTATTTTGACAGGCTGCTCTACATAAGACAAGTCTTCCTGTACATCCACGGCTTCCATGGGCAATTGCTCTTCAGGCACTCTTAAGCACTTCTTGAGCTGGGAGACATGAAACACATTATGCACGTCTGACAAGTGTGGCGGAAGCTCAAGCTGATAAGCCACTTCACCACGTCGTTCCAGTATCTTGAACGGACCAATGTAACGGGGTGACAACTTGCCTCTTACTTTGAATCTTCTCAATTCTCTCATAGGTGACACCTTCAAGTACACATAGTCACCAACTTCAAACGTGAGATCACGTCTTCGAGTATCCGCATAACTCTTTTGTCTTGTTTGAGCTGCCTTTAGATTCTTCCGAATTTCTTGTACTTGCCTTTCAGCCTCTTGTAATACGTCAGGCCCAAAGACTTGACTTTCCCCAGTTTGATTCCAAAACAACGGTGTCCTACATTTTCGCCCATACAATGCTTCAAAAGGAGACATCTTCAAACTGGCTTGATAACTGTTGTTGTAAGAAAATTCGGCATATGGCAGATTCTTGTCCCAACTCTTGCTATTCTTTAAAGCACACGCTCTCAACATATCTTCTAATATCTGGTTGGTGCGTTCTGTCTGGCCATCAGTTTGAGGATGATACGCCGAACTGAAATTTAGACGGGTATCCATTGATTCATGCAACTTCTGCCAGAATCTTGAGGTGAATTGGGTGCCTCTGTCTGAAATGATCTTCTTAGGAACTCCATGCAAGCATACAATCCTGGAGATGTACAGTTCCGCCAACTTGGGGCCATTATAGGTCTCTTTCACAGGAATAAAGTGAGCCACTTTAGTTAGACGGTCCACAATAACCCATATAGAATCATATCCAGATTGTGTTCTTGGTAGTCCCACAATGAAGTCCATACTAATTTCTTCCCATTTCCATTCTGGCACTTTGATTGGTTGCAATAACCCTGCTGGTCTTTGATGTTCCGCCTTAATCAATTGACATGTATCACATATGGCCACATATTCGGCTACATCCCGCTTCATTCCATGCCACCAATATCGATCTTTAAGGTCTTGATACATCTTTGTGCTTCCGGGATGAATGGAGTATGATGAGTCATGAGCTTCTCTTAATATCAACTCTTTAATCTCCTTGATATCCGGGACACAAATCCTCTTTCCAAGCCATAAGGTTCCTTGTTCATCCTCTCTAAATTTCGGAGCTTTCCCTTTCTTCATCAACTGTTTGATCTCCTTGACCTTCTCATCATTCTTCTGCCCTTCTCGTATATCACGCTCGAGGGTTGAGTCCACTTCCATAGCAACTGCTTCAGTGCTAGACACTAGACATAGATTTAACCTTGCAAACTCTTCACAGAGCTGGGGTTGAAGAGCTTGTACTGACAAGTTATTGCTTTGTCCCTTCCTGCTTAGAGCATCAGCGACCACATTAGCCTTGCCTGGATGGTAGTTGATTCCCACATCAAAATCATTGATTAACTCCAACCAACGACGTTGCCTGAGGTTAAGATCCGGCTGTGTAAATATATACTTCAAGCTCTTGTGATCTGTATATATCTCCGTCCTTTTTCCCATCAAGTAGTGTCTCCATATCTTCAAGGCATGAACAACAGCTGCCAATTCTAAGTCATGTGTTGGATAGTTCCTCTCATGCTTCCGAAGCTGTCTTGAAGCGTAAGCCACAACATGTCCTCCTTGCATTAAGACACATCC
This sequence comes from Tuctoria greenei, assembly GCA_036927565.1. Classification (NCBI taxonomy): domain Eukaryota; kingdom Viridiplantae; phylum Streptophyta; class Magnoliopsida; order Poales; family Poaceae; genus Tuctoria; species Tuctoria greenei. The sequence goes on along the minus strand of JAYESD010000002.1, from coordinate 27,592,014 downwards.
TAAACCATGACCAGATGCATCACAATAGACCACAAACTCCTTCTGCATATCAGGCATCACCAATACCGGCGCACTGGTGAACCTCTTCTTCAATTCGGCGAAGCTCACTTCACATTCGGGAGTCCATTTGAAAGCAACTCCTTTCTCAAGCAATTTGGTTAATGGTCGAGAGATCTTTGAAAATCCCTCGATGAATCGACGGTAATAACCAGCCATACCTAAGAATCTTCTTATATCATGTACACTCTCAGGTGTTTCCCACTTAAGGACATCGGCCACTTTGCCTGGATCCACTGCTATACCTCCTTCAGATATGACATGTCCCAAAAATGATACCTCCTTTAGCCAAAACTCACACTTGCTAAGTTTGGCATACAGTTGATGTTGGCGAAGCTTCTGTAGGGCCATCCTGAGGTGCTCCTCATGTTCTTCTTCCGTCTTGGAGTAGATAAGTATGTCATCGATGAATACCACTACGAACTTGTCCAAGTACTCCATGAAAACCTTGTTCATAAGATACATAAAATACGCCGGAGCATTGGTCAATCCAAATGACATGACTGTATACTCATACAATCCATACCGAGAGACAAATGTCGTCTTGGGAATATCCGACGGTCTAATCTTCAGTTGATGGTAGCCCGAACGAAGATCAATCTTGGAAAACACACATGCTCCTCTTAACTGATCAAATAAATCTTCAATCCTTGGTAGTGGGTATTTATTCTTGATTGTTACCTCATTTAGAGCACGGTAGTCCACACACAACCTTTGAGTTCCATCCTTCTTAGGTACAAATATGACTGGTGCTCCCCAAGGCGATGAGCTTGGACGAATATATCCTTTTGCCAATAATTCCTCAATATGATCCTTTAGTTCAGCCAATTGTTTAGCATCCATTCTATATGGCCTCTTATATATTGGGGCCGTTCCAGGTACTAATTCAATGATAAATTCAATCTCTCGATCAGGGGGCATACCTGGTAAGTCATCTGGGAATACATCCGGAAATTCCTTCACAATTCTGATGTCTTTGGTACTCTCAAGATGGTTGAGTTGTACTACTGTCTCTTGTGTCTGATCTGGCTTGAATTCCACTGTGGTGCCATCCGGGTGTGTTAAGCAGACTGTTCTAGTTGCACAATGAATTACCCCTTGATTCTTTGTCAACCAGTCCATTCCCAGGATGATATCTAATCCTTGTGAGTCCAACACTATTAGGTTGGCCCAAAAGACTACCCCCCTTATGTTTATACTCACTTTTCGGCATAGATGCCTTGCCACCATCTCTCCTCCAGGAGAGTTTATCAATAATGGCCCATTCAAGAATGTAACTACCATGTCATGCTTCTTTATGAAATCCTTGGATATGAATGAATGTGTAGCACCCGAATCAAACAATATGGTGGCGGGGTGGGAGTTGACAGAGAACGTACCGATCACCACATCAGGTGCTTCCTGTGCTTGCTCCAGAGTCACATGGTTGACACGGCCAGTTGGGTTTTGCTGCTTCTTTGGACAACTGCTGGCATAGTGTCCCCATTCTCCGCACTTGTAGCATTGTACTCCCGCAGCATTATTTGGGCCCTTGTTGCCTCCTGACTGGTTTCTTGGGGGTTGGCCACTCGGACGGTTAGCTGGGGCTGAAGGGCGGGGTGGCTGCATCTGCTGGCGTGGGGGTTGCATTGGCTGGCGTGGTGGCTGCTGCTGCTGCTGGCGCATTGGCTGGTTGTAGGGAGTGGGTGGCCTGTAGTTGGAGTTGGGGTACCTTTGTCCCGAGTAGTTCATGGGACGAGTCATATGAGTTGTAGGCGGAGGGTTGAGACGGGGGCGTACATTGCTGCTGGAGGCATGTGCTGCTAAAGTCAACTTCCTCTTTCTTTCGTCATCTTCCAGTTCCTTCTTAGTCCTTTCCACTTCAAAAGCTTTGTCCACTAACTTCTGGAAGTCGCCGTAGTCGCTGGAAGACATAGCAAACTTTAACTCTTTGTCCAGCCCATTCTTGAAGCGGAATTGTTTCTTGGCGTCGGTATCCACATCTGTTGGGGCATAGCGGGATAGCTGGGTGAAGGCATTCAGGTAGGCCCTCACAGTCATGCGGCCTTGCTTTAGCGTCAGGAATTCTTCACGCCTGGCTTGTATCTCTCCTTCAGGTACGAAGTGATTGCGGAAGTTGGTACGGAATTCTTCCCATGTAATATTTTCCGGGTCCCGGTGGGCTTCGGTGAAGGCGGTCCACCAGTCAGCTGCTGGTCCTTGAAGTTGATGAGAGGCTAGAAGCACTTTCTCCCTTCCTTCACAGTGGATGAGCCTCAGCTTGCTATCAATGGTACGGAGCCAATCATCGGCGTCCATGGGTTCGGTAACGGTGGCAAAAGTGGGTGGATGGGTGTTCAGGAAGTCCCTAAGGAAGGACCTAGGTGGAAAAGGTGGTGGTGGCGGAAGGTTGTAGTTTGGTGGTGGTGGGGGTGGGGCTTGTTGCAGGTTGGTGACAATTTGGGTGAGGTTGTTAAGCAACTGGGTCTGAAGAGCCATCATCTGTTGCATTTGTTGAGAGGCTGGGGCTCCTCGAGCACCCCTTGCATTCCATCCAGGGACACCTCCAAGTCCTTCATCCAGGGGTGGGTTACCACGACCACGGCCTCTACCTCTTCCTCGTCCAGCCATCTGTGATAGAGAAGTTCATTGAGGTTTTAGAATAATAGATGAGATGAGAAAGGATATGCTAGGGTAACACGGTCCCAACTATATGCATCAAGGGTAATAGACATAAAGCAAGTTCATTAACCAACTAGTGTGGAGGTGGACAAGATGCCTAAGCATTCCACCACTCACACGACACTTAAACAAGACTAAAGACATGGATGTGGACAGGATGCCGAAGCATTCCACAACTCATGTCGCAACCAACACACACAACAAAAAGCAAACTACTAGCATGACAACATAAAAGGTACAACTCAAGACTAGGGAGGGCGTAGCTACACGCTCCTACAAACTAAGGATAACTGTCCTGAGTCGTCCAGCGGGGAAACGAGTCCACTCCTACTCGTCGGAGTCCTCCTCAACCTCCATCTCCGGGTTTTCTTCTTCTGAGTCTTCTCTTGAGTTCTCGGGGGAGTTCATGCGGCGATCCGGGGAGTTCGGGTCCCAAGGCTCCACGTCTGAAGCGTACTGCGGAGAGTTAGGATCAACTCCAGTGATCCTCGTGTAGCGTCGGCGAAGTCGCTCGTAGCGGTCGACCAGGTCCCTGCTGTCCTGCAGCTCCTGCTGACAACGCTGGAGTCGCGAAGACAACTCCACAACGTCGTCCACCAGCCTCTCGCACTGGGGGTGAGTCAAGCGCCCCTCGACGTCACGTCCAGTGAAGGCGGCTGTGCCACTAGGGCGCTGAGGGGTGTACGCGTGCTCCGTGCACCCAAGAAGGAACCTGTGGGCGTGGCTCCAGTAGGTAGTCGCCTCCCACGTGGCGTCCTCCTCAGCTGCACGCTGGGAGCTCCTCCAGGCCGGAGAGAATTGCGAGTGCAGCAACTCCGAGTCGTAGTAGACGGCCAGCTGAGAAGTCCACTCCAGCTCACCAGTATAGGGTGCAAAGACCCTAGTGGTGTGGTAGACTAAGCGGACACGGTACTCACGGTACCCCGCAGCTCGAAGAAGAGAACGAAGACGGACGCGCATCCTTGAAGCAGCACTCCCGTTGGAGAGCAGCGTCGTCTCCCTCCGGGGTGTGTAAGGTGCGGAGCGACTGGCTAGGGCGTGCTGAGGGACACGACCTCCAGTCGACTTACGGGCCGTCTGCTTGGTCCGCGCCATCTACAAACATTTGAAAAGAAGAGAGTGAGATTAATATTTAATAAATCAAGTTAGAATAAAACAATAAGCAAAGCAAGGTAAGAAGCACAAGGGTTGAGATGAAGAGCACAAAGTTTTGGAAATACTATTCCATATGAAAATAGTATAGTCCTTAATTTTCGGCCATTTCTAACTAGGCTTGCGTCCTACGGGCAACACGGCTCTGATACCACTTTGTCACGCCCGGTCATCATAAAGATGAACAGACGCTAACCACATGTACGCCAGGATCAGTTGAATCGTACATGCGTTGACGAAAGTGAAATACCATTACATTGCCATGTTCGGAAATACATAAATAGTCTTACAGAACGACCCGAAGGTCTACAAATACACTCCACAAATATTTACAATCACTAAACAGTTCAACACTACAGAAAGCAAGATAGATAAGCGGGCTTCGTCTCCACAGGCAGCCGTTGCGCGTGAGGTCGCCAGCCTAGACCAAGTCCTCCGGGTTGACGTAGAAATCCTCCGGTGCAGCTTCTTCTTCTTCATACTCTAAAGGAGAATTAAACGCTTGAGTACATAGAGTACTCAGCAAGTGCGGGAAGAGAATGACATGATTGGCTAGAGCAAGGAAAGGCCAAATATGGCTTAGCACTATGCTTAGAACCTATCCTTAGCTTTCAATTATCAATATTATAATTCAATAAATAATCAACACATGATTAATGATAATGAAAGTACTTGAATCATAATGAACCATCATTTCCCAACCATATACTAATTATGAACTGGCCCCAAGCCGCTCTTGTCCGTGAGCACGGCTGTCATGACAGTTTTACCAAATCTCTGCAAAGAGTGTACCCTTTCCCCACAAGCAGTGATTTCATCCCCTGTTGCCAGGTGGATTAAGTGAACCTCCCTGATTGCTCGTGGTTGCTAACCACATTACACACTTCCTTTGGTGTGAGGCCAGGAGATCACAACATGGTCTTTACAAAGGTACTCCCGCTTAGTGCTAGCCCTCTAAGGTTTCCACCACTGGGGATTCTCGGAGTAACCCTCCGCCCCAGAGCCCCCTCTTGAGCCTTGCGGTTCCAAGAGCAGATCACCCGCCTCATTCCCCGCACCATGCAGCCACTAGCAGTTCATCGGGAGAAACCTAATTAATTGACCAAGCTGCCCCATCTCAGTCTTGTGGTGGTACTATAAAGCTTAGTGGCTTCCTCCATAAACCGGTCCTTAGAATCCGGTGGTAACAAACCCCAATCCCGGGTCTCGTGCAAAATGCACCATACCAAACTAACCAACCACCAGATTCCTATCCACTAACATTAAGTATATTCATCACCAAATTAAAGTAACCGTAAAGTTGAGCATAGAACATTTGTGTGTAATCCCAATCCCACATCTAAGCATGGCTAAGCATAAATAAAGCCTATCTACTTCCCAACCCATTTCAGGTAACAAGGAATGGTAAGGAACAGGGCATGTAAACATGTAGTAGGACATCAATTTAATTAGCATGCAACTAGCTAAATCCCTAAAATAGGTACAAGATGGTCAAGGGCACTTGCCTTCGTTGGAGACTTGAGAATTGACGACGTCTTGGTCTTGGAAGTTGAGGTTAGGGTCGTAGAACGACTCTAGATATATGCCCAAGCAATGGCAAGAATAGAATAAAGCTAAATAAGTAAAGGCACGCAAAACAATGCATTCACACATACACATAGGCACAAAATTCTACACTAATGCGTCCCTACGAGGTATTTATCATTTATCATGGTCAAAGTATGCATTTTAGATTTATCCTACAATTTTGGGATTTTATTATAGCCTAAAACCATTTTTATTGAATTTTCTATAGCAAAAATGTATTTTAAAACCTTTATAATAATTATTCCAGGGACCAAATATATTTTATCTGAACACTACAATTAATTCACAGCATAAAATAGATTATAACAATTTTTCATAATATTCCTACACTTAATTACCATTTTAATCTAATTTCTACACCTCAAATACAATTAAAAACCCTATTCAGCAATTAAAGAAAAGTCCAGGGGCTAAATAAATAGTTTTCTACACTGTTCAGGGTCTAAATACACTATTCTACCAACTTACAGGGGTTAGAATGCTTAATTAAACGTTTAAAACCAATTTTTAGGGTTCCAGGGGCTAGTCTGCGAATTCTGGGGGCTAGACTCAAATTACAGAGAAGCACAGGGGGTAGCTAGTGATATTCCAGGGACTCCGGTGTAAAACTGAAGGCGGGAAAACTAGATTGAATGAGGGCCGTTGGATTTGAGATGGGTGGCTGGGATTTTATTATCCGAAGCGTTACGTTCTTCTAATCGTGGCCGTTGGCCGGGAATGGACGGCTCAGAAGAGGCCACGTCGTCCTCGGCGACGTCGGTGGTGGCCGGCGCGGCGGTGCTAGGCGCCCGCGGCGGCGAGCTCGCCGGAGACGGCCAAAACGGCGACACCGACGCTCAAACACGGCGCTAAGAGCATGGAACGAAAGAGGAGAAGAAGGGGAACTCACCTAGGGGAGTAGCTAGCCTTGAAATCGGTCGGAGGACGGTCGGCGATGAGGAATGGCGGCGGTGGCGTCGGACCTCGTCGGACTTGGTGAATTCCCGGCGATCTCCTTGCGCAACCTTGTCCGGCGGGTTCCTGGGTTCACGGTGAAGAGGTCAGAGCAGAGGGAGGGGTGCGGCGATCGCCGGTGAGTCGGGAACGCGGGCGCGGAGTTGCTCACCGGTGGAAAATGGCTAGGGTTCCGGGAGGCTCGGGGAGAGGGGGAAAAATGGGGGCGCCGGTTCCTTTATGCCGCGGAGAGGGAGAGACTTGAGGGGCGCGCGCGAAAACTGCCTGAGGAGAGTGGGTTCGGGGGGGGGGGGGGGGGGGGAGATCGTGGGCGCGGGGAGGGCGCGGCGCGACGGTTGCGCGGGCGCGGGAGAGAGAGGGAGGCGGTTGGGAGGGATGACAGGCGGGGCCCGGCTGGCGGTGAGAGAAGGAAGGGGGGGGTTCGGCTGGGCCGGCGGGAGAAGGAAGGGAAGATGGGCCAGGGGGAAGAATCGGCCCAACAGGGGGGTTTTATTCTTTTCTTTTTCTTTTTCCATCTCTTTTCTTTTGATTTTGAATTCAAATTCAATTTGAACCGTTTGCTACTCGTTTAAACACCAAAAATTCACAAGAAAATGCATGCTACAATGATCAAGGTTTGGGCAAATTTTTGTACAAGAATTGTGGGTGTTACATACGGGGTTCTGCACAACCTTAATTGCAAGGACTATCTTACCAACAACCCAAATAAAGAAGAATATATTAGCTTTAATTAAGAGACTGCTTGGTTGAGCTGACTGAAATTCAGTCCAACTTTGCCCACCAAACAAGTCGGCCACAGAGTACGGATCGGAGAGGAGACTATCAGGCAGCTAGCAGGACCCCGATTTGCTTGGACGCAACCATCTTCTGCACGCACTTTGCTTACGACGAGAACACAGTAGTAGCCAAATCACTGTCATTTAAACAGTTCGTCCCGGTGTTTAGTTAGTTTGGTCCAAGGGGCACGGCTCTTGTTACATTATCCAAGACCAAGCTGTAGACGAACTACCGCCCCCGTGGAATTTGGAAACTACCCTGCAATTCCAGTGTTTTCCGTGTCCATTAATTGCTGCTTTCACCAGTAAAAGTTCGCTAGTCATACTCACCGGATGTGAAGTACTGAACAAAGATTGAATCCTGCAAAAAACAGGGACTAGTTGTGTTTGCGAGGCTGCTTTCGTGAGACGATTTTTTTTTTTGAACAGGACCGTGAGACGAATTCAGACACCAGATAATTCTGTCGTCACAAGAGAATTCCATGGAAAGTGTAGCAAGCAGATTAATTAAACTGCCCTTTTGCTTAGTCTTGTTTTATTTGTCTGCCCTGAATTTTGCTTGGAAGTTTCAGAATGTTAGATGCACCTTGTCTCAAGTCTCAACCAGAAACGGTCTTACATGTACGCACTGGCAATTAGCATAAGATACGATATCATCAACCAGTTGACTTTGTATTTATAAACTTTTACCGTTTCCTTCGACAAATCTATGCATGGTTCTCCCCAATATACGTCATAAGATCGAGCTTTGACATTGTAACGCCGAAGTTATATTTTTTTTCCCAGTTGCATCGTCAATGTCTCTATGACGTTGAGCCTACTGTGCACCCTACCTCAAAAACATCTGTTTTTTTAACGGGAGTGCCTGAACACCTATAAATGGAGTAACGCAGGAGTGACAGGCACTCATAGTAGGCAAATCAAATAATTCCAGCGGACGCAAGCGAATTCCATTTCAACGAAAACGGGATGGCAAGACTTGACATTCTCGTTGAAGTTTGACAGCTCATGGAAATTTCAGCCCTCCTTCCTCAGTTGACAATTGAATGAAAGTATATCTGCAAGTGTTTTGTTACTTGATGTTCCTGCATATACCCTAAATAAAAGGTGGTCTGTAATTTTGTTAACCAAAAGAAAAGGGCAAAACGTCTGCTTTAATAGGATGCTCTGTCACTGGCTTTTCAACTACTATACTACTTCCCCTGTCTGAAAATAATGTCGTTCTAGGCTTCTAGCTTTTCCAGTTTTATCAAAATAGATATTTTTATCTCTGTCTAAGACGGTCTAATGCTTTGTATGATACTCTTGACCTTCAATAGATTAGGTACACTCAACAGAATGCTATGCTGACAGTTTGTAAACTGACGTTGTTAGCTACCACCAACCTTTTTTCCGGCTTAATTAAGAATGCAAATTGTTCAGTACTCGCATTGTGTTCAGCGTTCAGCAAAAGATTCTATCTGCTCTTTTGACTTTCTGCACTCCTCGAACAAACATCCTCTCAGGGCAAGATTAAATTTAGTCTGAGCTTAGTGTTGTAGTACTAGTACGTGCATGGCCCATCCGCGTCTGGTGGCTGGCGTGCCTCCTCCGTAGTTCAGAGTAACACAAACCAGAGTCGATCAGAAGTCTGAAACCTTTTGTGACCGACCACCGGACAAACAAAGATGTGGAATCATCTATAGTGCAGTGCATGTGCAGGCAGTATCCAAATTATTTAAGTTGCCCTGTCGTCTCACCAACGCATTATTAGCGGAGTCAACATAACCCCAGACAAAAGAACACGATTCAAAGCAGGAAATAACCACGGCCGGCGCATTGGCGTTGATCGCGGTCTCGCGGAGTTTTCGTTCGCCGTCCCCATTTGATGCCCGCCGCGACCCGGAGTCATGGACCGGTTCGCGGTTCCTTTCTTGCCACGTAAACATGTCAATTTCATATGCGAGCCCCACGCCACGCCACGCCACTCCTCTCCGCCGAAGTCAAGTCAAGCAACAGCCAGCGCATCCAAAAGAGATCAATAGTTTTCCAAAGAGAAGCTAGCGTCGCATTGACCGTCGCAATAGTTTTCCGCGGTCTCTTCTTGCGGCTTGCTTGCTCGCTTGGCAGCTAGCATATATAGAGCGCGCGAGCGAGTCCCCGGCCGGCTAGCTGCGGCGCTGCTATAGCTGTGTGGCTGTGTTGCCTGCTTTACTAGCTCGTGGTTGATAGATGCAGTGGTAGATGATGGGGAGGCACCAGCCGTCTCGGTCTTGTCGCTTCGCCTTCGCCTCCCTCCTCCGCCTTGTTCTGGCCGCGCTGCTGGTCTGGTGCCATGCGAGCCTGCAGGTGGCCACGGCGCAGCAGAACGCGCCGGCACCGGCGCAGGAGCAGGTCCTCGTCGTGGGCGTCATCCTGAACATGGCGTCGCCGATCGGGCCCCGGCGGCGGGTCGGCATTGAGATGGCGGTGGATGACTACTACGCCAGCAGGCGTCCCTCTGGCTCCACTCCCAGAGTCGCGCTGCGGTTCCGGGACTCCGGCGGGGACGTGCTCGCCGCCGCTTCCGCAGGTAAGCCATAGCCATCTCTGCATGCGCGTTTAATTTCTCTTTCCGGCCATGGCATATGTTCCAATAGTGATGGGTATATTTGGCCATTCATCGTTCTGCGTTGATACTATCCACTATGCCGAACCATCCGAGGATCTGATGCAGGTCCGTTTCAGAGTTTTAACAGTTCTGTACTTAAAACGCCTGCTTGTCGTCTGTCGTCGTCGTCCATCACGATAAGAAAGACGGGTAAGATTATTAAATCTATCTCTCCATTTGGATCTCAGTCCCCAGCTAACACGCCCAAGTAGAGTACTCCCTCCTTCCCTAAATAAATGTCGTTAGGACGTGATATTGCAGTTCACTTTTAGTTGTTTCTTTGGTCTGAAACGACATTTATTTTGGAAAAGAGGGAGTACAAAATAATCGGTTTCACGATCTGGTACCAGCCTGTCTTCTCGCAAGTTTTAGAGACCTCTCCAGGCCTTTTCTATTTTCTTTTGAGCGGTGTCACCTTCTTCCTTGGATCAAGTTGGACTAGTCTTCGGAGCTTAGTTCATTTACCGAGGCACGTGCAAGCGCGACATGGTCCTGCTCTCCGCTGTTCATCAGATCTGGTTAATTAGACTTCAGTCCAAGCACGAAACTAACTGACGATGATTGATAGGCCTCTGGCACGACAGTTGTGAAATTTTTTATATCCACCTCTGTCCATTTTGCAGTAGAAAAATAAATTGCCGTTTGGTGCGTAGTATTAAAATAGTGCGCGCTCTATTCCAAAAATTTGCCACTTTTATTTTAAAAATAAATTAAAATATGACAAATTTTTTGAAATGGAGAGAGTACTGTCTTTTTCGAGATGGCGAGTACTTCCTACTGAATTTAGTGGGTTTTTCTACTACGTCTTATGATAATGTCATACTTCTTAACATACATTTTTTTAATAAACTACTTATTCTTTGCAGAATAAAATTTCCAAGTAGTACTATTAAAAAATTTGTCATCCGTATCAAGATTTACAAGAAGTTGTTTACTAAATTCAGCGCAATTTTTGTTGCCACTAATCTCATGTATACTTACTAAAATGAAGTTACAAATTATAATATTTTTCCAGAAGAGAATTGATCTACATCGAGTTCAAAATATAGGAGAGATAAAGTGGACATCTCCCCTGTCTATTCTCTGCCTGCCTCAGCCCTCGGCATGAATGGTGACATGCATTTGTGATCGAAATCTGACGACGAAAATTCTTGCTATTTCCGCGTGGAAACTTCGGCGATTGAATTTGGAAGACCTGCCTGCGTATTCCGAATAGGACACCGAGATGGTGCATGGGCTTTTAATGCCTCACTGCAGCCGTGAAATGGACGGGCCATCATTTTTAAATTTCTAATGAAAATAATGAACTATAAAAGTCACCATCATTAGTCACAACTCGATTCTTCATCTGTGATTACGTACAGGCATCCGAAGCAGTCATCAATTTCTAATGTATGGTCAGTTTCCTATTATTAAATTATTGTTTTTAGAGTAATAATATGGATATTGAGATTGAAAGGTTTAATATATTATCGTAGCTTACAGAAGATCTACAAGGAAATAACCCCTAGTTGTAGTCAAGTCAACTGGAGAAAACCTGATCGCTTTGCAGCCAAGCAAGCATCATCTGAATCTGACCTCAGAGCAAGCCTACGTGGCATAGTCAATGAAATGGGACAATCTTTAGAGTTTCTCTCTCACAATGATAATTAGCAGCTAGTATTTTATTTAAGTCGTGACATACGGATAACTTTGCCATGCATTCTGGAGTGTCAACGTTCTTAGTATTATTATTATGCCGAGCTTGATTTTTTTTTATTGAGAATGGTCAATGTCATTGATAGTATAAGACAAAGTTCTACTTTGTGCCGAAAGATTTATAGACCCACTTTCTATGATTTCTGAGCGGCCCATTTGGGTTTATTTTTCTTGCAGCGGTGGACCTAATCAAGAACGAGAAGGTGCATGCCATCATTGGGCCGCAGACTTCCGCCGAAGCCGAGTTCGTGGCCTACATCGGCAACCGCACCCACGTCCCCGTCGTCTCCTTCTCCGCCACCTCCCCGGAGCTGTCGCCGGCGCAGACGCCCTTCTTCGTCCGCACCGCAGTCAACGACTCCGTCCAGGCCGCACCAATCGCCGCCGTACTCGCCGAGTTCAGGTGGCACGCGGCGGTGATCGTGTACGAGGACTCGCCCTACGGGGCCGGCATCCTCCCGGCGATTGCCGACGCGTTCCAGGGCGTCGGCGCGAGGATCACGGACCGCGCGGCGGTGGCAGTCGACGCTACAGACGAACGCCTCGACTTGGTGCTCTACCGAGTCATGGCGATGCCGACACGCGTGTTCGTAGTTCACATGAACCCTCTCCTTGCCGCCCGGTTATTCCGCCGGGCGAGAATGGCCGGCATGATGTCGACAGACTATGCCTGGATCGCCACGGACGGCGTGGGAATCTACGCGGACATGCTCCCCCGCGAGGACGTCGACGCGATGGAAGGCGTTATCAGCCTCCGGCCGTACATGGAGATGACAGAACAGGTCAGGAACTTCTCGGCGCGGTTCAGGGCGAGGCTTCTCCGGGAGTACCCGAACGAAGACGGCGGCGGCGTCCATGATCCTACCGTGATGATGCTCTGGGCGTACGACACCGCATGGGCGATCGTGTCGGCTGTTGAGGCCGCCGGCATCTCCAGCCCGGCGGCATTCCAGACGCCGCAGCGGAGGAGCGTGGCGCCGACGACGGACTTGAGCCGGCTCGGCGTGTCGGCCACGGGAGCGACAGTTCTCGATGCGGTACACGCCACGACCTTCCAAGGGCTCGCCGGAAATTTCACGCTCGTCGACGGGCAGCTGCAGCTTCCGGCCTATGAGATAGTCAACGTCGTCGGGAAAGGCGCGAGGACTGTGGGGTTCTGGACACCTGAGTCCGGAATCTCGCCGGCCCTGAACGGCGGCGCCAAAGGGCTGAAGCAGATCATTTGGCCAGGCGACTCGTCGCGCTCCCCAAAAGGCTGGGTCGTGTCGCCGAACGGGCAGCAGCTTCGAGTGTACGTGCCAGTGAAAAATGGGTTCAAGCAGTTCGTGGACGTCAGGAACAGCAATGACTCCACCACTGGTGGAAGTCTAAACGTCACAGGTTACTGCATCGAGGTGTTCGACGCGGTCATGCGTGCTATGCCGTATCCGGTGAGCTACCAGTACGTGCCGTACGACGGTAGCTCGGAGTCCTACGAGCGTCTTGTGTCCCAGGTGGTCGAGCAGGTCAGTACTACACTCCGGCCAATCGTGCCATGCATACACATACTCCCTCCTTTCTTAAAAGATTGTCACCTTAAAGTGACAATCTTTTGAAAAAGGAGGGAGTATGAGAATTATCGGGACGACGATCTGTATATGCTGAGTGTGATACTGATGTGTGGGTGCAGAAGGCGGACATCGTCGTCGGCGACGTGACGATCACGGCGAGCAGGTTGGCCGAGGTGGACTTCACCATGCCGTTCACCGAGTCGGGGTGGTCGATGGTGGTGCCGGTGCAGACGGACACGAGCTCGAGCATGTGGATCTTCCTGAAGCCGCTCACCACCACCCTCTGGCTCGCCAGCCTCGCCTTCTTCTGCTTCACTGGCTTCGTCGTGTGGGTGATAGAGCACCGTATCAACGAGGAGTTCCGCGGCACGCCGTGGCAGCAGTTCGGACTCATCTTCTACTTCTCCTTCTCCACGCTCGTCTTCTCGCACAGTACGCGCGCGCGTATCTCTTACTCAGTTCTCTGTTTTTAATTTCCACGATGATGGCTTAAGCAACTTGCATTATATTTTTGGAATCTGCAGAGGAGAAGCTGGAGAGCAACCTGTCGAGGTTCGTGGTGACCATATGGGTGTTCGTCGTGCTCATCCTGACGTCGAGCTACACGGCGAGCTTGACCTCGATGCTGACCGTCCAGAAGCTCCAGCCGACGGTGACAGACATCAGGGAGCTCCAGCGGCGTGGCGACTTCATCGGTTATCAGGACGGCTCCTTCATCGAGAGTTCGCTGCAGAAGATGGGCTTCGACAGGGCCAAGATGAGAAACTACAGCACGGTGGAGCAGTACGCCGAGGCCCTGTCCAAGGGGCCGGCCAACGGTGGTGTCGCTGCCATGTTCGACGAGATCCCGTACCTGAAGATCTTCCTGTCGTCGCAGTACTGCGACGGCTACATCATGGTCGGCCCGGTGTACAAGACCGACGGCTTCGGGTTCGTGTTCCCCAGAGGCAGCCCGATGACGGGAGACGTGTCGCGCGAGGTCCTGAAGCTGGCGGAGGGAGAGAAGATGGGGCAGATCGAGAAGAAATGGTTCGGCGAGCCCGGCGCGTGCCCGAGCCAGGACGGTAATAACGCCGCCCTCGGCTCGTCCAACCTCAGCTTCCAGAGCTTCGGCGGACTGTTCCTCATAACCGGCGTCGTGTCTGGCCTCATGCTGCTCATCTACCTCGCCACCTTCTTCTACCGCGAGCGCGACGAGCTCCGGGCTGAGGAGGAGGCCGTCGTCGGCTCCGGCTCCGGGAGTCCGTCGCTGCGGCGGCTGCACGCATGGATGCGTCACTACGACCGCAGGGACACGAGGTCCCCCACCTTCAAGACGTGGAACGACGAGTCCGTCAGGAACGGGAACAACACGCCCAGGATCGATGACACCATCAGAGGCGGCCGCGACACGAACGGGGCGGTGCAGGCGGCGAGCGAGGAGGACGCCACCGGCATGAGCCCGTTCAGCATCTCCACCGGCTCAGAAATGAACGCCGGTTCGGAGCCACAGACCTCCTTCGAGCAAAGGATGGAGGCGGCGCCGGCAGCCTCCGTGGACATGCCGAGGTCAACGTCACAAAGTCAGGCTTAGCCGCAGATACTTCAACACCTGTGGTTACAGAGCAACTGTTCCCTGACATGTCTGGTAGAAAACGCTGACACGAACAGTCAGTCTGTAGATACTACTATTAGGAATTAATCCCTCTATTTTATATTATTATTGTAAATATAATAATTCTAGTTTTAAAAATAAACTAGAGTTGTTAGCTTTATGCTTAATTAGCACTAGTCTTGATTGTGCAACAATAATCTGTCCTCCGAGCATTCACTAAAAGAAAGTCTGTATTCGATCACAAATTAAACGTATTTCTGTTCAGTTTGATATGTTTATTTTTTTCCAATAATGAGCTTTTTATTAACCCAATAATATCAAAATGATACAAAAGAGTTTACACCATGCTTTTGATATGTTTAATACATTTACAATGATGAGAAAAGTGTTGGGAAGCAACATCTTGAGGGGAATTGGCTTGTTTTACAACATAATAATTCGGGGGCACTTGCAATACATTGCAAAAGGTGAAAAGGTCCAATTTTACAGCTTAGATAGTGTTTTTGACCAGGCTATTGATTTGTGCTAATATTGAATGTTACATGCAAATAAGTTAATCCTGTTTTTGTCCTCAAAAGAACCTAAGATACAAGACCATGATACAGCAGTGAATATGGTACCCCCATCATACTCCGCCCGTGACTTGACCATGGCATGAGTAAGACTTGAAAAAACATGCATCCTCGATGCAGCTGAGCCAGCTCTAACAATTTACCTGATCAATGTGGCTCCCAAATTATACACAATCGAACGATCTAAAAATTCAGCCCTGGTACAAAATATTGAGAATGGTCAATGCGAGGTATCAGAACAATGTGATGGATAGTACAGAAATGATGCCTGCCGGTAAACAATACGGAAATGGTTGCCCTGAAACAGAAAAATAAGAAAACTGTTTTTTTTCCAAAATATTACCTGATTAACACGGAAATATCATTACTCCCCATTTATCATGAAAGAATGATAAGGAACTTTATTTATTTCCAGAATTGTGGACTGATCCTGAACGAGTGGCTGTCTCCATGGCTCTCCATCCATCTGAATATATGCACGATTCCACTGGCCACCCCTCATTTCAATCTTGATAGCCGCAGCCTGGTATGCAGGACAAGAAACATAAGTATACATTCAGGAACATCAATCTGTCTACACTCGCTACAAAAAAAAGCAATTAAACAAAGTCCCATAAGCTTCTGAAACTTAAGTATGCTAAACAGTTTCATGGCTGCTAAAAGATCACAACATCAAGAACGTCCCTAGAAAAATATTAATCACATTAAAGCTAGTGGCTTACAACTCAGATAATCCCAATAGGTCATTTTTTTACCAACAGATAATGCAATAAAGAAGGCAAGAAACAGCTAAGTACCTGGGCAATGTGCTTTGCTTTTATGAGCTCAGCCATGACAAATGAAGCATGCCAACCTTCTTTCAGACCAAATATTTCAAGCAAGCCATCATCTGAATGAGCTTCAACAAAACCTCTCTGCAAATCGGTATAGAAAGTTAGTATCATGTACTCATAAGCATACGAGAAATAATTTTTTTGTATTCCCAGGCGTTATACCTGTAAAAAAAATGCGAAGTTAAACCGTTTTGCAACAACAAATTTCTATATCCCGGCTCTCAAAGGTTGCTAAAAATTGCATGCAATTAACCTGAGCAGGCTCAACTACTAACCTTTTCGAGGTATTCAGGATTAAGATCACCCCATGGATGCCTCCCACTGCCATAGTTGTACAAATTTAAGACAACAAGGGATCTAACACTGCAGTATCAGGGAAAAGATGTGAGTGTGATTCCATGACATACAGCACACAGATTGGTATGACAGAAAAAACAATAACAGTAACTATCTTGACAAGAATTGTGAAGAGCAGATAAGTTTCCCAGGATTCACAATAGTATCCTAAAACACACGTTAGAGAGTAGATACGGACCCATGGGAAATGGCATAAGTATGACGACTGACACGGTAATTAAGTAACATCTACAGGTGAAACACCATATGTATTTTATAGTATTTCAGGAATAAAGTTCTCATGTCTGAAATATTTTGTGACGTTCAAAATATATTTTTTTAAGTATTTTCACGGTTCTAAGAGGTAAGCCCATCGAATGAGTAAACTATAATGTGTTCTTCCAAAAACAAAGTCCCAAACCTTTTCTCAACCAACTTCGAAATCCCCAATATAGCTTCCATGCCCATTGAACCAAACAAATTTATATATTGGACATTTACAGCACAAAATTGGTGGACCACATGGATGCAAGTGTCTTTCACATTAAGTAGCGTACACAAGCACATCATAGTGCCATCGATTCTTATAAAAAGATAGTACCACTGTCAAAAACAATTCCTTAAATAGACAGGAAGTGTTGCATGCAGTGTGGGGATATCACAGGAATTTTCAAGTGATTCTTAAGGCTCCAATCAGTAGCTAGTATAATATAAAAGAAATCAACAACTTGCCTTGAAGGCATTTGAACTTGCTCCCACTCAGAGCAATTAACCTTTTTAATGTAAAGTCGCAAAATATTCTTAAGCCCCCTGCATCACAAAAATGTTGTCAGCTTCGCATAGATGCAACTGGCAGGAAATTCTTTTGCAGCCTCAAAAGGAAGAAAAGTCTTGTCACAGCCGGATGGTATCTTATTTATGGAGCAATTGTGGAGACAAAATGCAAAAAAGATCCATTCATTCATTGTCAATGCATCATATAAAGTATAACCTTGTACCAAATAACAGTAACAGATGCTAACTAAGAATAGAACTCTACTCTGCACTCCAATCATATATCTCACCATTCCTTTTCAAAAGCGCAATAAATTCAATTACAATTTGACAACACAATAAATATGCAAAGCAAGGTCGAGTCTGGAGTGGATCAAAGAAAAATAAAATACTCGATACTTCTAAAAATCTGAAGCCATATTTGAATCCATGCAAAAGCAGGTCATCTACCTTAGCTGAGGACCTGCTGCACAAGGTGTACAAAACCAACCTTGAGTACAGCTATATCCAGCATAAATCAACTGCAGGGTAAGAAACAAATATCATCAGCACAACCACAAAAAGTCACATAACAACAACAATAACAGAGCCGTTGTCCCAAGCACGTTGGGGTAGGCAAGAAGTCACTCAACATAAGACATAATTCTGAGATAACAAATGACTAATACAGATAATGATATGGAACAAAACCGGACATCCATAAAACTAGATCTTCGGGGCCAATTTCCCTTTTTTTTTTAAGTAAAGAAGTTACTTATTCGTGACATTACTTATTCATGACAGACTTACTGTGGTATACTGGCGCATCCAACTCATCTTAACAGATAAATAGCAGGACAAACAGAGTGGTAATATGCTCAAAGCATATTATGATGTTGAGATGTGTAAATGGTACTGAGGAAATAGACAACAAATAAAGACGCTGCTCATTGTCATTTGTCAGTTGTCACAGCCTTGAACCCTAGGATATATGCTGCTGACTTAAAAAAAATTACTTCTACATGGATTGAACCCCATGGATTGACTTAAAAAAAATTCAATTTATGTTGCTGAAAGTTTCATTCGGCACCTTATTTGCAACTGGTCCTTGTGCAAGATATGGTTTTTCATCACGAAGATGGTGGAAGCCATATGCAACCTGAGCATCCATCCCTGTTCAAAGAAAATTGCAAACTTAGCAGTACCAACAAACCATAAAGTTTAAAATAAACTAATAATCGAATTCCAAATTCTTGATCTAATTCATTTTGCAGTCACATTCCATTTTTTACTACAGTTTAATATTAGTCTGTTTATTGCACCTAACTTAGTCACACAAGCATTGTCATCTCTATTGATTTGCAAGCATCACGTGTAGTGCACGATAAGTAACAGCAATAACAACAAATAATTTGATTTGAGTAATCAAGGAAATACCAATGCTAAGGTAGTTGTAAAATACTCCTTTATAGCAAGAAGCCTTTTCAGGTAACTCAGTGCCATTCTCCTGCACCATATCAGGCTACCCCTTGGTAAATATGAACAGTCAAAAATACTGTAGGATACACGAGAGAGATACATTTTCTAGGCTTTTCAATAAACAGTTATATTTTGTCATCATCAACGATTTCCAGTTATAATTTGCAATATTAATAGGTGTGCAAAATATACATTAACTAACTTCATAGGAGTGAACAATAAAGAGTACTAGCAAAAGGTTCTCTAATTTTATGTTTTACATTGATCATATAAATCAAAGTGAATTCAAAGCCAAAACCTGGCTGATCTGCAAACGATCTGCAGGTTCCCCTTTCTTTAGAGCATATGGCAACTCTTTTATTTCTCCCTCTGGCATCAGAATTACAGTTTGCCAACTGCAGGGAAAATATCACAGGTTATCAGTGCAAAGAAATAGATGATTCACCTTAGAACTTATAAATGGACAAAAATATCTAGAACATATACCAGATTAGACACTAAAAAACAGATGCTAAAACATGCACATTAATATGACAAAGATTTGCATGTTATGAATATTGGATCTTCTGATCTTATGTTATTGAGGAGACCGGAGGCCTCTATATATAGATGTACAGATGACAAATATACAAATGAGTCCCTAATACATCATCTAATATAATACTACAATTATATCCCTAACTCCCCCCTCAAACTCAAGGTACATCAAGAACATTGAGTTTGAAGATAAAAACATGCTGAAGCCACAAAGATGATCTTTGGTGTCACTAAGCAGAATGTCGAAGTAGATGAAGCAGCAAAACAGGAGCCGGTAAAACTGGCACGCACAGCGGAAGACGAAGTAAGTCAAGCTCCCAAACATGATGTGAATCACGACGATGAGGATCAGCGCTAACCATAGATTATCTATGAGCACTTCCAGAGTCGTAAACCATACATATATAGACGCATCTGAGGAACCCAATCACGGCTATTAGTGCAATTGAAAAGCACACCGCATAGCTGGAATTCCGACCGAAGGAGAAAGTCATCATGACGAAGATGACCAAAACGGCAAGATGCAAACATATGCAGCGGCAGGCGACGGCGAGAGCGCAAAAGAAGTGGCGCAGACAACATTTTTTTTTCAAGGCGCAAGCGGAGCTCCCGAATCAACGATGGACCAAGTCGACACAGGCAGCCAAAAGAAAGCACCCAAAAGATGTCAATCACATCTTAAATTCGAAGAGGAGCTATCTGCTGCAGTCCGTTTTTTTTTTTTTACTTCTGGTACACATTTGTGTACATGCAGCAAAGAGCAAGCCAACAATGAAGACTCCTACGATAGCCTTGGTGAGGTAAGCATGACGTCATGCTG
Source organism: Tuctoria greenei (assembly GCA_036927565.1). NCBI lineage: Eukaryota > Viridiplantae > Streptophyta > Magnoliopsida > Poales > Poaceae > Tuctoria > Tuctoria greenei. Next base: position 27,572,026 of record JAYESD010000002.1, on the reverse strand, counting down.
ACGTCAGCGGCAAAAACTTAGATCCGAACGCAGAAGGGGATCGTGGTCCATGGTTGCAGCACAAGCTCCAGAGCGGCGCGGATCAGAACAACGCAACGGAGGCAGGCTTCGATCTTTTCCCATGAAGCGCCCCGCGAGCAGGATCAGCACCGTCCCGGGCGTGATGTTCCTCGCTGCCGGTAGTGAGCCGCCGGAAGGCGAGCAGGAGCATGACGCCGGTGTCGGCCGCGACGCGGCGCGTGAACCCGAGGAAGAAGTCGGAGACGAGCGCGAGCGGGCGGGACGGGAGCGACGCCAGGAACGTGGCGAAGGGGTCGCGCAGGAGCGCCGTGGCGTGGAGGAACGTCAGGTGGAGAGACGGGCAGGGGACGACGTCGGTGGACTCGACGCCCGACGGCAGCGGAGGGAGCGACGGGAATGCAGCAGCGCCAATAGTAGAGCGGAAGCCCGATGGAAAACGGGAGTCCGACGTCGCCGAGGAAGAATCGGTGAGATCAACGGGTAGACGTCGGGCTATAGGGTAGAAGTCGTCCAGATCTACACCTATGATGACGGGATCAACCGGCAGCGGCGGGATCAATCGGCAAAGCAACCGCCGCCGTCGGGAAACAAAATTAGTGTAGATCTAAAACCGAAGTTGTGATACCTTGTTATGAATATTGGATCTTCTAATCTTATGTTATTGAGGAGACCGGAGGCCTCTATATATAGATGTACAGGATGACAAATATACAAATGAGTCCCTAATACATCATCTAATATAATACTACTATTATATCCCTAACATTGCACAAGTTACATCTAGTGATGATTTGTTTTCGTCTTTGGTAAATTTGTAACAGAGATGCCAATCAGAAGTCACTATGGAGGGATGAAAAGTGAAACTACTCCACAATACAAATCTAGCATAGATCGTAAAAGATATTGACATGAATTAGTAATAATCTTACCTGTCAAGACGGCAGATGGGAGCAGTGGCAGCCTTGCTGAGATAACGCTTCACAGCTGAGCGCCAACCAAAGGGAAACGAACCACCCTGTGCATGTGCAAAACAATTGTTTGACTAGAAAGCAAACAATATACACAGCATCAAGCGAACATATACATATGCCATTACCCATCCAAATGATCTTGCGAGGTCGTTTCCAGTACCAAGTGGAATGATTCCTGTGGGTGGAACCGGTTCCCTCTTCATGTTGTAAAGATCCGAGAGACATCCAAGCACCCAGCCAACTGTCCCATCACCCCCAGCAACCTGCCAGGAAAACATTAGTGCACCGATGTTACACAAGTAGTTGGAATATGGCAAGTAATCAACATTGCAAAATTTCAGTTAGTAACAATGAATAGCAGTGACACCTTTCAAAAAAGCAGCAGTGCTTCATTTAGTTATCAGAAAGGAAAGGAAAACTGGATATGCAGGTAAAACAATATTTTTGGCAGAGCCATCAAGCACATACCACAATCCTCATCTTTTTACGAGTGGCTTTTGCACAGTTATCACCTTGATCGGCTAACCTCTCCAGACAACTCAAACCATAGTGAACAAAATCAGAAGGCTTCACAACAGAAAGATCGAAAACCTGCAAAATGGTTGCATCAGTATGCATAATTATTCCAAACAAGCAAAAGCGCAAGATATAAAAAAAGAATAATTAATATTTTATAAATGAATAAGTGAAACAAAAGAAATAGTCCATCTTCTCAACCCATACAAGATGTATTAGATGTCCGAACTCTAGCATTCCACAAGAGATGAGACTATCAAATTCCACATAAATTGTCAAATTGTGCACACATTTTACCGCCTAGGTTTCACCAGCTCTAGCCCTTTTGTACTGCATAATTACATGAACAAACAAGCCTCGATCGTCAACATTAAGTTCCACAGAATTTGATGCATGAGGAATTATTCAATATCAACAAACAGCTCTAGATTACGGCTAATGGAACACCAAGCTAAAAATTATAGGCAGCCCAACCACTCTGGCATCTACCACCTCAAATGGACGATGGATTTTTCTTATTTGAACGACTTCAGAGGTGCATGGTTTCTATTTGGATCCTTCTCCCCATCCCTAACTGCTACCTACCAATCTAAATATTTCGAAAGTGAAACAAAATTTGTAGAGACTTCCAAAGATCCAGCACCGTAAGCATTAATTATGGGCTTAGAATCCAACAGCAATATTCCCTCTCCACAGCTAAACAGGCCCGTTTCCTTTTCCTTTTGGATTTATTGACTCGTGATTTTTATTCTTCAGAGGAAAACCACGGTAGGCAGTAGCCTACAGAAACAATGTATTAAGGCCCATGACAAAAGGTAGTTACAGTGTACAAGAGCAAAAAGAGAGATCTAAAATAAGGGGGACCGAACTCCTAAATCCAGTAGAACACTGGTAGTAGTATTCACTTTCTTCTATCGAACTAACCGACAGACTTCAAAATTTTGCCTCTATAGGCCTGGGGAATCTGCAAAACGTCAGCGAATGGTGATGATGTATAATGTACCATCGTGTAACAACCGAACCGATCTGCACAGGTTCTAGAGACAATGTTAACGTCACACGATTCGCATGACACGGACACTCATTCTCTCTCCCTCTCTCTCTGAAAGTACCACTAATATTCACCTAACGGAGGAAATCCAACTAACGTACGTATCTGAGCTCCGATCGCTACGAAATTCCACTGGAATCTCGCAAACAAACAATCGAAAGCTGCGGCGGCAAACGGAAGCGAACGATGAAGTAGCAACGGGAGAAGGTGTGGCGGGACCGAATTTCGGAAGCACGGTTGCACGCGTGTCGTGCGATGCGAACCGCGAATCCTAACGTCATTACCTGGTCCTCGCTGATGAGCTCGTGGAGCCGCACCTTGAGCTCGGGCCCGTGCCGCCCGCCGCTCCTAGAGTTGACGAACACCACGACCGGCGCCACCACCGGCCCCTCCTCCTCGTCGTTTTCCTCCGCCTCCTCCCCACCGTCCGCCGCCGCCGCGACGCCCGCGGCCACGTCCTTGGCCGCGACGGCCGCCGCCACCGCGCGACGCAGGCGGAGCGGCATGACGACCTGCCTCCGCAGGTCGGCCTTGTCCACCTCCTTCCCCCACAGCCCGCACGCGCGCACCGACTCCCAGATCGACGCGCGCGCCGACGGCGACGTCCGCGCGCCGCTGTCGCCGGCGGGCGGCGCGGCCGCCTCCTCTGCTCGCTCCATGGCAGCGGAGCAGCGCGGCTCACCAGCAGCTACAGGTTGTTTGGTTGGTCCGGCGCCGGCGAGCCGATGGAAATTGGGGGAAATTCTGTCTACTGTACTTATTAGCGGGAGCTTTATATATTGCGAGGTTTTTAATTTTACCAGCGGGCTGCGTGCGTTCGTTTATCGGGTGGACTTTTGACCAGCGTTGAATGCTGCTTTCTCGCCAGAGCCGCGCGCGTGTGGGCCCGTCGCATCGCGTCTCGTTGGTGGTGGCGCGCGGGCACGCCCGCACGTGATTGGAAAAGGAAGAAGGATGCGGGCGTTTTTCTTATCCTATGGATTTGAATTTGAGCGAGGCTGGGTCAAGCCAACGCCTACCGTTTCTACTTTTTGAAATATTATGATTAAGTCTACGCACAAATTAAGCTGCGTGCCCGAAGTAACATGCTGAAGATTTTTTGAAATATTAAAGTTGTAATCCAACTGTCATGCCCCGAAAAAGAATTATCAAACAAAAATACTAACACTTCTTCGTAACGAACCGGATATACTAGAGATCAGGTTTGCATTGGAATCATTCGAGAAGAAGTATCGACTTTCGAATTGCAGAATAAATGCATTTCCGCTTATTTTGATCGGACGGTTAGGACTAAAAGATGCGGAGGCTCATTTTGCGTGCCTGCCTGATGATGCCTTTTCTTCTAACCCAAGCCCTCGTGGCTGTTACCGTAATTACTTGCTGTTTGTCAATTGTCACGGTGCAGAATTTGGGTGCCGCGCATGCCATGCAACGCCCCCTCACCATATTCCTCTGTCTGCCCAGTGGCGTGAAGCGCACGGTTGGCGGCAGTACTACGTCTACTACTACCATCTGTCACCACAACGACCAACCATGCCAGTTAATGACATGTAAAAGCGTCACGTGGGCGGCGAGTAAATGTGACGGATGGGAGCGTGATGGCCCGTGGCCGGAGGGAGACAGACGCCTCCGCCGGCCAAGCTGGCACCGGCAGGACAGGACAGGGCTGCCGCCGGGGCCGGCGAGTACGTGTGGTTGGATCTGGAAGGGTGCTCATCTAGTTTGAATTGATGACGGCCGGTCGGCCGCCATGTTTGGCTTGGAGCCTGAACCATTACTGGAGGGTCAGGCGGAGATGGCGAGGAGGCTTCTCCAGCCCCCGCCGTGGACCCGAGTCGTGGGGGGGCGCGTACTGTACATCACACGCGATGTCCTTTTTTTCTTCCTTCTAGAACTGAAGTTCCATGCGTGTGCGTACCGTGTACGGGGACGACCGTAACCCGGTCTCTGATTTTTTTTACGAAGTGTATAATAAAAAACGTTTCATCTTGGATCTTACTCCCTCCTTATTATTTTATTTGACGTTTTCAGACAAAGTTTTCAACTCAAAACGAAATGGGATTGGTTGTCTGAACGTCAAACAAACGATAAGGAAGGAGTATTTTATTGTATTAATTGTAAGAATAACACATATACAGCCCGCTACTGATTGAGAGAGAAGCGAGTTTGAAGTTTGGAACTCAAACAAAATAGCCAGTTATCTGATCCATCTAGCGCTTTGACACCTATCATGCTCTCTAGCCCTCTTCTCCCGTTGTCGTCTCATGTTTGGGCCGCACATATTGGCGGCCTAGACGAATATATGCAGATGTGTCATCTTGGGCCAATTCACTACACAAGATACATACCCAGTGCGCGGAAATCGCACAAAAGGCACAGACAGCTGGGTCGAACCACCCCTCCTCATTTTCCCGGGCCATTCGGGCGGCTCTGGGATGTTTGGAACAAATCAAAGCCTATAAAAACTCTCATGCGTTTACGGCCCGCATCGCAAAGCAACTTCCCCGCCGCCGCCGCCGAATGGCAAAGCAACTCTGCAGGTGCGCGACTCTGCCGCCACCACTGCTACCGGTTACGGGCAGCATGACGAAGCAAAGCATGGGCCTTGCAGAAATGCAGAGCAGGGCGGAGAGTTGGTTTGCCGGTGCCGCGACGACGGCAGGCACTGAATGTGGTGTGGACAGACGGAGTGATAAATTCAGAAAGCTGCTGGTGGCGCGGGGGGACTTTCACGCGACCACCACTGGGACGGATGTTCCTTGAGAATGGTGGTTCTTTACTCTGTTTACCTTGCGCAGCCCAGTATCCCATCCACTACGTCAATGCAGCAATAGCAAATGGCACGGTCCCCCTGAGGAAAAGGACCGGCCCAACTCCACATATTAATCCCAACCGATGGAACCTTTTTTCTTCGGGTATGTACAGCCCATTAGCTCTTGCTCCAACAGTGTGCATGGGCCATGAGTAAAAAGAAGCCATAGATCAACTGACATAATGCTTCGAAAGAAAAATCAACTGCAATAAGCTGATGCGGCCGCCAGCCCACGGCCGCGGCTTGCCCCGCTTGCATAAAGATTAGATTCACGTCCACCTCACTCAACAACACTCGTCATCCAACCAGGTCATACTATCCAGACTTGTGTACAGCACATTTTCCCATTCCAACAGGAATCTGTTGCAATAAAATAGAGATGCAGATAGATTTAAAGGCACATGATAAACGTTTTTGGAAGTGGCACAGATTCCAGTCCGAATAATCAGCACATAGGGAACTCGATAATTCTAGTACAAAAATTGATATTACGCAGCATCCGATCATTTTGAGTCACATAAGCCGAGTGGGGTAATGACAGCAATACTATGCAGCTGCTGAATACTGCAGACGAGCTTATTTATTTTTCCCGACAAAGATGAGCTCAATGGTAGTTTTCTGAAATCCTCTTCAAGGACGAGTACGTCCCCAGGGCGCCAGCGATGATCCCCAGTACTATTATGCCAACGCTTGCGACCACCTGAAATTATACAAGGAGAAATGAACATACCGGCCAGCTTGCACAGTTCTACCATACAGAAATTACCACTATGGTAGCGAAAACTGATCTGAGATATCTTACTATGCACAAAGGAATGTTTACTTTGTGAGAAACATATATTTGATGGCATTTACCTGCGTGCGTGTCGCTTTATTCTGTTTGATCTTCAGGAAGCATAAGGCCGGCATTACGACTGCCTGTAGTCATGAGAGTACATTCATTAACCTATGATCTTTGCTTTTCGGTACAGATGAAAAAAACTTATTATATTTGGGATGGGAGTACAGGACAGGAATATCAGCAAATATTTAGCAAGACCTATTCACATGAATCAGTTCACGAGTATGGTTTACGTGCATACTAGAAAATTACTTTTAGACATGCAAAAGAAGGTGAAGATTCAACTATTTTACCATTGCAAAATATACAAACACAGCTCACTTGCTTAGTACGACAGTATAGCCTGTTAGAAGGAAAAATGACTTACCACAAGTACACTAAGAAGAGATCCAATGAGAGCCATTACAAGACCTGAAATATACAACAGACCGTTCAGAAATGCAGGGGGGGATTCAATGCAGTTCAAGGTATCTCACTCCACAATACTTTAGTATGATAGGAGATACCAAAACTTTTCATAATAGAAGTAGAGAGAGATGCGCTATGCCTTACCAAAGAATGGTATCATGAAGGCAATGACTACATTAAGTGCAACAAGGGAAGCCCTCAATATAATAGCGAATGATGTTTCGGTCATAAATCCTTCAGGACGCAACTCTTCTAAACTTCGAGCAATCGGGTTTAACAACAAGGCATATCTGTGTGTAATTAAGGATGAACAATCCCATAAAGAGTTAGAAACAATTAAAATGTATTCCTGGAAACCTGATTTTCTTCAGCAATATGATCACAAGGATACTTGGTGAAAGGGTTGATCACCTGAAAACACAAGAAAAACTAGTCATCAATAAGAAAACATTTTTGTGATTTCAGAAGGCAACTTAGATCAACTGGCAGTTGTTACCGTGGTCCATAGTGCAATTTTTGAGGCAATCGAATGCTGTGGAAGATTTAAAGTAATCTGTGATAATGTTTTCTCCCCAAACATGAGAAAACCAATAACAGCGAAACCACCATATATTGCTGTGCAAATTACAAAACTGCAACAATACAATTACACCTTTAGCAACGGCATTGTTCAAATAAGGTAACCCAAATTATAAATCAGTTCAAGCATACATTATAAGCAGTGCCTTAGTGAACTTCGTTCGATCTGACATCGACTGGTAGATATTTGGGAACACCGAGTGCCCAGAGTAGCAAAATCCATAAATACCAATTGCAAAGGGCATGCCACTCCACTTTATTGCCTTTCCAGTTGCATGAAAGCCTATATCATTACTAGTACCAACTAAGCCGACAGACAGGAAAATCAGAAGAGTTGCAAACACACCGGTTGCTGAACACACATAGTCAATGAGAACAGTGTCAGTTAATATTATTAATAAGGGCTGTCTAAATGAAACAAACTATGAGCAATTAGACCTGAAAGATATGAGAGCACTCGAAGATCTCGAAGCCATACTGTTGGCAATACTAAAAGAGCGGTTAATATTCCAAAAAGGTGTTTTCCATCCATCTGAATCCCAAGCCAATCAAAATTAGCGCCAGGAAAGATTGATGTGAGGTTATCACCCTCCAAAATAATGAATTCCACACAATACGACTGCACCAATAAACAACATGGTGAATTTCACACGAGCCGGTAATATGGTTAATAAACAAAGTAAATGACAAACTATACAGAATGAGCTACTTACATATAGCTCTGTGTATAACACAATCTGCAAGTACAGAGTAATCATAAGTCAGGTTTGCTTCAATACAAAAAAAAAAAAAGAGAAAAGGTATTTTAGAAGAACTCCAACTCATTTAACAGAAAAGATAAACTGTGGAGACTGTGGAATGCATATATATCATATTGGTCCACGAGCATTTCAACACTAATCCAACTTATTTCATGGTAAAGAAACCAGAACTTACGGATATCAACAGGCGTCCAAATCTTCCAAAGGCAGCCTCCCCAATGTCCGGATAGCTTGAAATTCCAGCCTTGCTCTCGAAACAGTGTTTCATAAGAACTCCAGTATAACAGCAAACAGCTGCAAAGCAAACCAGGACTGCAAGGCCTGCCCATCCAGCTTCATGAATTGTAAAAGGGGTGGAAAGAAGGCCAACACCAGCAAGTACGTTGATCCCTACAAAAGAGGGACAAAGATTCAAACATGCTCAATATTACTAAAGTAATCAAAGCATTCCTACATTCCAATAAATGAAAGTACCGTTGAAGACTGTTTGTGTCACATTGCATCCTTGACTGATATATATTTCTCCAGTGTGTTGCACATGAAAAGAAATCCTCTCATCTCTTATGGAACCAAGCAATTTACGCAAGCTCTTGACAGATTCCTGATTTATTTCACCCTTATCCGATACTAGGGGCAACTTCAGATCAGAACCAAGACCACTACGACCGAGATCAAGAAGCGAGTATTTGCTTGTGGATGGGCCCAAGTAACCAAAGCTCGGCGATGCAGCAATCGTGTAGGTGTCGGTTGTTTCCCTGAAAAAAGAAAGATGAATCATAATCATCACAATATATGTGCATAATGATCCGTTAATAGCCTTGATTGTCAAATAACTGTTGGTGTTCTTTATGTACGAATAATAGATGGCGATATGGCAGGGAAGGAAGAAACCGTGACATACCTTATACTAACTCAGTTTTTTTATTTGTCACCGGTTAGTTTATTTTTAAATTAACCGTGACAAATAAAAAAACGGAGAGTATTATTTTTGCATCAATCAATAAAGTAAAGGGCCAAAGGTTATGTAGATCTAGAAAAAAACTAGGAACAATGTATTTGGAAACTAGTAACAGCATAATAATCACCATCTTTAGAAAAAAACTAGGAACAATGTATTTGGAAACTAGGAACAATGTATTTGGAAACTAGAAGAGAAGCCGAATTGCATCACTCCCCGTCATTTGGCAACATCAATCAATCGAGCAGAGAATGGAACGGCGCGCGCACCTGTAACTCTGCGGCCACTGGCGGGACTGGAACGAGCGCGGCGACCCGACCCCCTCGTCGTCGTCGTCGTCCCCGTCCTCCGCCTCGGCGGCCTCCTCCGATTCGTCGCCGTCCTCGAAGCTACGGCGCGGGCTCTCCTCGATGCCGCCGCCGTCCTCCAGCGTCATCTCCGCCTCCTCGTCCTCCTGCTGCTCCTTTCGGTGCTGCTGCTTCTCCAACGCTCCCGCCGCCATCTTGACCGCCGCCGCCCTCTCACACGCTCACTCAGGCTCTCCTTCCCGAGAGCACGCGCGCGCGCACGGCCAGTGGAATGAAATTGCGTGGCGGATGCGAAGACTGGAGGAGAGGTGGCGACGCTTCGAGACGAGCCGGGAAGGGTAGGGGAGGGAGGGAGAAAGATTTATAGAGGCCGCGATTGGCTAGCAGCAGCGCCGAGGATTGACCGCGCGTCGCGACAAGCACTGCCTGCTCGGAGGTGAGGTGGCTTCTCCTCGGGAAGCGAGACGGCGACCCCCGCTGCAGGCCCCGAGTGTCACTGACGCGCGGCCACGTGGCGCGACCACACGTGGGCCGAGGAGCACGGCCCGTACTGGGCCTCGAATTCCTTGGGTCGCTATCGCTCCGCTATTCTGGCCCAGTCTAGAACACGAGATTTTTCCGATTTTCTTTTCCTTTTATGCTGCAAAACCGAACGTTTTCCGACCAAGTTCGTGTGAAATTCATCTGATTTTGTTTTGCATTTCATTCAAGAAGGGTGGAACGAACCAAAGCATTACTACTAGAGAAAGTGAACTCCCCGGGTAACAAATAAATAAATATCTGCACGAGCGTTCAATGATAGCCAGATTAAGTTATTATCATCTGGATCGCATCGACAGAAAGAAATCTGACCGCCGCCGTTTTGATTTGACGCGCCTGCGTCCAGCAGAAGGAATATGCCGGCGGGCGTCCAGGTCCAGCCGATGAGCCCGCTGCCACACATGTCGGATCCGACGAAACAAAACGATATCTTCCACGGCAGGATGGCGTGGCGCACGGCCCGTCCGCTGCAAGTGCCCGGTCCCGGACAAGAGCCGGCTAGCTGGGAGTATGGGGCTCTCGACCACCGCGTTCTTGTTTAGAGTATCATCCTAGCCTAGCCGAGGCTAAGATCGACACACATGGTCCAGGTCAACTGATTGGAGAATTGGGGCCGATCGAGATGCGCGGAAAGATCAGTGAGATCGATCGATCGATGCGCGTTGTACAGTACCTGGCGAGATGAGATCACCGCCCGTTTGTGGTCGACCGTGCCGCGTCAGAGGAGTCTGAAGAAGCGGGGATGATTATCCATCCACGTCGTTAACGCGCACCCGAAGCATGCAGCACACAGACGAGCCGGCGAGTCGACGTTATAGCATTCTTTTCGGTTTTTGCGGGAGCACCAAGTTTGCCGGCCGGCGCCAAGCTTATCTGGAAGACAACAGCAACTGCCCCAAGCTCTGTAACCAGGCGCACGAGCCGGTCGAGCACTTGTTGCTCCTCCCCTGCCGCGTTGCGCGACGAACTCAGCTTTGCCGCAGCGTTTCCCAATTCATGACCTGGACCTTGTTTGTCGACACTTGGAGTCGGCTTGGGACAGGCCTGACCAAGGACGGACGACGACGTGCCGAAGCTGCGGTGAAGCTCGGGTCTCTCTCTCTCGATCCATGGAAACACGCATGTAACACAAACACAACATCTCTATTAAAAAACAAAAAAGCAAAGGAGACACACATACACACAGAGGTTCTTCCCCCTTTTATTATTACAGGCCTCGATCAATCGCCAGCTAACAAGAGACACGGCACGATGGTACCCTGTCCGGGACCGCGGGCGATCGACGGGGCACACACAACAGTCCAGGGCGCAGACTGAATAGCACACACGCACGCAGTTCGCACAGGGTACGATGGTACCCTGCGCAGTGGTGCGGTGGTCCAAGACTGGACGTACGCACCATGCAACGCAACAACAACCTTGGTTGGTTCCGAATAAAGCTTCTTATTAGTGGGAGGAGTAGCTCCCAGCTATCCTCGCGACCGAGTCGTACGTTCCGAGGACCGCGCAGACGACGCCCAGCACCACGGTGACCGCGCTTGCCACGACCTGACGCAAAATCGCAGCAGAACCAGCAGGAGCCATCGCGTCAGCCGGCCAGTGTGGTGCATTGCTCTACGGTTTCATATGGAAAGTTTTGAGAGCGAGAGATATATGTTCGTAGTGTGTTTTACCTGCAAGCGCGTCGCTTTGTTCCGTGCGATCTTCAGGAAGCACAGGGCGGGCATGATGAGCGCCTGAAAACACAGGTAAAGCTCAAGCTAAACAGAGTTTACCTAAAAGGTTTACGTATTTTGTACCGGAAAGGACAGAGAAAGGAGAAAGGCAAAAAGCCTGAAAACTAAGAAGAGAATGAAGCAACATTACCACCAGTATACTAAGAACAGATCCAATGAGAGCCATCACAAGACCTGGAACATGCAACGCAACTCATTCAGCCCATTATCAAGATTCTGACATACTAAAGCATTCATTACTGTATTGATGGAAAGGAGTCCATGTTTCAAATGACGACAATGTGGATCCTAAGTACCAAAGAATGGTAGGAGGAAGGCGATGCACACAGTCGATGCGACAAGGGCAGTCCTAAGTGTGACAGAAAAGACTTTATCGTTCAGAAACCCTGCTGGACGCAGTTCTTCTATGCTCCGAGCCAATGGGTTTATCACCAAAGAATATCTGCATGCTGTTAAGGAATATGAAACAGTCCTCTTCAGCTACACTGAAAAACATAACGATGCAATCATAGAAACTTGAAGTGTCCAAAGCTTGTAATCACGGCAGAAATGTTAAAGGATACTTTGTGAAAGGGATGATCACCTGAAAAAAAAAAGGAAAAATAAAATGAAGGGACACAAAGGAGTGCCAGCAGAAACTAAATTAGGCCAACAGATGATAGTTACCGTGGTCCATAGTGCAACTTTTGAAGCAAATGAATCCTTTGGAAGATTCAGAGTTATCTGTTCCAGTGTCTTCTCTCCAAACATGAGATGGCCAATGACAGCAATAGCAGCATATATGGCTGTGCAAATCGCAAAGCTGGACAACAACACCAATATTCAGAACCTTTTATTACTGAACAACAATTACACCTACATCAGTGTGCAGCAGTTCATATACTTTGTCATAGCTAGTTACTAACCATATGAACAGTGCCTTGTTGAATTTCGTGCGATCAGACATTGATTGGTAGATGTTTGGAAACACCGAGTGTCCAGCATAGCAAAAACCGTAAATCCCAATGGCAAAGGGTATACCGTCCCACTTCACTGCTTGCCCTGTCATGTGAAACCCTACGTCGCCAGTGGCACCAACTACAGCGACAGATAGGAAAACCAGAAGAGTTGCAAACACACCGCCAGCTGAAGGAAAATCAATTAGGACATGTTAATCATTAGGTTATCCTGATGATATGTGATGAAAATGAAGCAGGCTATTAAGATCAGTGAGACCTGAGATGTACGATATCACTCGAAGATCACGTAACCATACACTAGGAAGAACTACAATGGCAAATAACACTCCAAAGAAGTGCCTTCCATCTGCATGAATTCCAAACCAGTCGAAGCTGGTGCTAGTGAAAATCGACGCGAGGTTATCTCCTTCCAGAATAATGAATTCCACACAAAATGACTGAACAAACACAGATGAATCAAATGTGAGAAGTATGTAGTCTTCTTATTTTCCCTAAATAAACAAATGTTTACTTGATGAGCTTTGCAAAATAAAAGGAAAAACGAGTTACTTACATATAGCTCTGTATACAGAACAATCTGCATAAGAAGAAAACACAAGCATCGATCAAATAGTTAGCTAGAGACTTGGTAGAAATGTAAGATATCACCGTAACTAACAAAATTTGTCTCATCTCTGCTCTAAGGGCCGGGGAAAATGACTTACTGAAATGAGAAGGCGGCCAATTCTCCCAAAAGCAGCCTCTCCAATGTCTGGATAGGTTGAAACACCATCTTTGATCTCAAAACAATATTTCAGAAGAACTCCAGTATAGCAGCAAAGGACTGCGAAGAAAGCTAGAACCAAAAGGCTGGCCCATCCAGCCTCGTGGATCGTAAAAGGAGCCGAGAAAATGCCAATACCAGCAAGCACGTTAACCCCTGTCAACAAAAAAATGCTATAAGACCTTTCCAATTATGCAAGAAAAAAAAACTTATGATGCTTAATCACGAGATTAATCCAACAACGATCGACGGTACCGTTGAGAACAGTTTGCGTCAGGCTGCATCCCTGGTGGGTGATTGAGGTTTCTGCAGGCTGTTGCGAATTACAAGAGATGTTCTCATCAAGTGTCGTCGGGGAACCAATAAGGGTTTCGTGCAGGTTGTTGACTGAATTTTGAATCCCGTGTAGCAGCTTGTCCGACAAAAGTGGCAACTTGAGGTCGTCAGAGCCCAGCAGGCCACTGCATTCGGCACCGTCAGGAAGCGAGCTCTTGCTCGTGGACCGGAGTAGGCAACAAGCGAAGGTCGGTGACGCAGAAATCGTGTAGCTGTCAGTTGCTTCCCTGCAAAACAAATATGGCATCACGCACTGCACATCATCGTCCGTTCATTATTAGAATCTACTAATAAGAAACGTATCGTTTAATCAGCCTCGAACCGCAATCACTTGAAAGAAAAAGATTGAGGAAAGAATGCAAGCAGAGGCACACACCGGAAGCTCTGCGGCCATAGTTGGGAGTTGAGAGACTTTTCCGCCTCCGCCTCTACCTCGTCGTCGTCGTCGAGCGGCGGGCAATCCTCGATGTCCTTCTCCTTGGGCGCCCAACGCTCGTCCTCCCATTCCAGTACCGCCGCCGCCGCCGCCATACGGCCCTCGCGCACGCGCAGATAGGCAAGAGGGAATTGGCTTGGAGGGAGATGATGAGGGTACGGCGGTATCGGACGGCGGCGGGCCGGGGAGGGGGTATGGTCTGGTCTGGGCGTGAAATTAATACTGAATGGCACACGCGAACATCTCGGAGGGGCCTGCACCGACACGTGGGGCTGACATGACAACCCAAGCGGGTTGGTGGCTGGCTCTGGCTGGCGGCGGACTCCGCGCGCTCGCGTCTCTCGTGTAGCTAGCTGCCTGGTGGTCAGTCGTCGCTCGTTCGTTCGTTCGTTCACAAGCCGATGGATGGATGACCTGGCCATGCATTGGATGGTTTCGACGACCTGACAAATCGGACGCAAACGGCCGAAGAGAGTTTCATCATGCATGACGCTATCGTCGATCACGTACAGACGAACGAACGAACGGCTTTCTTAGCTGGGTCCTGCAGTTTCACCTGATGAAAATAATTGCCATTGGAAGACGTGTATACTGCTGGGGTCCATGTAGTAGTAGACGTTTGCCATTCTCCGGTTTACAATAGCTAGCTAGCTGTCGCCGGGGGAGACAACAGCGAGACATGTGCATGGATATATGATCAAGAAATAAACACCCTCTTCATGCATCAACAATGCAACGTACAAAGCTTCGTCCTGGCTACAGTAGCTACTACTCCCTCCGTTCTAAAAAACTTGTCGTTTTGTAGTTCAATTTTGAACTACAAAGTGACAAGCTTTTTGGGACGGAGGGAGTACATGCATGACTCGCTGGCTTAACTGGCCGGGTGCATGCACGTTGAAGAAGCCGACGGCCGGCGCCGGTACGCTTAGAGGAAAGAGACGACGACGATCATTGACGGGAATGATACGGTGGCCGGGCCGCAAATGGAGGCAAGTGTTTAATTTGCTGTAACCGTACATTAACTATATGGGTCGTGATTGACGGGACAATTAAAATGATAAACGTAATCTCGGGGCAGGGGCAGGCACTGGTGTGATTGAATCAATCAATTAGTGCACCTCCTCCGCCTCCAATCCGGACGTCTTCCTTGGCTGAATCGTATCACTGACATACCAGCAGATTAGATTCCAGCCGGGCATTCAATCGTCGTCGACGTGCAAGTGATCGGTGCCCGCCAAAAGAAACGCACTGTGGCATACGCGTTTGCGTTCTCGATCTACAGTATTATCAGTCTCAGCTGCATGCCGGACGATCGACGAGACGACACGATTGACAGGACGCTCGGCTGGACGGATACGTACGTTCAAGTAGATAGAACAGCTTTTCTTGTCGCGCGGCTACGTACGACACCGCTAGCGCCGGGGAACAGGTATGGCCACCGTGGTGCATGCATGCAGGGTGAACAACCCTGGCCCGGCCGTCGTCGTTCTCCGGCCGATGGTGGATGCGGTGGTTCACATTCACATGTGCCCTACAACCGTTTTTAAACCTATCCCTGAACCTTTTCTTTTCGGCGCTCCAGGACGATAGATGCGACCTTTACTGACCGAGTGGCGTGGGTGTGTAGCCTTTTGGCTAAACGACGACGATTACGTCTACATATACGGCCGAGACCGGTATGGAAAGGTGGTCGATCGGTCTGGCAGTGTGTGTTCCTCCTTTGCATGCAACAGCTAGCTAGCTATGCGCACATGCATGTGACCCAAACAATCCTGCTGACATATCTCAATCACTTTTGTATGTACTCTCTCCGTCCCTAAAAACTTTTGTCGCTTTGTAGTTCAAAAATAAACTACAAAGTGACAAGCTTTTAGGGACGGAGGGAGTATGTAGTGTTCGCCCGCTGACTGCTTCGATCATCTCGAGTTGTCGATCAGAAGGTAGTAGATTTTTCGTAGCAAAATTTCTGCCAAACAACAAGAGCTGTTTCTCAAAACGAACTAAAAAACATGAATAAATAGAAGATAATATATTTGTTTTCACCATCTTTTCAAACAAGTTCATTTTTCTGTTTTCGGAAAGCCTAACAAGTACGTTCATTATTTTACTAAGCAAAAGTTATGCTAAACACGACTTCAACCATAAGCGTACGTTCCGTCGATGATGACAGTACAGACCTGTTTGGTTCCTGCCTGGTCACCGGCTGCCCGGGCCAGGCAGATCGCAGCCTCAGATATTCGAAATCGAGCTCCTAGCGACGCTGTCTGCGGCAGGCAGGTTTTTTGGAAGCCAGCCAAAGAAGCACCAAGTGTTGCGCAAGTCAAAAAGTCCTCTCGCCGGAAACGATTTCATCTGTGGTCCTTTGGCTAGAACTAACACTACAGCTTCTACGTAGTTGCTATCACATCCCTATTATATTCTCACGTGCAAGAATTCAGCCATCACAGGCTGGAAGCACGGTTAAAAGAGTAAACTGCATTAAAGTTTGGTGAACTTATCCAGTTGTGTTACATAGGTTTGTAAATTTTATTTTTTGTTTATAGATGCATGTACTTGTCAATCTGTATCATTTTCGATCATGCGCCTATAACTGCAAAGAAAAATTCGTGAACTCAATTAACACAGTTCATGTACCTAGAAATGTAAAATAAAAGTTTATGAATCGGGATGACACAAAGTTGATGTACATTCGATGCATTTCACTCCGGTCCAAACACCAACAGTAATCATGTGCGTATCGACCTTCATCTGATGCCTGTAGCAGCTGCACCACCATATACTGTTGTCAGATTCAATGGTAGCATGCGAAAAAATCACCACATCCTCTTGTTTGCCAGAAAATCACCCAGAGGTACAGTAAGAGCAGTGTTTCAATGTTAGGTAGGTGAAACTGCATGAGCAGGCAGAGTGCAGATTCAATTAGCAGCAAATAAGGGAACAGATGTCTGGCCATAGAACAAATTTCTCTGGCTTATCTGAGCGAAGAATGGGGGGACAAAGGAAAACTAAGACAAAAATGTACAATATGGTTATCAGTCGTTGTAACAGTGTACCCACTTTTGTTTCAAGAATTCTATAGGCCCAAAGATACCTGAATGTACAAATATGGTGATAACTAACATCTAGCTAATTTACAACCATTCAACCTATCTCACTCACAAAAGCTTCATCACATTTCAAGCTTAAGTTATCATTCTCACGTCAACAATTGGTACCATCAACCCAAGTTCAGTTCATGGTGCTAAGTCCGCATTTAGCCTTTCATGGAGCAAACAAGACTTTCTGGAAGCAGAGTAAACAGCAGCTGCAGCAATGACCAATGTACTTAGCTTAGAACCTTACTCATCAGGTTCAGCTGAAAAATCCGGCTCGTCTGGTTTCATTAGCTTAGGCGATTCGTTAATATTCTGAGGCCATTTCCTGGTCCTAGATATGAATTTTAGAGCAAGATCTTTCTTGGGTGGAGGCTCGTCTTCCTCATCCAACTCATCTGATCTGGCAGAATTGAACGACTCCCTCGTACTCAGGTCCTTTGCCATCTTCCTCCTCTTGTACCGCCGCCAAGCAGCCTGTAAAGAAGCAAGCGGCCCACGTTCTCCAGTGGTGCGAGTAGTATCGGAAAGTGTGTTGTAACTTCTTGCTGTGCAGCCGCCTGAACTGACTGGCAACAAACTTGAGATCATCAGCCTGGAGTGCAAAGGCCTCCACTTCTATGAGTGCCTTCACTGTCCGAGTGGATGATGGCAAGTTGGTCGTAGGCTTGGGAACAAGAGCCCATCCAAGAAGTTCTTCGCCGCAAAAGTCACCAGGTTTCAGGGTAATTGAATTGAAGAAGCCAGTGCGACCACCATTTGTTGTAGAGCTTTCCAATTTCCCACGAATGATGAAGAGCATCTCAGTCACCGGATCACCCTCACGGACGATGTATGTACCCTTTGTGCACAGTACTGATACAAGACGCTCACAAATGGCATCAAGAAGTTGATTATCCATCTGGGAGAAAAATGGAACCTGAAACATTGTGACAAGGAAACAGACTACCGCATTATTAAGTGCAACGAAATCTATGTACAAGTAACATGGAATTATCTTTCTGCAAATAAAGAGCTTAGTTTGGATTGCTAGAGAATATCAGTCTGCACTCTCAGCAATATTTGGACGATATAGTACCTTTTGAAGCTATCAAGTTATCCATTAAATTGAGTACTTTAAGGAGAAAAATAAGTAATGACCAGGAACGCTTTTCATATTTAACAATTGAAACGGACTATAAAATATGACTTCACTGAGATGTTTTCTCATCTCATATCAGAAGCCAGTACCATACCCCACCTAGGTCAAGCAGCTACAGTGTAGCTTCTATAATGCACAAATCGACTCAAACTGCTATAGTGACACTGGCAATATTACATTTTTTAATATAATTGAGGATGTCATTTGATTTGATGAATGTTACAGGGATAAACACGTTAAGTACATACAGTACCGCTCTGGCATCATCCACTGTGCATAAGACAAATAACAGTTTTAAACTTCTACTCAATATGCATATTAACAAAAACATGTAGAAGTACTTACCCGCCGAACAAGACCCAAACAAAGGTGGCGCTTAATGTCACGCCGAAGATCTGCAGGTAGAGCCTTCAATATAGATTCCTCATTCACACCTCGAGTCGCTAGCCACTTGTACTGGATAAACCGTCTCACTCTCTCTCGTAGTTCATGAGGAAGTTGACGATGCCTCATCCACTCCTCAGTATCTCTTTGCTTTAATCTCCATTCCTCAACTCTCACAGTGATAGATTGCAGGTAGGTCTTGAAAAAAATAAGAGACCATAATATTGTAATTAGAAATTTCTGGGTGAAAGGTCCGCATCAATACATTATGATTAAGGCAATAAACTCATGTCGATGCATAGAAATTTCTAGAACATTATAGCCAGATAGAAAAGTACCTGCACATTTCCAATCAAATGGGCAAACAAGATGAGACCAAGTACTGACACGAATATGCAGTAGAGCGTCTCACCAATGTAGGTACTCGCAGCAAGAGTCTGACCATAGCAGCTGTTTCAAAATGAAATAAATACACAGCTTGTTAGAAAATCAAATGATAAAGTAACAAACAGTGCATTAACCTTAGAACTCGGCAAGTACAGGCATGGGAACATTAAAGGCTTAGGTTGGTCTCTCCAATTTTAACAGTGAACTTGCAATAGCTGTTACAAGAGTAAAACCCTGTCGTTTTTGCTAACACATGTAGTAATGCTAAACAGTAGTTTATGAAAAGAAAACGTAATATCCGTTTCGACTTGGCACTCTAATTAGTCTTAAGCACCTTAAGTTCTGCAACCCCCACCAGAGGGAATAGAAATACTTCATTGCAAAACTTTGAGCGGGAGCTTGATTCGTTAATGCAGGCTGGAACATGCCAAAATCAAAACTGATGGATTGATTACTAGCATCACAGTCACTGAAGACAGTGGTCGAATTTGCCCAGTTAGGATTTGGTGTTGCATCACAATCTAGGAACTTAATATCACAACCAGCTTCACTCGTGCAACTATTCTTCCAGCAGAACGTCTGGCGATCAACAGATAACAAATACCATAATGCGCCCAATACCTAAAAGAACAAGAATGAAAGATAAAAACTTCACGCGAGATATAACATGATTTTTCTAAAACAATATGACGTAATGGTAAAAGATTATAGTTAAGTGCATTTTAGTACCATACATGACTAGCCATCATGTAGAGGACTAGGTTGTACGCAGCTCCTTCCCAAGCGGTCTTGGTAACAACTCCAGTAGCTTTAACAATCTCATAAGTTAAGGGGAATATGAGATATAATCTCGGTAAATACTGAGCAAGAATTATGAGGACCAGAATGTTATTGTTATGCTCAGCAGTGGAATATTTTATAGCTGGTATCACAAACCAGACAATGATCTGCAGGAAAGTGAAGGCATGTAAGTAACATATACAGACCAAAGTGAAGTTTAGGAGATTACATTGTTCACAGCTGTCCAGACAAAATTTAGCAAGAGAAGTTGAGAGTAGTGCTTTTAGGCATGACAATACAATAATTTTGCCCAGATGAACATAGAGAAAAGGATTTTTGTTCTTAAGTATTTCTGGCTCTAAATGCATGTAAAGCTGAATGGTTGAATGAGCAAGTAACTGCAACTATCGTTTTTGGCATGATCTAGCACTAAGGATGATTAGTACTAGTAAAACTCCCGTCAATAACAACAAAAGGAAGAGTAACAAGTTATTACCTGTGGTAAAGGCAATGCAGCAGCCACATCAACTGCTAAGTCAGATCTCAAATATTTCCATGCAATTTCCTTAGGATCCGTGACAAGATCTCTTCCGAACACCCTCATAGTCGCGCTCCGATTGATATACGCAGTTCTGAACTTTATGATGATGTGCAAAGCATACAGTAGATCAGCCATTGATCGGAAGAACGTAACGCTGATGGCAAGACGTCTATCTGTGCCAAGGCAGGAATTGGGCTGGGCATAGACGATCTTGGGCACATAGAAGTAGAAAGGGTCTATAAATAGTGCGATGAGACAGGAGAAGAGGAAGACGCGGTTCCAAGTCAAGATGAAGTCGCTGGACGGATCAAAAATCTTGCCACTACACCGCCCTTCTCCTGCCACGAAGGCCCTGTGCTTCATGGAGACCCCTGCTTCTGGTGAACCGGTATAGTTTGCTTCAGGGGCGAGGGCCCAGGGAGCTCGGCCGATCCCCGGAAAATTCTGGAGAGTAATCTGGCCATACTGCCCCGCCACGGTGGCTGCAAACGAACTGCTCGAAGCGTGCAAACGGGAGACTACCGGATGAGAACGCTATCACTCGGAGTAATCCGTCCAAGCTAATAAGCAGGGTGCTTCCTCAGCAGCAACAGGCGAAATGCGTCCAGGTCTGACGGGCGGATCTGCACTTCCAGCGCCGACAGAGACGCGAGGAGGTGGCGTCGCTGGCGGCAAGGACTGACCTGGCTCGGTGGAAAGAGGATTTGAGATGCTCTTGGCGGCGCGGGCAGGAGAAAAGGGCGCGCTTCGACGATGGCTGGTGCCGGGTGGAGGGGGCGACGACCCGACCGCCGGCTACGCGGTGGATGCCGGAGAGGCGAATCTGGGATGAGAAAGCGGGAACAGGAGGATCCGAAGAACAGCTATAGTTCACGGGGTTGGGAACTGCCGGCGACGAGGAGTTCGAGAAAGGAGGCGGCCAGGAAATTCCCGGGACGAACACCTCCGGCTCCGGGATTAATTACTTGATTAATGAGTAAAATGCAGCTATGTCCAGCTATGTCATCTATTTTATTTTATATTTTAGATTCATAAAATCGTCCATTTATTTTATTTGTATTCATAAACATTTTTTAGTCATGAAAACATGATTTTTTAAACAGTGTACTGCAGATTCATACATCTTTATCTATGTTGACCGGTGATTACCCGCCAAAACGGTATAGCCTGCCTCTACCCCCGGAAGAGCGACGATGAAAGCGCGGCGCCGGCAACCACGTCAGGAAAGCGAAAAATATAGGACCGGGCGTGCAGGCTGCCGCGGCCTGGGAACCAAACCAACCAGGGAGCCGTACCGGGCCTCGAGCCCTGAGCTAACGACGGGCGGTAGCCGATAGGTTTGTTTATCCCCTCGTGCGGTCATGCCCTTTCAATTTGGATGTCCCTTCTACGTCAACTAAACTAAGACTCTGTTTGGATTGAAGGAATTGAAAAACTATAATAAAAAATATAGAAATTAAAAATATAAGAATTGAAATGAGAAGCCATTTGACAGCATCATAAAAAAAATAAGAGAACTTGTAACATGAGCAAAAAAAGAAAAAAAAGGTTCAATCTCATGTTATGTTTCCTACAAAATTAAGCAAAAGAATACATTCCTATAGAAAAATCCTTTGTTTTTCCTATAAGCTGTTATGACTAAAAGTAGAATGTAGACAATGTTTGAGACAATTGTAACTTCTGAATGAATTTCATTGACCTTTTGTCATTCTTATATACATGTTGAATGGACACGAGGGGGAGGGAACCGCTGCCGTCGTCGCGCCTGTTCGGTGAAGGAGCAACCGCCGGCATCATCTGTTCACACATGTTTCTCAACACTCCCCCTTGGACAGTTGATGCCCATCTATTATTTAGTTATCTTCTATTTACATGTCTATATGTCTCCTTCAAAAACCCAGTGGGAAAAAATCGAGAGACAGACATAATATTGTGTGCACATTGCCTCGTTAAAAACCTTTCAATGAGAAATTCTATAAAAACTCATAAAGGGAAAAAGAGTACAATGTGATGCCTTTAATTAGGATACTTTACAGAGGTTCTCCCCCTGAACCCTGCAAATCTCTATGTCTTCTCATTCCAATGTTTTTGACACATTTGTCAAATATGGCTAGTGGTAATGACTTTGTGAATAAATCTGCAAGATTATCGCAAGACTTCGTTTGGGTTATACATATTTCTCCATGTTGTTGTAATTCATATGGATAAAACAATTTTGGAGAGATATGTTTCGTGTAATTAGTCTTTATGTATCCTGTTTGCATCTGAGCAACACAAGCTGCATTATCTTCATAGATAATCGTAAGTGACTTCATTTCACCTATACCACATGAAGTTTCTATGTGGTTAATCACTCTTCGTAACCATGCACATTCTCTTGATGCTTCGTATAGTGCTATTATTTCTGAGTGATTTGTGGACGTAGCTATTAAAGTCTGTTTTGATGACTTCCATGATATAGCAGTCCCATTGTGTAAAAACACAAAACCCGTTTGTGATCTACCATTGTGTGGATCAGATAAATATCCTGCATCGGTATATCCGACTAAATCAGATTCTTGTCTTGTTTGGTAGAATAAACCAAGATCTATTGTGTCATTTAAATATCTCATGATATTTTTAACTCCTTTCCAATGACGCATAGTTGGTGCTGAACTGTGTCTAGCAAGACAATTCACTGCAAACACAATGTCGGGTCTCGTATTGTTTGCTAGATACATTAATGCACCAATGGCACTAAGGTATGGGTATTCTGCTCCCAATACTGCTTCATCTTCTTGTTTCGGCCTAAATGGATCTTTATCCTTTTCTAAGGCACGAACTATCATTAGAGTTCTTTGGGGGTATGCTTTGTCCATATTGAATCTTTCCAATACTTTCTTGACATAAGCAGACTGATGCAGAAGGATACCCTTCTGCAGATGTTCTATCTGTAGTCCTAAACTGAATTTGGTTTTACCCAAATCTTTCATTTCAAACTCTTTCTTAAGATGATTACGTGCTTCATTTATATCCTTTTCATGACCAATGATATTTAGGTAACCACATATACTGATATTATACAAAAACCAGTATTGGATTTTCTTATGAACATGCATGGACAATCATCATTATTTGAATATCCTCTTTTTATAAGGAATTCCTTTAGTCTGTTATACCACATTCTTCCTGATTGTTTTAATCCATACAAGGATTTAACAAGTTTAACACAATACATATTGCGATTTATATTTCTATTCGGCACAGAAATTCCATCTGGAACTTTCATGTATATATCCGAATCTAATGACCCGTATAAATACGCGGCCACGACATCCATCAACTGCATTGATAGATGCTTTTGCATTGCCAGAGATATTAAATATCTAAATATTATTCCATTCATTACTGGGGAGTAAGTTTCATTAAAATCAATTCCAGGTCTCTGCGTAAAACCCTGTGCAACCAGCCTCGCTTTATATCTTACCACCTCATTATTTTCGTTTCTTTTTCGAACGAAAACCCACTTGAATCCTATAGGAAAGGTTCTTGAAGGTGTAGGTATTACTTCAGTAAATACCCTTCTCTTCTTAAGCGAGTTAAGCTCAACTTCAATTGCCTCTTTCCATTTGTTCCAGTCTGAGCGTGTCTTACACTCTGCCATGGACTTAGGTTCTGGATCATCTTGGAAATTTTCAGCAATGATTGTTGAGAAGCATATGTCTGCAATTGTAGTACTACGATTATAAACTTTCCCTGAACTAGTATAATTAATGGAAATCTCTTCCATCCCTTTTGACATCTCATGATTTCCCAATACGAGATTGTCGGGATTTTCCGATCCTCTAGTCTCATTTATATTGCGCGCTTGAGAACTAGACTGTGGATCATTCACATTCACTCGAGGTTGTTTACCTCTTGGTTTTCTCACATTCCTAGGTTTTCTTGGAGCTTTTGGTTTCTCTTTTCTTGGTTGCTTTTCTTTAGCAATTTTCTTTTTAGGTTCTACCCTCCCCCTCTTCCGTGTAGAAGGAGTCAGAGTGGTTTTCTTTGGTACCTCCACTCGTTCGGGTGCATTTACCGCGGGATTCCAAGATTTCATAACTCCACTATAATCTGTGAATGCATCTGGCAAATTATTTGCAGCATTCTGCAAATTTATTATTCTCTGAACCTGTAGTTCAGTCTCTTGTGTACGTGGATCTGAGGATATTATGGATTTATCATCCCAATTTATTTCCTGACATTCTGAACTATTCTGAAATTCTCCCCCTAATGCCGGGAAATGATCCTCATTAAATATACAGTCAGCGTATCTTGCTGTGAATAAATCACCAGTCATGGGTTCTAGGTATTTTATAATTGAGGGAGAATGATATCCCACATAAATACCCATCTTTCTATGAGGACCCATTTGTGTACGCTGCGGTGGTGAAATTGGTGCATATACTGCGCACCCAAATTTCCGCAGATGGGAAATACTCAGAGCATTACCACGTACTAACTGTAGTGGGAAAACACTATGATATGCAGTTGGTCGCAATTGTATCAAGTCTGCAGCATGTAAAACTGCATGACCCCAACATATAATAGGTAAATTACAGTTATGTAATAATGGTCTTGCAATCAACTTAATTCTCTTAATAAGTGATTCAGCCAAACCATTTTGAGTATGTACATATGGTACTGAATGCTGCACTTCAATTCCTTGAGCCATACAATAATCATTGAAGGCTTTTGAAGTAAATTCTGCAACATTATCTAATCTTACAGATTTCAATCTATGTTCAGGATAATTTGCCTTTAATCTTATGACTTGAGTCATAAATTTAGCAAATGCATGGTTTCGTGTGGACAAAAGACACACATGTGACCATCTAGTAGATGCGTCTATTAAAACCATAAAGTACCTGAATGGTCCCGATAAGGGTCTTATAGGTCCACAAATATCTCCTTGAATTCTTTCAAGGAATTTAAGTGGTTCAACTTTAATCTTAAGAGGTGATGGTTTTAAGATTAATTTTCCAGTTGCACATGCTGTGCATACAAAATCTGAAGATTTAGGCATTTTGGCTGTCTTTAAATTATGACCATAACTATTACCAATAATCTTCCTCATCATTCCAACACCCGGATGTCCAAGTCTTTCATGCCAGGTTTTGAATGCATCTACATCTTGGAAGATTACCTTGTATGAAACATGTGGTACAGGTTGTATGTATGTATAATACAATCCAGATGGTAAGCATAGCATTCTTTCTAGAATATCATAGCTATCACCATTTTTCTTAATAATGTGGAGAAACTACTCATTATTTTCTTCATGGGTATTCACATGTAACCCATTCATTCTTATATCTCTATAACTTAACAATGTACGAGTAGAATCGGGATACAACAATGCATTCTCGATTGTTACTTGCGTACCCATTGGAAGGACTATAGTAGCACGTCCAGAACCTACTATATTTGTATCATGTCCTGCAATAGTCAAAATATTCCCAGTCCTCTTTGTAAGAGTTTGAAAATACTTTGTCTCTCTAAGTATAGTGTTTGTTGTGCCACTATCCACAAGGCACATTTCTTGTTCCATTGGATTGACTTCAAGGATCTATACAAAATAACAACTTTATTTAGTATAGAACACATATATACATAGGTATATATGACCATAACTATTACCAATAATCTTCCTCATCATTCCAACACCCGGATGTCCAAGTCTTTCATGCCAGGTTTTGAATGCATCTACATCTTGGAAGATTACCTTGTATGAAACATGTGGTACAGGTCGTATGTATGTATAATACAATCCAGATGGTAAGCATAGCATTCTTTCTAGAATATCATAGCTATCACCATTTTTCTTAATAATGTGGAGAAACTACTCATTATTTTCTTCATGGGTAT
This sequence comes from Tuctoria greenei, assembly GCA_036927565.1. Lineage (NCBI taxonomy): Eukaryota > Viridiplantae > Streptophyta > Magnoliopsida > Poales > Poaceae > Tuctoria > Tuctoria greenei. Next base: position 27,545,816 of record JAYESD010000002.1, on the reverse strand, counting down.
CCACATGTAACCCATTCATTCTTATATCTCTATAACTTAACAATGTACGAGTAGAATCGGGATACAACAATGCATTCTCGATTGTTACTTGCGTACCCATTGGAAGGACTATAGTAGCACGTCCAGAGCCTACTATATTTGTATCATGTCCTGCAATGTTCAAAATATTCCCAGTCCTCTTTGTAAGAGTTTGAAAATACTTTGTCTCTCTAAGTATAGTGTTTGTTGTGCCACTATCCACAAGGCACATTTCTTGTTCTATTGGATTGACTTCAAGGATCTATACAAAATAACAACTTTATTTAGTATAGAACACATATATACATAGGTATATCTATTTACATAGTATATTACATACTATATATACAATACATATCACAATCCATATTATCACTAATATTTACATAGACGCTAGATTAACGAAAATCTAGTAAGACAAATGGAGCTACTCTTGATCTCCATACACATCGTTGTTATATTCAACGAGCATTTCTTCGTCGTCAATGTCATCATCCTTTGATGGACTTGGCTTAATTTCTTCATCGGGGTCCTTTCCCGAAGTAGTAGTGTCGGTACCCTAAAAACCATACACCCCCTGAGGTTACAAAGATCTCAAGGGGAGGACATCTGCTCAAATTGAAGACCCTAGGGGGCCCACTCGCCAGACGTGACCGGACCCGCTTCTCCAACATGGTTAATCTCTAGGTTGCCACGTGTACTGTCAGACCAGAGCTATAACCCGCAAGGGTGAAGCTCCGGGCCAAGTACTGAAACGGCACCTCCGGAGGTAGCCCCTGACCGAGAGAAGCTCCGGACCTGACACGTAGCAGGCCGCCCCGGAGCTTCCCGCTTCCCACGAGCAAGCTCCGGAGCTGCCACGTGTCCATACGTCGGAGCTGGCCGCTTTAAACCCCCGGGATACGTTGTAACAGCTCCGGATCTCCAAAGGACAGCCACGGACTTCAAGACCCGATTAATTATCATTAATTCCACATTAATGATATTTAATTGGATGATCTTAACACCTGTAACGGCACTGTCGGAGCCGTTACAGGGTTATTAACAACAATTAATCTCGTGTATCAATACTAATAACCGCCGGGGCCACATGTCGGGCCAGGCTGACTTGTAACGGTTTGTCCTTATGCTATAAAAGGACAAACCGACGATACACGGGGGAGGACTCTGGAACACACTCAGGCTCACAAGTGAATATAACTCACACACACACACCCGTGGAGTAGGGTATTACGCTCAGGCGGCCCGAACCACGTAAACTACTGTGTCACTCGTGTCCAAATCGCACTTCACTTTCTTAGATCTCCGCGCGCCCAAACCGAACCACAACTCCTTTAAACACTTTCATAGTGTCAGGGGATCTGCCGACTCCAACAGTCGACAGTTGGCGCGCCAGGTAGGGGCGCCTGAGATCTTCAAGAATGGTGAATTCTGCGGCTGGATCATCCAACGGGCAACCTGCTGCTCAGGCTGTCGGAGGCAATCCCTCCAACATGCAACCACCGGCGGGAGCCTCAGTTCCAGCGGGAGTCACACTCCCACCACCGCCATCTTCTCCGGCAAGACGTGCCGAACGACATGATGGTGCACCGGCGTCTCATTCTACGCCGGCAAGTCGCGACAACCCAGAACACGCGCTCCATGCAGCGCGTGCTCTCCTTCAGCGACCACCACCTCCGGATGCATCTCAAGGTGCCATGGAACAATGGAGAGCTGATATTGAGCATTTGGTCGCAGCAGCGGCCGAACGCCTCAACAATCAAGGTCCACCTCCTTCAGGGCGGGCCCCGTCGCAGCGACGAACGTTGTCTGGAAGACTTGGTCCACATGTCTCCAACAACCGGAGAAGAGCTGCGTCACAGCAAGTGACGTCGTTGCCCTCTGGGGCACGACGTGCCCATACTGCATCTCGACTTTCGACACACGACCTCCGGGCGGAGCTTGATCGCCGATACCGCCAACAGGATGGCCGTGTCCACATCGAGCGAGCTCGAGAAAGACGAGATGTTCAAGACCTTTCTACTCTGGAAGGAGTAGGAGGAGGCTGTTCCGCCCTAGCCATGCATCTGCGCATGGTTAGATGGCCACAGAAGTTCCGGCCACACTTGCCGGAAAAATTCGACGGGACCGTCAATCCCGTAGAATTCCTACAGATATACTCCACTGCGATCTTAGCAGCTGGAGGAAACGAGGCTGTAATGGCCAATTACTTTCCAGTGGCTTTAACTGGGACCGCCAGGTCCTGGTTTATGAGCCTTCCACCCAACTCTATCGACAGTTGGGAGGAGCTATGCCGCCAGTTCACCGCCAATTTCGGGAGTTCATACACCCGTCCGGGCACCGAACTGGACCTTTTTGCGGTCGTGCAAAAAGGAGGAGAATCTTTGCGATCATTCATCCAGAGATTCTCTCAGGTACGTAACACAATCCCTTCTATCTCAAGCGCTTCTGTCATTGTAGCATTCAGACAGGGTGTACGAGACAAGAAGATGTTGGAGAAGCTGGCGATCAAAGAGATCACCAATGTCACAGAGCTCTTCAGCCTGGCTGACAAATGTGCCAGAGCTGCGGAGGGCCGTGAAATGCACTCCAAACCAGTTTTGGAGGATCATAAAAAATCCTCCAAAGAAGAAGCCGCTACCTCCGGGAGTGGCAAGAAGAAAAAGAAGACCAACGGCAAAAAGAAGCCGTCGGCCGGCACATCCAACGTTGCAGCTACTGCAACTCCTAGTGGCCGGGGGCCACGCCCCGAGAAGCGACCTCGACCGTCTTCCGAAGACGGTGGCAAATCCAAGATGTGGTGCCCCATTCACAAAACGGGCAGCCACAGACTGGAGGACTGCCGGGAGGTCCAAAACCTTGCCGAGCGTTACCACAAGCGCCGGGAAGGGTCTCCCTTCCGTCAGAGGGAGGGAAAACAAAAGGTCGATGAAGCTCCGGCTGAAGAGGAGTTAGGGTTTCAAGACCCCAAAAAGGTCTTGAAAGCCGTCTACACCTCCGTCGACGATGATTCCGACGTCTCCGACAACGAGCGTCGAAAAACCATGAACACCATCTTTGGTGGATCATGGGACATCACCTCTCGTCGCGTTATTAAGACTATGCGACGGGATATGGCTGCTGTAGCTCCTACAGCTAGACCGGAGCCACATCGAAAGTGGATGGACACACCCATCACTTTTGATGATTCGGACTGTCCTCAAAGCATGGTCGGAGCTGGCCAGCTGCCCTTGATGGTATCTCCCACCATCAACAACATCCAGCTCCATCATGTCCTGGTAGACGGAGGTTCGGGGCTTAATCTCATCAGCTTCGAAGCTTTCACTAAGCTTCAGCTTCGACCTTCAGACCTCCAGCCCTCTCGACCTTTCTCCGGAGTAGGTCCGGGGGCCATAACCCCACTCGGAGCTATTACTCTCCCTGTTACCTTCGGGACCCGGGAGAAGTATCGCACCGAAAAGTTGGTCTTCGACGTCGCTCAGATCAACTTACCATTTAACGCCATTTTGGGTAGACCTGCCTTGTACAAATTCATGGCAGCTGCTCATTATGGATACCTGGTGTTGAAGATGCCGACACCAGTAGGCGTTCTCCGGATCCGTGGAGATCGCACTGCCGGAGTAACTGCTCTGGAGGAACTCCATGCACTCACCACAACACAAGAGGAGGACTCCAGACAGAAGCAAGCTCCACAACCTCCGAGCATTCGTCAACGAGGCTCGACCTCTGCACCCCGTGTGCAGCCAAGCGGCGACACTGACATTCCCGTCAAAGTCGTCCAAATTGGTTCCGATGTCACCCAAACTAACCGCATATCGGGTGGCTTGAACGACAAATAGGAACTCGCGCTCATCACTTTCCTCCGGGCTAACGTTGATGTGTTTGCCTGGCAACCGTCACAAATGCCTGGGATCCCCAGGGAAGTGATTGAGCACAATCTGAAGATTTTCCCCGACGCTCGGCCTGTACACCAGAAACCTCGGAAGCAATCTGTAGAGCGACAGAACTTCATCCGACAAGAAGTGAAGAAGTTGCTCGAAGCCGGATTCATCCGAGAAGTCTACCATCCAAAATGGCTGGCAAACCCAGTCGTTGTGCCTAAGGCCGGCGGGAAACTTCGGATGTGCATCGGCTACACCACACTGAATAAGGCATGTCCAAAAGATCCATTCCCACTACCTAGAATAGACCAGATAGTGGATTCCACCTCCGGGTGTGAGTTACTGTGTTTCCTAGACGCATATTCAGGATATCATCAAATCCGGATGTCTAGGGAAGATGAAGAACATACTTCATTCATCACAGTGGATGGATTATATTGTTACACAGCCATGCCTTTTGGTCTCAAAAATGCAGCTTCAACTTTTGTACGAGCAATGTACAAAACTTTCGAAGAACTCATCAGAGACATAGTGGAAGTGTACGTTGATGACATCGTGGTCAAAGTCAAAAACAAGGAGTCCCTCTTGGACACCTTGCAGGCTGTCTTTGACAAGCTGCGGGCCACCCGCACGAAGTTAAACCCAGACAAGTGCGTCTTCGGGGTTAGTTCCGGAAAGCTTCTTGGTTTCCTGGTAAGTCACCGGGGTATAGAAGCTAATCCGGCGAAGATAAAAGCCATTGAAGACATGCGGCCACCAACCCGCATCAAAGACGTCCAAAAATTAACTGGATGTCTAGCAGCCCTCAGTCGGTTCATTTCAAGACTGGCGGAAAGGGCACTCCCCTTCTTCAAGTTGCTGAGGAAGTCCGGACCATTCCAATGGTCTGAAGAAGCAGAGAAGGCATTCCAGGAGCTGAAACAGTTCCTCACCACCCTACCAGTCTTGGTAGCTCCAAACCCTGGTGAGCCTTTGTTGCTTTACATTTCAGCAGCTGACGAAGTCGTCAGTATGGTTCTGGTTGCGGAGAGACCGGAACTACCCAATACTCAAGAATCTAGATCCCTTCGGGAGGATCCAGAGGTTCCTGAAAGCGGGTCTGGGTCTCAGCTCCCAGACTTGGGCCCACAAGAAGCCACTTCAGAGGACCTGGATCCTTCCGATAGGATCCAAGTCATTCCTGAAGAAGCTCCGGGTTCTTCCACCCAGAACCCGGAGGTCCCCGAAGATAGTCTGGACCCCTCTGACAGGGTCCGGATCAATGAAGAGGAAGTTCCGGACCACTCCGGGAAGGTCCGGACCATTCAACGCCCAGTATACTTCATCAGTGAAGTGTTACATGATGCCAAGACTCGATACCTAGAGGTGCATAAGCTGCTCTACGCGGTTCTTATTGCCTCAAGAAAGCTTCGACATTATTTCCAAGCTCACAAAGTCTCAGTGGTAACCTCATATCCACTTCGAGCGATTCTGCATAATCCCAATTCAACTGGGAATATAGCAAAGTGGGCAGCGGAACTGGCTGAATTCGACCTCGAATTCATTCCAAGACAAGCAATCAAGAGTCAAGCGTTGGCAGATTTCGTGGCAGAATGGACTCCCTCACCATTAAACCCTGGGGGCCCCAGCGAGCAGAAGAAGGAACCACAAGTTCCGGCCTTCACTAAGCCTCACTGGACCCTTTACTTCGACGGCTCCATGCAGAAGCAGGGAGCCGGAGCTGGAATCCTTCTCCTCGCACCAACCGGGGAGAAGGTAAAATACATGGTGCACCTTGACTTCAAGGCAACCAACAACATGGCGGAGTATGAAGCACTCATATATGGATTGAAGGTGGCACTATCATATGGTGTCAAACAGTTGCTGGTCAAAGGAGATTCACAACTTGTCATCAAACAGGTGAAGGGTGAATGCTCCTGCAATAATCTCCAGCTGGCTGCTTATCTCCTTGAAGTCCAGAGGCTTCAGAAGGACTTTGAAGTCCTAGACCTTCACCATGTCCAGCGTGCTCACAACGCTGAAGCTGACGAACTCTCGACCAAGGCGTCAACCGGAGCTCCGGCTCCAGACGGAACCTTTGTCCGGAGGTTGTCAAAACCCACAGTTCAGTCTGCCGAACTGAACGAAGGGGGCGAGATCAGCATCCCAAAGCTGACGGTCCCGATGGCCCTGTTACCATGGCAGCCATCAAGGGTCGTAGGTGCTGCCGGGAGCTCCGAGCAACCCAGCACGCAAGACTCAAATGCTCAAGTCAGTTCCGATGCATGGATCTCGGAGATCCGGAACTACTTGAAAGACAACATCCTTCCTGACGATGATGTATCCGCTGACCGGGTAGTCAGATTGGCTAAAAGATACACGTTGGTAGAAGGGGATCTCTACCGGCGCGGTGCCAACGGCATCCTAATGCGGTGCATCACAAGGGAAGAAGGCTGCGAGCTCCTCGCAGAAATCCATGGAGGTGAGTGTGGGAACCACGCGTCTTCCCGCACGCTGGTCGGAAAAGCCTTTCGGCACGGCTTCTACTGGCCTACAGCGCTCCAGGATGCTACTGAGCTAGTGAAGAAATGCAAAGCATGCCAATTTCATGCAAAGCAAATTCATACACCTGCTCAGCCCTTACAAATGATACCTCCTACGTGGCCTTTCGCTGTGTGGGGGATGGACATCTTGGGACCCTTCCCAAGAGCCGTCGGAGGTTACAAGTTCCTGTATGTCGCCATCGACAAGTTCACCAAGTGGCCGGAAGCTACTCCTGTTGTGACGATCAACAAACAATCTGCAATCAATTTTCTACAATCTATCGTGAGCAGATTCGGAGTCCCAAACAAGATCATCACTGACAATGGGACTCAGTTCACAAGCTCCGCATTTCAAGGATATTGCGAAGACCTCGGCATACAAGTTTGCTACGCCTCCGTAGCTCATCCTGCCAGCAATGGGCAAGCCGAGAGAGCAAACGCAGAGATCCTTAAAGGATTAAAAACGCGCACTTATGAGCGTTTGAAAAAGCACGGAGCTAATTGGATCGAAGAGCTTCCGCCCACTCTATGGGCTAACAGGACTTCTCCAAGTCGGGCAACCGGAGAAACACCCTTCTTCCTGGTGTACGGAGCAGAAGCGATCCTTCCTCCGGAAATCACCCTGGGTTCTCTCCGAGTCCGGACCTTCGACGAAGCCGCGCAGGACCAGCTCCGGCGTGAAGACCTAGACCTCCTCGAGGAGGGAAGGTGCCAAGCAGCTGTTCGGAACGCCCGATATCGCCAAGCTCTACGGCGCTATCATCAGCGGCATGTACACAACCGACAGCTCGAGGAAGGCGATCTGGTGCTACGGAGAATACTATCCAGAGAAGGGCAAAACAAACTCTCCCCCGGCTGGGAAGGACCCTTCCGAGTGATCAAAGTATCCCGTCCCGGAAGCGTTCGCTTGGCTGCCGAGGATGGGACACCTCTCCCAAATCCTTGGAATATCGAGCACCTCCGTAAGTTCTACACTTAATTCCACGGAGGTGAGTCTTAAGTAACTTGAAGTGTATGTTATAGAGTCATTGTACAGAGTCGGGTAGTTCCTCCGGGAGAGCAGCCGGACCTTTCCCGAAAGGTTTGGAAAGCTCATGCAACACTTGATACAGTCTCCGGACTAGAAGTGTAGCTAGTTACCCTGGGTTAAACGAGAAACCGAACACACTTAGCCTGGTTCCGTACCCTAAGAGTGTACTTGTTTCCCCTGTACCCCGGACCTATAATGAAAGACATCTTCATGTGAAATAGACTCCACGTGCATTCATTTTTGCATAAGGCTCGACATTTTTATTTTTCTCTTTCTTGTCTATAACAGAAACGTGCAATTCTTAAGAAGTTCTAGTTTAACCGGTTTATGTACAATTTGAGTTGAATTGTCAGATTTTTTAGATTTAAATATCGTCTGTGATCAACTCGCCTGAAAGTCGCCAAGCCATTCTAGGGCCGGAGTGCGCTATCGACTTAGCCTGGTCAAGCACCCTAAGTACGCCACTCTACCTATATCCCGGCAGGCCAAAGTAAGGCGGGTCCATGAACAATTGGATCTAAAAGAAAAGATAATTCATCCAATTATACTAAAAATCGTGTTCAACTTGAAATTCTCTTGAGAACCGTAAGCCGCGACGAAGTTATAGATAAGGAACGAATTTTACTGTTTTTCTTGGCTTAAGTGTGCAGGAAAATGATATTGAAGGAGAAAAACCGGAGTTAACCAAGCTCCGACTCCCACTGGCGTTAACTTAAAGATGGTGAGAAGACTCTATCACTAGAGTCTGTTGCCAGCAAGCCAGGCGTGGCAAGGGTTATTGCCGGAGCTACTAAGCTCCGACACCTTGAAGTATTAACTATCGATACTCAACGTGTTGGTAGAGGCTCCTGCCGGAGTTACTAAGCTCCGACGAGGGACAATGCCGGAGCTTCTAAGCTCCGACGACTTCAAGGGACCTTCACTATCGAAAATTTCGGACCTAAACTACACGAGTTCGAAGCAAATTTGTCTTCAACAAAACTCGACATCCTTTTGGTACATGTCCACAATCAAATTGTGCACATCTACCAGGGGGCCAAGTGAAGACAAAGATGTTGAAGACAAGAAATGAAATTCACGAAAAATTGGGGATTTCATTTCATTTGAAGACCAGAGATTACATCTGGGGACAAAGGATTACAAAATTGAGGAAGAAGAGAAGATACAAATAAAGGCTAAGAAAGTCCTAGACCCTATGGAAGAACTCAGCGACCTTCTGGGCGACCTCCGACACGCTGGCTAGGGTAGCTTCGCCTTCTCCTTCAACGGGGCCTTCAAGCACCGGGTCCAGAGGGAATCGAGGGTTCCGGCTAGTGTAACACGTCAACACATACTCTGTGACGTTTCTAGCCAGGGATTGCCCCTCGACCTCAAGCTGGTCCGCGATGACGTCGCCCACCTTGGAGAGCTTGCCACCCGCAGCGTTCAACGCCTGCAATGCAAGGTCCGGCTCCGGCTCCGGATCATCCGGAAGCACGGGGCTGAAACCCATCGGCGCTAGCGCATCGTCGGCCTTACTCAGGAACTCCCAAATTTGCAGGGAGTCCGTCTTCCTCAGGCCCTTCATCTCTTCCAAGGACCTCCGGGCCGCCGCCAGCTCCGAGTTCTCGCGGGAGAGGCGCTCAACTTCTTTGGCGTTTTGCTGAATCTTCGCAGCAACCCGCTTTTCGAGTCTTCCGAGCTCCTCCTCCCGGAGGTGGATCTTGTTCCGGCGGTCGACCAGGTCTTTCTCCCTAGCCTCTATTTTCTTCTCCCGGGCGACGAGGGCACACTCATACTCGTAGAGTTCCTGCCCTCGCACCCAGGTCTTCTCCTCCTCCTCGAGGCAGCGCTCTTCCAATTTTTTAGCGCGCTCCTCGAGGCCCTTGTCCGCCAGAGCTGTCTTCTCGGCGAGCTCTTCTTCACGTCGCAAGACGTCGTCCCGTAGTTCCAGGAGTTTTTGCTCCTCATCCTCGAGCCGCTTTTCCCTTCCCTCAAGTGCCTCTCGGCGCTTGATGAGTGCGGTACTGATGGCTTCGAGTTGATCGAACCGAGCGTTGGCCGCATCATTGGCAGCCTTAGCTTGGTCATGGTACTCCCGGGATTGGGCGTCGAGGTTGTGAGTCATGCTCTCCCTCTCGTCCAGCATCTCACCCCAGAGCTCCAGGCGGACCTTCTCCCGCTTGATCCATTCCTTGTCCTCAGCGATCCTCGACTGTGCCAGCTTGGTCTCGAATTGGAGTCTATTACGCCACCTCCTAAGGGTTTGGCGCTCCTCTTCAAGAACCTTGCTGTCGTGGAAGAAGGCTAATTGGACTTGGCGCAGACTAGAGCAAGCGTTGTCGATGGACATCGACAGCGAGATGGGCTCCGGACCTTCTGGGGTCTCCTCCGCTGGTTCCAGCGGGTCTTCATTTACAAAAATTGGGTCCCACTCTACTAGAGCGGAACCTCGAGCTTCCAAGGCACTAGGGCCCTCCTCCGGGATGGCCTCAGTCGCCACCGAAGAAGGTCCCGCCACCAAATCTTCATTCGCCCCCTCAGGCTGGGGGCCGGCGACTTCGTTCAGGCACTCTGGCTCCGCCACGGGTACCATTGACGTCGTCGCCTCCAATGGCTCCGGCCGGGACGCTTCTTCTGAGGGAAGCTCAAGCTCCCTCGCCTCTTCAACCACCGGCTCTACAGCCGACGCCTCCACCACCACCGGCTCTGCAGCCGGCGCTCCAATAACTACCGGCCCTGCGACCGGAGCTTCAGAAGTAACCGGCTCAATTGCCGGAACCACTTCAACTTCCGGCTCGCACGCCAGGGCTTCAGCTACCTCCGGCTCAACCGCCGGGGCTTCAGCACTTTCCGGCTCTAAAGCCGGGACCGCTACTTCCTCCGGCTCAACAGCCGGAGCATCTACTTCTGCAGCACAGGGGCCCGGAGCTTCAACCTCCGGAGCGGGTGCCGCTGGCGCATCTTCAAACCCGTGGTCCGGCGCTACCACGGGAACTTCTGGAGACGAGTCGAGGTCCATGACCACGACAGCCGGCGCCGGAGCTGTCGCAGCCTCCGCCTGAGGTGGCTCCGGAGCTGGAGCAGAAGCCCTCGTAGCCTCAGACACTGTGGCTGAGGGCGGAGCTTCACTCCCCTTCTTGGGAACGCTGCAAATGAAAAATAAAGAAATTGAGCAAACAGATACTATAATTAAAAGTTAATTGAGATAAGCAAGAAAAATTACCTTGGGAGGCTCACGCACCAGCTTGCGCGGAACCTCTTTCCCGGACGTTCCGGGCTGGCCACGATCGGCGTAGGAGCTCCGGGAGGACTTCCAGGACTTGCCGTAGCCACGGGCGTTTCCCGGGTCGGAGCTCTCCTTGACCGGGAGGAACTCCTAGACCTGGAGGCCCTCACCGCTTCTCGAACCGGAGTCGCCTGTCCGGAACTGGCACCTCCGGAGGGACCCATCACAGGGACAGCTGCACTCCGGGAGGATCCCACCGCCGGAACAGTAGCGCTTCGAAAAGACCCCACCACGGGGACAGACGCTACAGCGGCGGAGGATCTTCCTTCCTGAGGACGGGGAACTGGCGGGGAAGTAGCAAGCCCGACGGACCTTCCGTCAGCATGTCGCAGCTTCCTCTTCCGGCTCTCCGGCTCCTCCGCCAGCTCCTTGCCTTTGCCGGTGACTTCAGCTCTTGGCTGAGAGACAGGGGCGGAGCCGCCTTCCGACAACCCGGGGATCGCCAACCGGGCGGTCGATCTTCTCTCGACGACGCCAAGGTCGTCAAGCGCGGGCATCCTCCGCCGGAGCTCCCTGCTGAACTCAACTTCCACGTTCAGGGGGAGGAAAGCCGGTGGCGGAGTCAGGTACTCTCCGTCTACATCGATGCCGTGCTGGAATTTCTTGAGGTGAAACTCCAAGGACTTCCCCACCATGCTGGACTTCAACCCGGTCTCGACCCGGTCTTCGTCCATCACGCTGTTGAGGGCCCAGGCGAGCTTCTCCCTCCTCTTCAGCGGTGCCCACCTATTGGACAGGAAGTTGCAGAACACCGCCTGGGGAGTCAGTCCTCCCTCCACACATTGGCGGATCCTGGACAGGATGGGATCGAAGGCTGCCGCCAGCACCGGAACTTCGCTCCATACCGACGTGTCAATGCCGGACAGACCTTCTGGCAGCTCCAACCGTTCGTGCACCTCCACCCGGACGACTACCCAATCTTTCTTCCAGTCATCCCACTTCCCGGAAGGGAACGACCGGAGGTACTTGAACGGGCACTTCTTGCGCTTCACAAAGTAGTAGAAGCCAAGGTACTCGTCACTTCGGCCGGTGGTTTGGACGGTGAAGAAAGTGCGGAAGAGCTCGATGCAGGGAGGGATGCCCACCCACATCTCGCAGAAATGGACAAAGATGGACACAAGGAGGAGAGAGTGAGGGCCAAGGTGGTATAGCTGCAGACCATAGAAGTCTAGCAGCATCAAAAAGAAGGAAGAAAATGGTGGGATCAGCCCCACCATGGCATACGATGAAAAGTATACCATTTCGCCGGAGTGCTCCTTTTTAAAGGGAAGCTCCCCGCCGGTGCGGATTGAACGGTTGAAGAAGTCCGACGACCACCCCATGAAGGCTCGGACCTTCTTCAGATCGCTCTCCGTCTTCAAACGACTCTCACGCAGACCCAACTCCATCGCAGCACAGCTAGGCGAGAGAAGAGAAGCAAAGCACGAGTTGGGAGTTTGAGCGCAAGAACAGATGGAAAGCGTAAAGAACTCCCGACGGTGCGCTTTCCTTCTTAAGTAAGCCCTCGCAACGCTTGGATGGAAACTGCAGGGGAATCAAGCATACTACTCAAGAATTCAACCCAGCCGATGACAAGAGGGCCCGGGACCACCCCGACGATCAAGTCGAGGCTCTTACCCAGGCGAACAGTTGTCATCACGAGGCGGGAAACCCAAAGACGGCGGGCTGACAAGGCGCGCGGAACCGATACGGTTTTCGTATCGGGAACCGACGACCTTCAATAGCGAGAGATCCGCACGTCAAAGATCTTATCTGCCGCCTGAGGTGCGCCACGCGTCAGGACTTAACCGTAAAGCCCCGCCAAAGGCACCTCCGAAGACCCTTGAAGACCCAGTTCAAGAGTCGCAAGTGTGGACCCACCTCCGGCGGAATGACTTCATCCCGTTAGCCTTCCCCGGAGGCAGGTCCAGGGGGCCACTGTCGGTACCCTAAAAACCATACACCCCCTGAGGTTACAAAGATCTCAAGGGGAGGACATCTGCTCAAATTGAAGACCCTAGGGGGCCCACTCGCCAGACGTGACCGGACCCGCTTCTCCAACATGGTTAATCTCTAGGTTGCCACGTGTACTGTCAGACCAGAGCTATAACCCGCAAGGGTGAAGCTCCGGGCCAAGTACTGAAACGGCACCTCCGGAGGTAGCCCCTGACCGAGAGAAGCTCCGGACCTGACACGTAGCAGGCCGCCCCGGAGCTTCCCGCTTCCCACGAGCAAGCTCCGGAGCTGCCACGTGTCCATACGTCGGAGCTGGCCGCTTTAAACCCCCGGGATACGTTGTAACAGCTCCGGATCTCCAAAGGACAGCCACGGACTTCAAGACCCGATTAATTATCATTAATTCCACATTAATGATATTTAATTGGATGATCTTAACACCTGTAACGGCACTGTCGGAGCCGTTACAGGGTTATTAACAACAATTAATCTCGTGTATCAATACTAATAACCGCCGGGGCCACATGTCGGGCCAGGCTGACTTGTAACGGTTTGTCCTTATGCTATAAAAGGACAAACCGACGATACACGGGGGAGGACTCTGGAACACACTCAGGCTCACAAGTGAATATAACTCACACACACACACCCGTGGAGTAGGGTATTACGCTCAGGCGGCCCGAACCACGTAAACTACTGTGTCACTCGTGTCCAAATCGCACTTCACTTTCTTAGATCTCCGCGCGCCCAAACCGAACCACAACTCCTTTAAACACTTTCATAGTGTCAGGGGATCTGCCGACTCCAACAGTCGACAAGTAGCCTCATCAGATGTATCATTAAAGTATGCTTCATATGATCCTTTAGCTTTTTCTTCTTCTTTGATGGATTTCTGATGTAAATCAACCAAGTGTTAGGGAGTCTTGCATTTCTTTGCAATATGATTAGGACCACCACACCTGTAGCACTTGTATGGTTTCTTTCCTTTCCCCTTTTTCCGTCCTTTGGGTTTGTTTTTCTTGTGCTTATTTTTCTTACTTTTCTTAAATTTACCAACATTTTTAGATGATATAAAATCATCTTTCTTTCCTTTACCCTTTGAACCATAGTTGACCTCAGGCAGTGGAGCAGCACCAACAGGACGTTGGTGATGATTTCTCATAGTGAGTTCATCATGCTTCTCTGCTTGTAGAAGGTCTTGTATGAGTTCTGAGTAACGTTGGTAATTTCTAGCACGTTATTGGTGCTTTAAGACTCTGTCTGATGGGAGCATAGTGGTGAGAGTTTTCTCAATCTTCTCCTCATCAGTTGGTTCCTTCTCACAAAACCGTAGTTTAGCACAAATTTTATGAACAACATGATTGTAATCCCCAACAGATTTGAAATCATGTAGGCGTAATTGTATCCAATCATGGTTAGCCTCAGGTAGGATTACTGCCTTTTGCTGTTCATATCTATTTTGTAAAGCACTCCAAAGAACACTTGGTTCTTCCTCCAGCACATACTCTGCCTTCAAGTCAGGGTGTATGTGATTCCTTAATATATACAAAGCATTGTATATATAGGTGTTAGGCAACTGTTGTTGTCTTTCTTCTGGTGGAAGTAATGCATCAGAAATCCCTCTAAGATTCAAGCTTATCTTGATGTCCAACGCCCATGTAGGATAGTTATGCCCATCTAGAGCAAGCTCTTCAAATTCACGAACCATTTATCCTACAATATTCAACCAAGATTTATTAGAATCAAGGTTATATTGTGACATACACAAGTATATTAGTGATTTTGTGATATTTGAGTGACTAACACTCATACAACATCATGTGTTGTTATTTCTGATTTCACATCAAATGAAATCTATAATTTCATGTTTAGTTTTATAATTATGGTTGTTGTAAAATAAACTCCATGAGTTTATCATTTTATGTGTAATTCATCTCTTTAAACTCCATGAGTTTGATGAATTTTGCAAGAAATAATCATAATTTCATGCCTCACATAAAATTATGGTTAATACATCATTGAATAACCATATATTCAATTTCCACATAATGGAAAATGACTAAGTACAATTACAATACCATAATTATACATTTTACAATACTAAACAGAAATTTACAGAATTTAAATGCTAAATACACACTAAAAGCAAATAAAAACTGTACATATATACCACAACAGTCCAGTTGGGCTGTTTTTTTTTCTCTTTTGGCCCATTTGGCCTTTTGGTCTGGCCCGCTTGGCTGTTTTCAGCCTCCGGCCCAGCCGGCCACATGGCCTGGCCCGCCCAGCCGACCCAGCCGGCCCAGCCGGTATAGAGTGGGGGGGAGGGGTGGATAGGGTTGCCGACACCCCAGTCCACCCCCTTGCGCCGCAGCTTCTCGGGTCTTCGGACCTTCCGCCTCCTCGGTCGCTCCGCTTCCTCGGTCGCTCGACGCTTCGGTCATGCGACGCCGGCGGCACCGCACTTCCATCCTCCTCCGCATCCCCCACCCCCTCCCCCCGTCTCATGGTCACTAAGACCGACGGGAGAAATACCAAGCCCCCGGGCGTCGGCCCGAGGTGCTCGGTTTTGCTAGGTGGGCGAAGCGCTTGAGGATTCGGCCCCCGTTAGGGCTCCGGAGCGGCGGCTCTTCGCTTGTTGCGGTTGAATCCGAAGGGTTTGACGGTTGCTCCGTCGGTTCGTCGCCGGATCCGGTAACCTCTACCCTTTGTTCATCTTCTTTTGCACTTGTTCTTGGTGCTAGGGGTCCGGTAGGGCGTCCTAGTGGCCCGATTCGGATCTTTGCAGTTTGCTTGTATGGGCGCGGTGGTAGGGACTCGGGCACCGAGTCGGATTCGACCGGTTGGTCGTCTCCGGCGGCGACGGCCACCACGAGTGTGTCGCCATCTTGTTCAACGGTGGTGACATACTCTTTACCGACACGGTCGGTTTCTTCCTCTTGTCCCTCTTCTCATTCTCCCTCTTCCCTTCCCGGTGATGAAAAGATCAGTTGTTGATGCGCAACCGGGTACGAGCAAGGGCCCGCGCCATGGATGGCGCACGGCAACCTCCGGCAATTCCATGGTGAATCCGCCGGATCTGAGGGTTCCATCGGCATATATGCCGATGGATTTGGGGATGAGGGTCTTGGGCGTTCGTCAACCCTAACCCTAGGGTTAGGGATTTGGCCGTGTGAATTATTCTTCCCGACCTCTGATTCTTCACGGCGAAGCCGGTCTTGATTGTGATTCTGGCCGGGTTGTCGATGGTTTCTCCGTCTGTGGCGCCGGTGGCGATGGCCCTTTCTTTGTTGCTGTTGTTCATGAGTAGGCCTATGGCCTTCTCTGTTGTGCCTGCGCCTTGTGGAGAACCGTTGCCGACGATTGCGGCGACTGCCGCTTTGTCTAATCCTTCCTCTGTTCTTGCTATGTCTGTGAACTCGCCTGGTAGAACTTAGTGTCTGATAACGTGTTATGACTAAAAGTAGAATGTAGACAATGTTTGAGACAATTGTAACTTCTGAATGAATTTCATTAACCTTTTGTCATTCTTATATACATGTTGAATGGACACGAGGGGGAGGGAACCGTTGCCGTCGTCGCGCCTGTTCGGTGAAGGAGCAACCGCCGGCATCATCTGTTCACACATGTTTCTCAACATAAGCCAAATGGTCATGTACGAAAAAATCCTTAACAAATTTTATCCTTCAAAATCCATTTGTCATTCATTCAATCCAAAAGGAGCCTAAGAAGGTTCAACTAATCCATCCTAGGTTTTATTCTAGAAGGCTCCAAGATATCACTAAGCTAAGCCCTTGTTAACTCAGGAAACGGACTGATTAGGACCATTGAAGACAATATGTTAGTTTATTGTAGACAGCCTAAAGCTGCCAACGCCAGCGATACTGAAAATGAATTAGAAAGCAACGGAGAGAGTATCAAGTTGTCGGCGATAGACAATTTGCGCCTCACATCAATCGTGTATTTCCGAGCTTTCAGTTAATTCGGTGGAAAATATTTCAGTTTTCCAAAAAAAATCAACTGAATTACGTACATAAATGCGAGGATGAGCTAAAACTTCAATTACTTTTCAATAAATCAGTTGATTCACTGCAGAAACCAAACTTATGGCCGAAAACCAAACATAGGAGAATTCTTAAGCTAGGCAGTCAAGCGTTCAGCTTTACAGTTAAATGAATCAACCAAAATTTTGTTTAGAAGTTCGGTTGGACAAAGTGAATTGTTGCGCTAGGTAAGCCAAGCGTTCAGCACTACAGGAAACCAGCAAAAAACATTTTACCACCGGACATATTGGATCAAACCAAGAACCCATTCCCAACACCAATCGCTGCAGAACATATTAATACAATGACAAAATCACTGAACACAAACCAATACGAAAGAGCTGGAAACAGTAACACTAAAGAGTGAAGCACCTTTTATTTGATTCGGTGTGAACACTAAAACGCGCTGAAACTGAAGAACAACAATGGTAACATGCCGAGTCGCAGGCTACGCCTTCTACTGAAGATAGTTTAGCAAGCTCATCATATGCACTAGGCTGCAGCAGAAGGCGCATTTCATTTCATCCATCCCTAAGCTCAAGTGCTCAGTAGTAGGCAATACACTGCAGGGTTCTCTACGAGGGATTCAGTGGCATGTTACTTTGAGTGCTCAAGCAAGTAGGATTATGGATGGTACTAATAATTTCCTTCAGTGCGGACTGTCGGTCATGAAGAGGTAATTTACTTCAGCGATGACAGGTGAGTTGTTGCAGTGAAGACTGTCAGTCATGAAGAGGCATCGCAGGCAGGGAGTAACAGAAGATTCATTTGTTTGCAGGAAAGGGCGAGCCGAGAATGCAGGAGGAACGAAACCATGACGACTACAACCGAGCACCGTAGCTGGCCGAGTCGTTTAAGCAGGACATGCCTTTTTAACACATAGAAGAAAGGTAACATGTCTTAGTTGCATACCACATCAAATCATAAAATTGTTTATCAAGACAATCATAATAAGCTAGAAAAAGTTGAAAACCTGAACTGAAGTCATGCAGTTGACGACAGTTCCTAAGATGTTCCTGGCAGACAAGCAAGGGAACAAGTTCTCACACAAAACATGTATCAGCTTCATGTTTATTTCCTGCTAAGTCGGTACCTGGAATTACGCACCTCTGAAAAAAACAAATGTGACTGTTAATAGGCAACAACTAGAATGCAATCTGAAATATGGTGCAATCTTGCAATCAACCACTCACAACCATTAGATCTGCATCCAAAGGCTGTTCAATTTTTTATTTAACCCCCTAATCAGGTAGAGGAAATTATGTACTCAGGTGGAGGGGGTCAAGTAAAAAAATTAAACAACCGTAGGATGCAGATCTAATGGTTGGAGATTGTAGATTGCACGATTGCACCATATTACAGATTGCATACTAGTCGTTGCCCTGTTAATAATAGTAAGTTTTATAAAACTGTACATCAACTTGCAAGGTTCATTGATTTGCATTACCATTACGACAGGGAGATTCATCATGGATCCATTGTATTAAGGTGACCTGCTATAGCTGCGTCCACGAGCGGGGGATAAGCTACGGCGCCTTGGAGAGCGATAACGAGGGCTGTAACTTCTGCTAGCAGAATAGTTCAGTTAGATTACCTTTTATTTATGCTTTTTCAGTATACATTACTCAGAGGTCAGAAGTTATCAAAAATAAATAAAAAAGCAGTATGAAAAATGACAAAAACTAACGGAAGAATGATATGGTCAAGGGCTCAAGGTCAAGGCCATCATGAGTTCACTGTAGGAAGGCACTAAAGCAGAATGCTACCAGTTTAGAAAGAAAGATGAACACTGTTAGAGCAAACTAAAAGATGGGAGTTAATTAGATAAAGACAATAGTAAATTAACACAACCAAAAATGTTCACAAAGCTAAATAACAAAGAAGAAAGAAAAATTATACCTCCTGCTGTAGCTTGGACTTCTACGGTATCTGGGACTGCGGCTGCGGCTCCTGCTCCTGCTCCTGCTGCGACGTCTTCCGCTGCCAAGACCTCCTGAACCAATCCGCAGACGACATTCACGTGCAAAGTGCCCAGTCTCACCACACTCATAGCATTTTGACTCAGACCCACCATACCGATCACGGCTACTACGGCCACCACTGCGAGATAGCTCAACTCTCCATCCATTCTTGCCTATTTTAAAAACCACAAATCAAAACCACACATAACACCTAAATGATGAGCCACTAAATGTGAATCAGAATTCCAAGTGTATGAATTGTGATGTGATCTGGGATGTGATCTGCAAAAGTAGTATAAAATACTAGATTTCTTGTAACACAGTAGTGATATCTTTCTCAATCTCAACATCATAAAAGATGAAAACCTAATGCAAGTTTTATATGTGATACTGATTAAACAATCTCAGGAAACTTCTGCAAGAAATATTAATAATTTAATATAAAATAATGTGCAGATAAAGCTTCAAAAAAAATTCACCCAACAACAAAGATGCATACCATCCAGATCACGAATAGCATCCTCAGCATCCCTCTTGTCATCAAAATCAATAAATGCAAAACCAGGTGGTTTGCGAGCAACCCAGACACTGCATCAATAATAAATATTCACAAACACAACATGAGAAATAATTCAAGAGCACATATGACAAAATAACAGGGTGACAATGATAAGCACATCAGAAACCAACACAAAGATAAGTAACACTACAATTTTTGTTTATAAAAGGAAACAATGTTGGTAAACAATGAATACAGCTACAACCAATGTAAAGCACCTCTAGGTAATAAGAATTGCTACCCTAGGCACATATAGTTGAAAATCCAATTTGTGAAGTATCAAAATCAGTACAACCAAAATATTTGATGTTACGATCCAACGACACTTGAAAATTCAAATATCACATGTACAAAATGAGATGGGAAAAGGATGTGGTCATGTCAACTACTTTATTGAATCCCAAAAAAAATATACAAACATAAGTGACATCAAGAAGGCTGCCCTCCTGGTACAAGAGTGAACAAGATATCACAAAACATTGTAGTAATGTAGCAAACTAAAACTGAAAACATAAGCATAGGAAACAGAGAACAAGTTCAACAAAAAAAAACCTTCGCAGAACTCCAAACACGCGAAACTCGTCTTCAAGTTCCCCAGAAGTCACACGGGCATCCAGATTTCCAACATACACGCGGGCCATCGTGAACAATTTCCTAATTTTGATCAAGAAAAGAACAGATAACAATTATTCTTTTGTCAGAAGTTATGCATACAAAGGCAAGACGGTCAAGAGATTAGGCACTTTTAGCATCAATTATGACTTAGTCACACGATAATCTCTAGCGACAGACCCTCTTTTTACCTTTTAATCGATAAGGCGTAAGGCGAGGCGACACCTTAATAATCCGTAAAAATAGAATCAGTTTTTGAGTGTAAAAATTAAATTACAGCAGTATAAGTTATTTTCAATCTATTTTCATTCCTTTTCTGTCATAATCCAGCCTTTCAGCTCAGCCCTGGCTTAAGAGAACCATTGGATCAGAATCTTTTTTCACTGGCCTGGCCCAACGTGAGCCAATTTGGCCCACCACGTCTCAGCCAGGTCCACATCCACATACCTTGTAACCCTAGCCGCCAGCCAGTCCACACCCGATGCCCCCCCCCCTTCCCTCCACGTGGCTGCTTCGACCATGGCAGCTCTCCCTTCCTCCACGGCGGCTCCCCTGCCACCACGGCGACTCTCCCTTCCTCCACGGCGGCTCCCCCACCCTTCCTCCACGACGCCTCTCCCCTTCACGGCGGATCCCCCGCCGCCACCCTTTCACGCCGCAGATCTGGCTTCCCCCGCTGCCACCCCTTCCTCCACCGCGCCGCCCTTTCCCCCACTGTCCAGATCGGCAACACCCAGGTAAGCTGTTGCTCTCCTCCCTCGCCTTACCGGCAAACTCAAGGCGACGGGACGCCTTACAGTCCCCGACCGCTTTACCGCTTAAGCGTCGCTTGCGACGCTTAAGCGACGCCTTAATAACAATGCTAGCAGCCCTCAAGAACAAAGCAGATGTCCTGAAATCATTTCATGTCCGCATGATACCAAGAGCGAGGTATCAGAAATCAAAAGATTTACCCTAAAACATCATAATCCAACAGACGCCGGGATATACAGTATGAAAGGTCACCCAGATTATTAGTTCAACACTTAATAATGCTGAACAAGAGTGTGTGTGTGCGGCTATGGAATAATTTCAACTATCCTAAATTTTACTAGCACAACAGTAAGCAATCAGCATCTGGAACAGTGGCAGAGTGCCTCCACTTGTGTCCTCAGGTCTTGGATTTAAATCAGCAATTGCACGGGGGCAGGGGTAAGGCTGTCTAAAAGTAACACTTCCCCAGACCCCACAATGTGTGTCAGCCTTCAGCAATGGATATGCACTTAACAGTAAGCAATCAGCACCACAGTATAAAGACAGATATATTTCCTATCCTTGAGCTCAAGCTAGAGCCGTAATCAAGGGAGCAATGTCGGTTAAACTCCTAGATAGGGGAGAGGACAATCACCTAAACCAACTAATCTCAGCAACAGAAATAGGCAAACACGATGACGCTACAAATCTGAATATCTGATTCGCCACAAGATGGGATTCGTACGACTACGACCACTCAAACTGAACGAGCAAACGAATCCAACCCCCGCGAACAAACATGGCACCAAATTCGGACCAGCGAACGCGCGGCAAGTCTACAGATCTAGCGGAGATGACGACTACCACTAACAGATCGTTTCTAGGGTTCCGATTCTGATGGGTGAACGATAGCTGCGGAATCGCGGGTGATGAGCTGAGACGAAAATCTAGAGGTTGGGTTTACCTGCGCGGAGGAGAGACGAATCCACGGCGCGCGGACTCAGTACAGGCTTGGTCCCGCCGCGGGGGCGACGGCAGCGGCAGCGGGAAGAGTGAAGCTCCTGGATTCGTGTGGTGGGTGGGGGCAGTAATAGGAACGCGACGCGGGTTGGAGCGCCACAGATATCGCCTCGCTTGTTTGAGGCGATGCAGGCCAGTGGCTGAATCCGCGTGGGCCTTGTGGTTGTCTCGCAGAGTACCGAGCTTTCCCCAGGCCCGGCCCAATTACTTTTCTAGTTCGCTTTCCTCTCTTGTCTCTTCGCCTTATCATATCCGCCGGCGATGCAACCAACCCGGCAACCCCCGCGCGTGGAGCGCGTCGCGTCCGGCGCACGCACCGATCATCCCCTTCCCTCCCCACGATCGCAGAGTACTTATACCCGCGCACCGGCCCCGCAGCTCCGACCTCACTTTCCCCGCCCTCGTCACGATCCCCTATCCCGCACACACCCCGCACCGTAGCTCGCCACTCCTCGTCCCGAATTCCTCTCCGCTGCAAGCCCGCAACCGCCATGGGCGGCTCCCACAGCCGCGAGGACCTCGACCTCACCTCCTCCGACGAAGAGGAGGAGGAGGAGGACTACGAGGAGGACTACGACGCCCGATCCCCCATCTCCGAGCCCGCCGCGAGCGCGGGCCAGCGCGACGACGACCTCCTCCGCACCGCTACCTCGTCGTCGCTCGAGGCCCTCGACACCAAGCTCAGGTCGCTCGATCTCAAGTACCAGCGCCCGTCCACCGCCAAGCTCTACCTCCACGTCGGCGGGGCCTCGGCCAACGCGCGCTGGGTGCCCGCCGAGCGCCGCGCGACGTACGCCTTCACCGACAAGGCTGGTGCGAGCGACTCCTCCTCCTCCTCCCCCCGATGGTTCCTGGAGGTCGGACCGGGGAAGCGGGTCTCCGCCCCCGTGGGGCCGGAGCTCCAACTGAAGACGAACCCCGCACAGCGCCGGGCCGACTTCGCCGCCAGCGGCTCCGTCTGGGCGCTGCGGCTCCCCACCGACGCTGAATTTCGCCGGTTCAGGGAGGACTACGAGCGGTGCCTCTTCGAGAACACCTACGGTGTCGAGGCTACGGACGAGGGCCGGAAGCAGGTGTTCGGCGCCGACTTCGCCGCGTGGGCGCGCCCCGGCGAGGCCGACGACGCCATCTGGGCGGACGCCGAGGACGGCCTCACCCCTACTGTCACCGCCCCGGCGAGGGACCTGATGGAGGAGTTTGAGGAGGAGGCCGGCGACAGCGGCAACATTCAGAGCCTCGCGCTCGGAGCGCTCGACAACAGCTTCCTGGTCGGCGGCGCCGGAATACAGGTGGTCAAGAACTTCCAGCACGGCGTGCACGGGAAGGGCGCGTCAGTGAGGATCACGACGGGTGGACGGGGCGGCAGTGGGAGCTCCTACACGACACCGAAGAAGGCCCTGCTTATGCGTGGAGAGACTAACATGCTGCTGATGAGCCCTGGAGTGGCTGGCGCGCTGCATTCCAATGGCGTTCACCATGTTGATATTGAGACTGGGAAGGTTGTCACTGAGTGGAGGTTCGAGAAGGATGGAACGGACATAACCATGCGAGATATTGCCAACGACAGTAAGGGCGCACAGCTTGAACCCTCCGGATCAACCTTCTTGGGGCTGGATGACAACCGGCTTTGCAGGTGGGATATGCGTGATGCCAGAGGGAGGGTGCAGACAATTGGTAGCTCCTCTGAATCACCGGTGCTGCACTGGTCGCAGGGCCATCAGTTCTCGCGAGGCACCAACTTCCAGTGCTTTGCAAGTACTGGGGACGGTTCCATTGTTGTTGGTTCTGTGGATGGCAAGATCAGACTCTACTCTAAGAGTTCGATGCGGATGGCAAAGACTGCGTTCCCAGGGCTTGGCTCACCAATTACACATGTGGATGCCACCTATGATGGGAAATGGATTTTGGGCACAACTGATACATACTTGATCTTGATCTGCACCATCTTTAAGGACAAGGATGGGAAAGAAAAAACTGGGTTTAGTGGGCGTATGGGAAATAGAATCGCTGCGCCAAGGTTGCTGAAGCTCACTCCACTGGATTCAATTTTAGCGGGGACTGACAACAAATTCCATGGTGGCCAGTTCTCATGGGTAAGTGAATTTTCAGTTAAGGCACATAATAATGGATGTTCCTATTGCTAAACTAGTTCCAATAAATAGACTGTTGTTCCATTTGTGCAAGATAAGATTATGTTCTCTGGTCATTGTTATGGTAACAGTTTATTGTCGCTCTAATTTACACAAATGCAAATAATATTCTCTGGTTATGGTTGTAGTATGTAGCTCAAATCAATATCTCACAAGATTTCCATCAAATTAATTTACAGGGTGAAAATCTTTTATGCATATTAACTATGATACATGCTTTAAAAATTATGAACTGATAAATTTGTGAAACATCTTTCTTTTTCGAATGTCCAACTTTGTGATCCATCTTCAGTTTTAGGCTGCATGACTTATAGCTCTAAGTGATTAGACTTAGAGGATGACAAATTTCTTCCTCAGCTATCGTTTGCAGTCTATAGTTGTTCACATGACCTTGAGTACAGCCTTCAACGGTCCAGGATTTGAAAAAAAAAATGATTTTAGTGTATTTTCATTCCCAAAAGTCCTATCATCTTGTTCTTTCTATTTTCCTTGATAACATCTGTTTACTTGTGAGATGCATCCTTACAAATTACAATTTCCTCAGTTCTTTGTATTGATCAGCATTTGTTCTGACATATATTCCTCTGGAATTCGCCTCCTCAGGTAACAGAAAATGGAAAGCAGGAAAGGCATCTTGTAGCGACAGTCGGCAAGTTCAGTGTCATATGGAACTTTCAGCAAGTCAAGGACAGCAACCATGAGTGCTACCGCGATCAGCAGGGCCTCAAGAGCTGCTACTGCTACAAGGTTGTCCTCAAGGATGAATCGATTGTCGACAGCCGCTTTATGCACGAGAACTTTGCAAGCAGTGACTCGCCAGAGGCTCCCCTGGTTGTTGCCACACCAATGAAAGTCAGCTCCTTCAGTATTGCAAATAGACGCTAACTCTTGCGGTTTTGGTTCCTTTTTTCTTTTCCCGTTTGTGTGTCATAGAGTAAATAAGTTACAGGTTTCCATGGAATTTGGCTATTCTCCTGATTGGTTAGTTGGTTTGTTCTTTGTGCATAGAGTAAAACAGTATGTTTGTTTGTTCAGCAGGACGTATATGTGGGTGTACAGCCAAGAAATTGTTGAATTGAGACCATTGAGTGTTTTTTTTTTTTTGAAATGTACTATGTGGATGCCAGAACTTGTTTCCGCCTGTCATTGATCTTTCTCATCGCCGCATGTAATGTTCCAATCTTTGTGAAGCCTATTTTACCGACAAAAAGCTTACTTCTGCCACTGAATAGTAGGCAATTACAATGTGCACATCAAAAAAATCGCCAGTTGTTTCTGTTGAGTTTTGCCCTTTCGTCTGGAACCAGTATATACTCTTTTAGAGCTTTTTATTTGTCACCAATTAATTTAAAAATATATTAGCTGGTGACAAATAAAAAGATCCGGATAAAGTAAATATCATATCCGGTGGGCCTAAAGACGAAAGTTGATCCAGAGAGGCCCATACGGTGGTAGGACCGACGGCAAGTGGCACAGCCAAGTTCAAATACAGCTGTTACGCTAGGACCGGACCATCTGCTACGGGCTCAAACAGCCGTAGAGATATCCTGCTGCCTCTCAAGAGAAATCCATCGTCGTTCAGGCACTCTGCAGTACTGCTTGTGCCGGGCGTTCCCATCCCACCCATCCTTGTCATGAGATGTTCGATAACGAATTAGTTAACGAACTTAGCTTTCCTTAAGCTAATCAACCAACCAGCTCCTTCGTTCTAGAAACAAGATAAGCAACAGTGCAGGCAGGCGTCGACGTGCCTCCTCGCACCTAACGTCTACGGATGAAGCGTCTCACTGGGCGTACGTCCATCCCGAGGTGGTTGCACACTTTTACCTGGAAGGAAGAAATCGCTGCAACATCAGTGAAATCTGGACCGCCATCTTCATCCAGGTTAAAGTCAGCCAACCAAACACACCCGTACCGCCTACCGCAGAAAATTCTACGGAGTACTACAAAATCGCAGTGCGCCCTAGTAGTGCAAATCAGTCTAAAGTTTTGGCACAGTTAAAACTTGTTATAAAAGCAGCTTTTTTAAAAAGCTGGTGGAAAGCAGTTTCTGCTTCTATCCTGTTTTTAGTTTGTTTTGAGAAGCCGTTGAACTAATAAGTTGTTATAGAAATTTTCTGTTTGGCACACCCTTTATGAAGAAGCTGTAGCAGAAGCTGTGACAAACGGGGACTAAGAATTGAAACCATCGATCATTTGTGCCATTAGCAAAAGTGAAAAGCCCAATGAGTCCAACGACTAGCTCGTACAGAAATTCTCGTTTCCGAGACGAGACGACCCCGCCTGCCTGCCTACCTGCTGCCCTTATCCCTTCAGGTTCAGGCCCAACCGAGGACTCCGTTTTCGTCGCTGTGGTCATCTACGAACGTTACCACCTAGGAGCAGGCAAGAGACGGTACGAAAAGTATAATTGGACACTTAACAAACATGACGACCATGTCATGTCACTCGACGAGATGGCGTGGCATGGCCGCGTCTCTCTGGCTTGGCGCCCATGAAAACATCGACGAAAAAGCAACACGCGGCCATGTCGCCCGACGACGAAGCCCGGGTTTCGTGGACTCGCGGCCACCTAGCTCGGCTTGCTTTTATCAAATCAAACCTGCTTTACTTTACTACGTACATCTGCAGCGTACGTATCCAGCCTTCTGGAACTGGAACGGGCAGAATCTCCGGCCGGGTCGCGACGCCGGGGGGAAATTAGCTAGATTAACCACGAGCGTTTGTCTTGGACAAGCTAGCCACGTTGCACACGCACGCATGCATCGTCGATCGTCATCGTCCTCCTCGATCTGTCGCTTCCTGCCGCCTCCCGTCTACCGGGGCGTGGAGTTGTGTGACGGATCGAACTGCCTACCGCGCGCGCTCCTCCCGAGGTCCTCCCCGCGTGCTGCAGACCCGACGAGGTTAGCTGTTGCTCGTGATTAACCGCGAGGTTAGCTGTTGCGTGCGGCACAGGTGCTAGCTCCTCTTGGCCGCCACGGACGTGGAAGACACTGCCAGCCGTACCATCCTTTTCCACGGCTCGACTTGGATAGACATGGAAATTGAACCAAACATCGATGGGAGCCGTGCATGGAGGTCGCAGATCAGTGGCATACCAGAGAGGCGAGTGAAATCTACTAGCACTGGCAGGGGCAGAATGGTCGTGCAGTGCTCCGTGCTCAACGGGTCAGGTCAGCAGACAGAAATTCAGCGGGCATGCGGCGGAATTACTAGGTGCTTTAGCGATGATGCGTGTGCATTTCACTGGAACGAACTTACAGGCGCCACCTGTGTAAAAACAAATCACAAAAAAAGGCAGTACTATATAGCATTAGGATTTTCATATGGATACAATGCGCGTACGTTGCTGCAACAACCGCATTCCACCTGTGCGTAAAAAAAACAAAATATTGACGCCATACGTCGTCCTCACGAATATGTTACGCTTAGCATACCGTCGTGGCATCATTACTGGCACCAGTCGACGTGAAGATAAAGGCTCACGCGACGCGAGCGACCAATAACAAAAATGTCTCAAAATAACAAAGTAATCTCCCGGAGGGGTACATGGCGTACGTGTACGTGTTGGGCGCTGAGCATTTCCGTGGGAGCCCTCAAAAGAAGGACAATGCCAAAACGCTGGAGACATGATCTGCCTAACTCCCCTCCTCAAGTAAAGGGCCCGTTCGCATTCGTGCCACGCGAGCACGGTTGGATCGTCCTCTGAATTTATACCATCTTCGTTCCGGGCTAGTACTAGCTAGTTACCACTTGACATGATGTGAAAAGCATACTACTGGAAGAGTGCGAGTGTCATTTGCCGACAATTAAGCGTGCGATGTCAAACCTGTTAACAAATGAACGGTGATAATTATTCTTGACAAAAACCACGCAATCACGGCATAGATCATGGCGCGCGTCGTTGGAGGTTCTGACTGCCCGGCCCTAGTAGAAAGCAAAAGCAACGCCTATCCACCACACCCGCTAGCCGCTACCCGGCCAACTGCCGCCGCGCGCCGCACGTTATCCCAAAAAATGATCGAGTTAATCCCGGGTGCATGTATGTGGCACAGCCACTCCGATCGATCGATACTCTTATCTCCTCGCTCTGGATTTGGATGCAGCCCGATCGAGGTGGCAAGAGCTCGTTGTTGCGCCGGTCAACTAGTAAAGCACACGGCGTTTGCAGTAGCAGGAAGAGCCGAGCCGCAGCGGCCATAATGATTCCGGGAGTTCCGCGCCACATGTTGATGCGTTGCCCAACAGATCGGCAGTCGGCACAGCACGCGCACGAGGGAGTAGTTGACCGCGCGGCAGCGGCAGGCGTCGGCGGGGTTGGCTGGCCACTCCCGCCCACCGCGCGCGACGCGTGTCGGCACGGAGAAATGTCGTGCGGATAGATGGTGCCGCGGCCCCAGGCTACGGCGCGCGTCCATGCAGCCTGATCGAGGAGCGGCAGCCGAGGCCGTGTCAAGCATTTCGGCGGAGAGAAAGTCAGGGCGCTGCAGGCCGCAGCGCATGTTCTGGGTCAAAATGAGCGTCCCCTTGCCGCCTGCGTTCAGTAGTGTGGGCATAAGCCTATCCGCACTAACATCCTCTAAAGCATCATCTAAAAACATTCATTCAGGGTGGTCTAATGCCACCCTGCCGCCGCGCGCACACACATGGCCGGGCATGCCTGACATGAGTCGTTGCTTTTGTTTTCTCCGGCGAAATGATCCTTGTGCACGCTGACGTGCACAGTGCCTCGTCTTTTGGCGCGGCTAACAGTGTTTTGTAGACCTTGAGACTTGAGAGTGCCATCGTTTTTGAGCAAACAGCAAACAAGATCTTGGTTGGTGCTTGCGCCGGGTGTGTGGTCGATCTCGATCCCCCGGTTATACTACAAGAAGTAGAGCGTCGCCGTTCCAACGGTCCTATCCGAACCAAGCAACGCGCCACAGCGAGACGACGGTCTTCCTCTAGTCTTCTACACGCGCTGGAACTACTCATTCGTGGAAAGAACGGGCGGGAACGAACTGTCGCTATCGAGCACTCGCGAACGTGGAGACGACGTGCCCTCCGCGACCGTACGTGTCGCTGACTTTCGCGCCGGCGTCGCAAGGAACGCCCGGCCGACGGTTTCTCGGCACGATCGCACGACGACGCGCTGCGTTGTTCAAACGCCTCGTGCGTAAAACGAACCAGACTGGTCAGAGGAGCGGTAGAAAATTAACCCCACGACAACAGGACTAGCCAGTTGGCTACTAGCCCGCGCGGCGATATCACTGTCCAGCTACACACGAGGTTTTCCTTCGCGTACTACGTACCTTGTACCTAACTCGATCACCGAGACACGAGCTAAGCTAAGCTAAGCAAGAGGAGTGTATATTAGTAATCGGCGAAAGGTGATCGCTCCATCCACGTAGCGTGCTCCGATTACGTGATCCCGGTCGGTCGTCGGGGGATTTGCCTTTTTGTAGATCGCATGCTTTACAATTCAATCACGAAAGGCTTGTTGGATCAACAACAACTACTACTACTACTAGCGTTTCTCTGTCCTCCTCTCCCGGCCCAAATCTCTTTGATGGATCCGTGTTCGGCTTCGCTTTTTTTCCTCTTCATTTTTTCTTTAATAAAAAAACTGAAGAAAGGTCATGGAGTAATGTACCAAACCACGGGAACGTTGAAACGTCACTGCTGACTACCGGCTCCGTGGCGTACCGCGTACGTCCTGCTGCCTGGATGTTTACCGCGCGGGTAGTTTACCAGCTACAGAAAAGGAAAATGAGAGTTTGGATGGAGGTCGTGACGTGGCGGCCCAGCAGTTATGGGGCACACTGGCAGCTCCTGCGACTACAGCGCATGCTGCAGGCACACGCTTGGGCCCCCGGCTCCCGTACGCGGCTGGCCTGCCTCCTTGTGTGCCCGTCCGTGATCGCCATAACTAGAGTCCCACAGCCGGTCTGAAGATGCGACGATGCTTCCGTGATCTGCCCAAATTTGGAGGATGGAGCGGGTAGTTTACTTGCAAAACGACTCGTGTCTCACGGGTCGTAGCTCAGCTTTGACCCCCTGCCTGCAGCCAGATTTTTTCTTTTAGATCCGGCTTGCCGTTCCTCCTCTATCAAAAAAAAAAATCGAAAAGGAAGATCAATTGCATCCTCGCTGGATTTGTAGTGCTCCAGATGACGCTCATATCAGATAGTAGGATAACACTTGGTTGTCGTACCTCCAATTGGTAGATATTTGTGCTTGAGAGAAACCACACGCACTCCTAGAAAAGTCGGAGACATTGTGATCGGCATGCATCCACTTCCAAGCCGCCTGCAACGAGGTCGCCAGGTCGGCAACGCAGAAGGCGCGAGACAGGGAGAGAGAGGCCCCCACGCCCACCTCCATCTTGCACCGCACCGTACAGCTAGCGCCCCGCTGCCTGCGCGCACGGGGTCCCGCGCCGGCGTGGCTTCGGGCAGGCGGCCACGTGAGCGAAGCGTGGCAGCTTTGCATTGGGTCCTCGCTTTGCCCCGGGCGATTTTAGCTGTACCATACCAGCCTGGCCGCCACGGCACGCGCGAGGGTGACAGCTCATCCTGTCCTGGTGAACCGGGAGCGTGGGAACGTGCGGCGCGGATCAATGGACGATGACAGTGTCCACGGCCTTTACAGCTAGCCGGGAAAGTGCTACTTTGACGCGGTGACGCAGGGCTAGTAGTGTTTGAATTACAGTAGCGGACAGCAGGGCAAGATTTCCGGAGACGACTATTATTATGGATATGGAAACTGGAACACTTATGTATAGAATTGAAGTGTAAATCAGTGCAGTCGTATTTGCAACGTATAACTGATATACCATCTTTAAGTCAAAATAAATAGCACCAAAACCACATTACATACTTCCATTCAGCATTACTCTGTCGTCTTTTAATCTACCTGGTTATTGTTGTGACTAACATATATAAAACTGATCATCAGAATATCATCTTGATTTCTTATGAAATAATTAAAATGATATGGCTAGATTTTGCACGAAAAAATAAAGTGAAACTAAAGTTGTCAAACATGTTGAAGAGATATGTTCTACAATATTATAATTATATTATAAAATATTTTTGCGAGTGATTTTTTTATTAAATCCGACTCCATCGTATAAAAATCGCGTAAAAGGAATGATTGTACTAGGAATCAAATTGTGCTGCTTTATTCGCATCCGAGCTGCGGATGACCTGTCCAAACAGCTAATCTCATTTGTGGCGAGACTTGCGTACGCAAACGAACTACTCCTGCACCCGTCATCCGCAGCTCGTAGTAATAAAGAGCAACACCAAAGTGGTCTCCACCCGTCATCCACCAAGAGGCTATCCATCTACCAGGTGGGTTCCCCTTCGCCTACACCTGCACATGCGCACGCGACGACGTCTGCACGACTGCAGGGGCGACGTATCCCGCCCGTAAGCACCAGGCCGCGCGGTCTCGAAATATACGGGAGCCTCATATCTTAAAACAAAAAATATTATAGCTTTTATTTTATCTATATCTATTCGCACTCTACCTATTAAATTAAATATAAAATTTTATTATACATCCAGAATCTCTAGTATTTTAAAATGAAGTTTGAATACTTGGACCCCAACTGTTAGGCGACTGCGACGCGCATGGTCTGTACGTTCACCGGTTCAGCGAGACGTCGCGGCGCGGGAGTAGGGGCAAACCAGTCATTTCGTCCTCTAGGATCCGGATAACCATCGTACTACCGCACCGCCTGCTGGCTGCTTCCGGTCGCCCCGCACCGTCCTTCTTCCTCCCGTCACACGACACACATTTCCATCCTCCGGTTTATATACTTACCTCCTGCTCCGTCCACGGCTGGGTTTGCTCCCGACTACTACCTCTTCGCTCGTTCTTATCCCCAGAAGCTTCAGAAAACTGATCGATCGATCCCTCTCCCGACTCCGTCTCCTCGTTTCTTCATGCGCCATCGCCACCTCCACCTCCGCCTCTGCAACACGCACAGATAGGAGAGAGGGCGCACGATGCCTTCGCTCTCCTGCCAGAACCTCCTCGACCTCGCCGCGGCCGACGACGCTTCCCTGCCGTCGTCTCCCACGCCGCTCCGGCTTCCGCGCGTCATGTCCGTCGCGTCCCCGGCGTCGTCCCCCACTTCCCCGTCCCCGGACGCCCTGCCGCGCCGCGTCATCGTCTCCCACCGCCTCCCGCTCCGCGCCGCCCCCGACCCGGCCGCGCCGTTCGGGTTCGCCTTCACCGTCGACGCCGGCACCGTCGCGTACCAGCTTCGATCGGGTCTCCCGGGTGCCGCGCCGGTCCTCCACATCGGCACCCTCCCGGCGGCGGTCGCAGCCGAGGCCGCCTCCGATGAGCTGTCCAACTACCTGGTGGCGAATTTCTCCTGCCTGCCGGTGTACCTTCCCGGCGATCTCCACCGCCGGTTCTACCACGGATTCTGCAAGCACTACCTGTGGCCGCTCCTCCACTACCTCCTCCCGCTCACGCCGTCGTCGCTCGGCGGCCTCCCGTTCGACCGCTCGCTCTACCACTCCTTCCTCTCC
Source organism: Tuctoria greenei (assembly GCA_036927565.1). Taxonomy (NCBI): domain Eukaryota; kingdom Viridiplantae; phylum Streptophyta; class Magnoliopsida; order Poales; family Poaceae; genus Tuctoria; species Tuctoria greenei. The sequence goes on along the minus strand of JAYESD010000002.1, from coordinate 27,513,554 downwards.
GCGAACAGGGCCTTCGCCGACCGTATCACGGAGGTGCTCAGCCCCGACGAGGACCTCGTCTGGATCCATGACTACCACCTGCTGGCGCTCCCAACCTTCCTTCGCAAGCGCTTCCCGCGCGCCAAGGTTGGATTCTTCCTCCACTCGCCGTTCCCCTCCTCGGAGATCTTCCGCACGATCCCCGTGCGGGACGACCTCGTCCGCGCCCTTCTCAACGCCGACCTCGTCGGCTTCCACACGTTCGACTACGCGCGGCACTTCCTCTCCGCGTGCTCGCGGCTGCTCGGCCTGGATTACCAGTCCAAGCGCGGCTATATCGGCATCGAGTACTACGGCCGCACGGTGACCGTCAAGATACTCCCCGTCGGGATCGATATGGGCCAGCTCAGATCGGTGGTCTCGGCGCCGGAGACGGGGGATGTGGCGCGCCGGGTGGTGGAGGCATACAAGGGGCGCCGCCTTATGGTTGGCGTCGACGACGTCGATCTGTTCAAGGGCATCGGGCTCAAGTTCCTGGCGATGGAGCAGATGCTCGTCGAGCACTCGGAGCTCCGCGGTCGCGCCGTGCTCGTGCAGATCGTCAACCCGGCGCGCAGCGAGGGCCGCGACGTGCAGGGCGTTCAGGACGAGGCCAGGGCCATCAGCGCCCGGGTCAATGAGCGGTTCGGCTCGCCCGGGTACACGCCGGTCGTGCTGATCGACGGCCCTGTGTCCGCGCAGGAGAAGGCGGCGTACTACGCGGCCGCCGAGTGCTGCGTCGTGAGCGCCGTGCGCGACGGGCTCAACCGGATACCGTACATCTACACGGTGTGCCGGCAGGAGGGTGACGACGCGCCCAAGCGGAGCGTCATCGTGCTGTCGGAATTCGTCGGGTGCTCACCGTCCCTCAGCGGCGCAATCCGCGTCAACCCGTGGAGCGTGGAGTCCGTCGCAGAGGCCATGAACGCGGCCCTGGGGATGTCTGAAGCCGAGCAGAGGCTGCGCCACGAGAAGCACTACAAGTACGTCAGCACCCACGACGTCGCCTACTGGGCACGGTCCTTCGACCAGGACCTGCAGCGAGCCTGCAAGGACCATTTCGCGCGCCGGCATTGGGGGATCGGGTTCGGCATGAGCTTTAAGGTGGTGGCGCTTGGCCCAAATTTCAGGCGGCTCTCTGTGGAGCACATTGTGCCGTCGTACCGGAGGACGGATAACCGGTTGATTCTCCTGGACTACGACGGCACCGTGATGCCGGAGAACTCCATCGATAAGACGCCGAACAGTGAGGTCATTTCTGTCTTGAATCGTCTGTGCGAGGACCCCAAAAACAGGGTGTTCATCGTCAGCGGGCGGGGGAAGGACGAACTGAGCAAGTGGTTCGCGCCCTGCGAGCAGCTGGGGATCGCTGCTGAACACGGTTACTTCACCAGGTAAAAAGATCTCTGCACCCTTTCTCCTTTCACTGTTGGAAGATCTGGATTCTGGTACGATGTTGCTTTGCTTGGATTTTGGTTCTTACTGTTCAGATTTGGATAAGATCTCTAGTGAGGTTGCGAATTAAGCAATGGTAGTACAAGGAGCATCCGCACGTTTAAGAGCATATTCTAGTGACCGATCGATTTAAAAAGAGGACCAGAGAATACCTATGACTGGTCTTGTCCTTAATCGTAACTGCTCTTGCGTCTATAATAATTCTTTAATGCTCCAGATAACTAGGATGAAAAGGGATATGATTAGATTAGATAACCAAACCTGACATGGATGGATTCAAAGTCATAATTTTTTTTGGTTATGAAAAGCATTTCTACTTGTGTTCACAGAATGTGATGTCTTTTTCCTCTATTTATGCAACATAAACTAAGAAAAAAATGATGTTCATCGACGCTGGTTACTGCAGGTGGAGCAGAGACTCGCCATGGGAGACCTCATGCCTGGCCGCAGACTTCGATTGGAAGAAGACAGCCGAACCGGTGATGCGGCCTTACACGGAGGCTACAGATGGCTCCTACATTGAGCACAAGGAGAGCGCCATCGTTTGGCATCACCATGAGGCGGATCCGGACTTCGGTTCCTGCCAGGCCAAGGAACTGCTCGACCATCTCGAAAACGTGCTGGCCAACGAACCCGTGGTGGTTAAGAGAGGCCAGCACATTGTCGAAGTTAACCCTCAGGTAAGCGCGTGCGTGATTTTTCTTTAGCGTATTTGTTTAATCCAACTTTTCGAACGTGTTTGAAACATATCGATCAACTAAACGTAGCTATCAAACTAAAGGTAACAGATAAGGATTGATCTAATCCAATCCAGTCCTCATCCACTGCATGGCTGGGAGAATCTGCATCATCTCCACAAATAGGATGTGAATCAGCATGGACCACATCCCCTTGTGAACCGGAAAATTCGTCGTGAAGGGGCGCTCATGTCTTTTTAATAGTGTCCCTTGGATAGCAACTTGTCACGCTACGGAACCATCCATTTGCCTAATTGTCGGCGACCACTTCGAATTTTCAAGACGGGTCCAGTGAGAATAACAAAAATGCTAAAATATCTTTTTGAGGCGGAAGAAAGCTAAACTGTCGTCTTGTAACGCAGGGCATAAGTAAAGGTGTGGTGGTGGAATCTCTTCTGTCATCCATGGTCAAAACGGGCAAGGCGCCAGATTTCGTGCTGTGCATCGGCGACGATCGTTCGGACGAGGACATGTTCGAGAGCATCGTGTGCCCGTCGAATAGCAGCGTGAAGCTCCCGGCGAGCAGCGAGGTGTTCGCCTGCACGGTCGGCAAGAAGCCGAGCATGGCCAAGTACTACCTCGACGACACTGTGGACGTGATCAAAATGCTGGAGGGCCTGGCCAACGCGCCGTCGCAGAGGCCCAGGTCGGCGGCTGTGCAGCTCAGGGTCTCGTTTGAAGGTTCACTGTGAGGAAGGGTTTTCGCTGCACAGTGCTTATTAGCCAAGAGATTCAGGCGTGTGGTTTAGGATTAGCTGCAGTTGTTACTGGATATACTGGTTTTTTATTCTTTTTTTTTCGCTTCATTTCCTGCCCTCGTCTTTCGTGTCTGTATATGCTTGTCTGATATAGTATGGCAAGAAGGTTCCGTGTGACCTTGTATATGTAGTAGTTGATGATGATGAAATTGGATAAAAGAAAAATGATTCTTTCACATTGCACTGTTGCTCCACTTTGATCTCTTGGCTGTCTCATTCGGCCATGCTTTTTCTTTACCCTTTGCTGCCGAATAGCACCAGCGGCCGGCTGCGTGATCTGATGCTCCTTATCCACTCCTCCTCCCTTCTGCCGTCCTGCGCGGGGCTTTGACGGCAACATGAGTCGTCTGCCTCATCGCAAGCTGTGGAAACGAAGGTGGCGGTGGTCAGATTTGGGTACGGGGGACCCCTGCTAGTTGCCAACTTGCAGTTCGATGTTTCCTCTGAAGTGTCCGGCACGCCTGGAGTAGACATTTCTTAGGATCGAGAAATGTTACTATTAGTGCTAGCATGTAGCCGCGCATCATTGCAGTGATCTCTCTTCTTCTCAGGAACAGCATGCAGTTTCCTCGTCCAGTTAGCGACGCGCTATAGTTGAGATCTGAGAAGGTACACTACACTAGAGATCGACGTGATGTCGTTGGAGGGCACAGCGAAACGGGTGGGGTGATCCATCATTTCATCTCGGCCTAGCTCGCCGGCAAGAGGCTTTAGGTTCAATGATTCAGATGTCTGCCTCAAGAGCCGCATTCTGTCGTCGGTAACCTTTATCCCTCCTCGTTCGTCACCGCCCGGGACCCCGGGTGTTGTCGACGCTTCCAACTTATTGCTTTTCCTCGGATAACAAATCCATCAGAAGCACCCCGGAACATGGTTCGGAGAAAATATATAGCGCGGCTTGAAGCTAGCTGCTTTTATCATCAGCTGGAAATTTCTCAGAACTCTTAGCCGTAGAATTCAACGCGGCTGGGCCCCGCATTGATCCGACAATCCTGTTTTGACCCGGTTACTTATGTATTGACTGTTGAAGAGGTTTATACGAATCTTCCGCGCGTTGCTTCGAGCAGCCTCTTAACAACGCTGAAACGGTGGTCCAGGATAAGATGAGCGTTCCTCCAACGCACGAACACGGCGCGAGGTTTCTTGTTCACTTCGCGACGCCACTCGATTCTCATGGGATGAGGCCACTTTTGTTTTGCCCTGTCTGTCATTGCAGCGCCACCAAACCCCGCTCGATCAACAAAATCTAAGGATACCGCCGTGCGTGCTGCCGTCTGATCAGGCCACTGCAGTGGTCGACGAGTGATGGAGTGACGTTATAAATGGTGATGATCCGTAAGCATGTGCTCTGCTGCGTGCGTGAACAAGGACGCCGCAAGCATCTCGATCTCGTCTAGCTTGCTCGGTCGGACGGCCGTTCATTCATTCCCCGCCGTCTTATCCGTGAGGACGAGCGAGGGCATATGCTTGCTCCGTGCGGGTTCCGCACAACGCCTGGGCCTGGGGAATGAATTCGTTTCTCTTGCGCGCGTCGTATATACAGGTGCCGGTGCCGTGTGTCCTGTTGTGGCGCATCGACCCGGAGGCCGGCGGCCGGCAGCATCGGCTGATCTCTCTCTCTCTGTCTCTCGTCTTATTAGTCGTCGAAGCAAATCAGGACGGCAAGCTAGCTAGGCAGCCACCGCGTGCTTCGTTGTTCGGTAGGCTGGTAGCGTTCTGGCCAGAGGATAAAGGATACGTGGCACGACATATTCGTTGGAGTAACTTGCTTCCTTGGTGTGCGAACTTTCTCGTGAAGATGACACATCATTCATCATAAAATATTTGCAGATAGTTTGACTGACTCCGAAAGCAGGAAAGTGCGCTGTTTTTTCTTCGTTCAAGGAACGACAATTTAATTTACAAATAAGTTACCGAATGCAGCGGTAGTGGTCTTGGGATTAGTTTCGTTTCACCCTTATGAATATTAATAAATCGTCGGAGTAATTATTCTTGCTAAAAATCTGAAACATTTACTGGTACAGCCATTTTTAGATGCAGCATATGAACTCCGTGTACCGAGACGTATGGAAGAAAGGGTCCTATCAGCGGTACCGCTCCGCTGCGGCCCACGCGGGTGGGAAGCGCCACCCCTGAGCCGCATGACCGTGTCTTGGGCCGCCACGGATGGAAAGCACATTTAACGCTCACGAAACAAGAGGAGGAGAGCTGGAGAAGAAGGATGACTGGGACGCAATCCGCGCCCACGTTTATGGGCCGTCATTTGTACAGTACTAGTCTGTAAGAAATGATCAAGGCCTAGTAAAAGATGCGTTGGGCCCATTTACTCATGAACGGGCCGTAGAGGCTCTCTCTCTCTCTCAACGAGGAAAAGCCCACCAATGTCCAGGCAGCAGGTTGGTTTGGAAAGAAAGAAGAATCTAGGCAGCAGGAGGCCCAACAAGGTGTCTCAGTTTAGATTAAAGCTAAAATCTGTGGCACGACCACCGACGACGAGGAGGCCCGGGCACGTGGTCCTGAATCCATAAGTATGGTCAACGAAATTAGAGTAATACGTACAGTGTTTTACCATTGCCGGCAAGGTAAGCGCGTGCTTGATCGGAGCTTAATTTAATTGCACCGGGGAATTGCACGTATTGCAATGAAAGCTTGTTGGTTTGGAAGGAAATTAGTGGCGGAATACGGGAGCTTATTACTGAGACCCCGATGCTTTTGACATCCGTACTGCAGTGCCACTCTTTTTTTTGTTTTGTTTTTGGTTCAAACGCGACATGGAGAAGGAGAGATGCGCAGATCTAAACGCTGGAATGGAGTACTGTACGTACGATGCAACGCACCTCCAAACTGTTGGAGCAGCCTGTATGTAACCTGGCAGAGTCAACCGTCCCGTTGCGAGTAGCCGAGTATGCAAGAACAGAAGATGATGACTTGTACAGCAGCTGCTGGACCAGTTTTTCTGGGCACCGTTTGCATCGCAATGCTTAGCTGAACTAGCCGACTAGGTTAGCTCAAGGTCTGATTGTTAGAAGCAGAACACAGGTTCTGGTTACACATCATTTTGCAACTGATAGTGAGCGATAGTACCCGCTGAAGCCTTGAACACAGAAAATTTCAAACTTCTGAGTCTAAAAAATTTCTACGGTTCAGCAACGCAATGGATGATGTAAGAGCAACGAAAAAAAAACTGTTAGGAGTAGGCCTTTACAGATCAGGTTAAGATACCATCTTCCTAAACTTGACAGCACGCCTGCGTTTCACCATCTGAAAAGAGAAAGCGATCCTGCCAGAATTCCAGATACAATCAGGAACAAACAAAGCGGCACGCTGGGGCGGCACAGCACGCTCACCTGCCCGTCACCGGTAACCAACAAGCCGACCGATCACAATCCGTGGATCCAACAAGTTTGCCTTCCATGTGTGCAGCAGCTCCCTTGTCCCGGTTTCGCATCACGATCATTCCGATTTCTCGGAGAACCAGGCAGAGGATCAGATAAACAAACTGTGAGTTCCCAAAGAAATTTTAGGCGTCTATACGTACGTTTTGAAAAAATACTACAGTATAATTCGGAGTACCAAGGTATACACAACCAAAATGTTGGGTTCATTATCAAGAACAGCTTCCGACTCTGTTATACTACAACCGATTTTTTTTCTCGCTAATTTGATGGAAATGCTGATCAAGAACAGCTTCCGACTCTGTTGTGCCGCCCTCCGACGACCCAGAGCAGGGTCCTCCTCGCGAACGACGGCCTCTCCTCTGCGAGTGAAGACACGCTGCTGCCGCCGCAGCTTCCGGCCTCGACGTCCAAGAACGCTTCGCTTCCGCTCTTCTTATCGTCGCCTTCCTCGCGCTTGGACACCGGCCACCGGAACGACAGCGCGCGCCTCACGCCGCCGGCCGCGTCGTCGGGTTCTTTCTTCTTGGACGGCACCATCCAAATCTTGGATACGGAGAAGCTGTCCTTGGCGAGCTTCGCCGTGGCCGTGTCGGAACACTGCTGCTGCTTCTCGGTCGTTGCTGGGAATGCCATGCGGAGCGAGCCGGGCTTGGACGCGCCGAACTCGCACTCTGTCATGGCGCTGCGGCGGCCGGACTCGGAGACCGCCGGTTTCGTTTTGGGCGGCTTGATCGCGACGCGGAGCGAAGCGCGCTCGTCCATGACGTATTCGTAGGACCCCATGGAGTGGCACCTTCTCTGCTGTCCGAGACCTGCTCTGCTGGCATTGCCGTTGCTGCTCGTGCCAGCTTCGGCCGCTGCGCTGGAGGCGGCGGCGGCATTCGCACTGGCGGCGTTGCCTTCCACGCACATGAACTTTCCAAGCTTCACCTCGACCACCTGCTCTGCTCCCTCCGGGTCCAACGCGCCACCGACAACGCCGCCAGAGTCGTCGTCGCTGGCCCGAGGAGTCGCCGAATCCGCCAACATGTCGCGGGAGCTCCCGGACTCGAGCACCATCACGACGGGGCTGCACGTCGGCGAGAGCTCGGAGAGGAGGTTCCTCCGGCAGAGCGGGCACGTGCAGTGCGAGAGCAGCCACGTGTCGATGCACCCCAGGTGGAACGCGTGGCTGCACTCGGGCAGCAGCCGGAGCCGGTCGTCGGGCGCGAACTCGCACAGGCAGACGGCGCAGTCGAGCGCGGGGTCCTTGCCCTCGCCTTTGCCGCAATCGCCGCTTACGACGTCGCGGTACATGAACACCGGGAGCGCGTCGATGAACGCCTGGTCCACGCCGGCGTCGTGCTGGTGGAACAGATGCTGCAGCTGCCCCTCTAACGCCGTGACAACGCCCTCCGCCGCGTCCTCCCGCGCTGCGCGGCGCCGGCGGCGCAGCAGCCGGAGCAAGTGGCGCACGAGCAGGTGCAGCAGGCCGCAGACGAAGAAGACGATCGCCAAGATTGCCACGATGAAGACGGTGCTTGGGCTCATCTTGCTCTGCACGCTGTCCAGCGTCGTCGCCGAGGACGCCGGAGGCTGCGGTGGTGACGGCGGAGGCATCAACCACGAAGATTTGCTCGTCCTAGCTTGTACCAACCACACAGCTCGCGAAGCCAGCGCAAACGAAAACGCTAAACCAGCACGGATGAAAGGAGAGGCTCTGCTTTCAGATGGAGGAATTTCAAAAGATGTGCTTGGCCTTTAGGAGTAAAGGAAGGATCTTGGCGTGTGCATTTCTTAGGATTACTACTGTTGTTGGATTGTTGGACCTTTTTTCGGTGACAGGTCGACGCATCAAGGAAGGCAGTAGACTAGAAATGCGACGCACCTGCTGTTGCTGTTGCAGTTGCAGGTATGGAGGGGGAGGGGAGGAAAGCTTTGTGTGAGTCACTGTGGCGAGGTCATTGGGGAAGGTGGCAGCGCAATGGAAAAAACAAACAAATCGGTGGTGATGCCCCCGCTTGATGAACTTATATTATATTTGCATCTGATTCGAAATATTTATCACCGATTAGTACAATAATGAATTAATCTGTGATAAATATTTTGAACCGGTAGAAGTAGTCGCATTGACTTTTGCAGGGTTAACAATGACGTGTATGTGTGTGGTTGTCGCCTTGATGAACATATATTTTCTGCAGTACTACTGCTAATTTCGAACCACACGATCCGTACGTAGCAAGTTGCAGAGAGGTCCTATCGTTTTAAACACTGAAATTTGTGAGGAACAAAGAGGGAGGGATTTCCATTTTGAATTATCATGGTTAAAAGATGAAGAATTCTTACAAATTGTTGATAGAATCTGAGGGGAAAAGTCTAAAGATAACAGCATATTGGGATCTGTCTTAGTCAAACTGAAAAAGATAAAAAAACACCTTAAGGGGTGGGGTTACAACAAAACAGGGAGGTTGAGAAAAAAGAAACAGAAAATTATAGAAAATATAGCCTTGCTAGAGGGCAAGGAAGATGAAAGTAAGCTTACTGAGGAGGAGGTTAGAAGCAAAGTTAAGTATAAGAAAGAACTCCCGGAGATCTTAGAAGAGGAGGAATTGTATTGGTTTAGAAGGAGTCACGAACAGTGGCTTCACAAAGGAGATAATAATACTGCATTTTACCATAGGATAGCCAATGGGAGGAAAAGGAAAAGTTCCATTTTTTCTCTGAAAGATGGGGACGCTGCTATTGAAGGTACCGACCAGCTAGTTAAACATGCAACTGAATTTTACAAATCTCTCTTTTGGGAACAATCCTCTCAATCCCTGGTACTGCGAACAGATTTATGGGACAGTGAGGAAGTTGTTTGTGAGGAGGAAAATAGACATATTACTAGACCTTTTGAGGAAGAGGAAATTAAGTGGGCTTTGTTCCAAATGGAGAAGAATAAAGCGGCTGGTCTTGATGGTTTTCCCACTGAATTTTATCAAACTTGTTGGCCCATAATAAAAAAGGACTGTATAGCCTTATTCCAGGAATTTTATAGGGGCAGTTTGGATATTTATAGGATTAACTTTGGCATCATAACTCTTTTGCCCAAAATTAAAAATGCTGAGAGGATTCAGCAATACCGCCCTATTTGTTTGCTTAATTGCTTGTATAAGTGGTTCACGAAAGTCTTGACGATCAGATTAGAGCCGGTGGCGGGTAGGATCATTAGTAAAGCCCAAACTGCATTCATACCCGGCAGAAGTATAATGTCCAGCATCCTTACTTTGCATGAAGTATTCCATGAGACTAGGAAACGCCCTGGGGAGGTGGGAATAATTTTAAAGCTTGACTTCGAAAAAGCTTATGATAAAGTGAGATGGAAATTCCTTTTTGAATGTCTTAGATCCAGGGGCTTCAATGAGACTTGGTGTGGTTGGATCCAAAAAGTTGTTGAGAATGGAACACTTAGTGTAAAGATTAATAACAAAGTAGGGCCCTATTTTAATAGCTACAGGGGCGTGAGTCAAGGGGATCCCCTCTCTCCTTTGTTGTTTAACTTTGTGGCTGATGCATTATACAAGATGGTGGTGGAAGCTCAGAGAAATGGTTTGCTAATAGGATTAGCTGACAATTTAGTACCTTTTGGTGTGGCTGTGTTACAGTACGCCGATGATACCATCTTATGTTTTAAAGCTAACATTGCAGGGGCTATTAGACTAATATTGTTGCTGTATATGTTTGAGAATATGTCAGGGTTGAAAATCAACTTTGACAAGAGTGAGATTTTAACTATTGGTGGGGATAGCGATGTGGGTCTTTGTTATGCTGAGATTTTTAATTGCCAGTTGGGGAATTTCCCTCTGAAATATTTAGGTGTCCCTGTCAGCTCTAGGAGAACTGGGGCTGGTGATTGGCAGTTTATGATTGATAAGGTTTATTCAAGGGAGATATGCAATAGATGCTGCGCGCGGGGGTGGACACCATGCTGAACAAGGCGGTGCAGATCATGAAGGAACAAGGGAGGGTGCTGCACATAACGGCGATACCGGAAGTTGGAGCCACTGAAGACGAAGAGGGGGACATCGCGCGGTCTGGCTAAAAAAGGGTCAGTCTCTGTGAAGGCGATGGAGATCTGGGAGTCGTACTAAAGACCCAATAATATCTCTCGTTTAAGTTTTTGTAGCTCTATCAGTAGTCTTGTTTAAATTGTTTAGTAGTTAAAACCTTTACCAGCTCTTATTGATGTGTACTCCCTCCGGTGTACAAAAAATTGTCGTTTTGGACATGTTCTCGCATACCAATGAAGCATTAAATATATTTCTTTCTTTTACAATACAACTCTGCTTAGTGGTCTGAGTGGTCTTCTTCACGTTTTTTCAGCCAATCTGATGCAAGTTTGATTCCTAGGTACACGCTACCCCATTTTTTTACACCATTTTCCATGGCATGCAATGTAAAACGACAATTTTTTGTGCACTCTTGGCTCTAGTGTAGAACGACAATATTTTGTACACTGGAGGGAGTAGACTTTGGTCAGTATGTTGACTTAGCCGGGTGGTTGTGTCAGGCGCACGTTTACAGAACTGATATGATAGTTTGAGTTTCCCTGCTCAAGGAGCAGTAGAGTCTGTATCCTGAAGTCTGATCTCTGTTCTTTTGAATGGAGAGGAATATAATTCCGTTCAAAAAAAAAAAGTTGCAGAGGGGTCCCGTTCCATTCCTTGTCGCGCGCGGCCATATTTGCAACCCCATCCCAAAACCCGCAAAGAACCAACGGATCGTATTGCCTCTTGCTCACTGTTCGGAACGTGATCGAGACCAGCTGCTTTGCGTGTAGTAAATGAGAGATGCAAAACGCCGGATCTGCGAGGGCGATACGTTGGCAGGATTAGTGGCCTGATTTGTGATTTTGGGAGCGTGTCGCTGCATGCGCATGGCCTGTGACTTGCCATGGCATTTTCTGAGATTTGCCCGCATACCCAGGGCAGGATGAAGAGACGGTGACAGCGACACGCTGGGCATATGCAGCGACTAGGGGGTGAATGAAAAGAGAGGCACTGGAGTGAATCCCGAAGCGCCCGTTCAGATCCAGATGCTGCATGGGATGGGATTGGGACGATGGCGACGGTGAAGAGAGGATTTGTACTGGGAGTGACCGTGCCAGTTTCCAGAAAATCTTAGGCTATTCGCACTTGTTACTCTATACGCTACTTTATATATTTTTCTTCTATTTTTACAGTATTTACTTTAAATTTACACTACTTAATATCTTTTACAGTAATACCAGTGTGGGTCGTCTTAGGAGGCGTTTGTTTGGTGTATGCTAAGGGTTAGTTGGAACGGTCCGTTCGTCCAACGCGACAGCACACCGCGATCTACGACTCAGCTGTGGCTTGTCAATCGTGATACTCGGTTGAGTGCTGAGCAGCGATCTTTCAAAACTCGGTCAAGTTCAAAATTCACGCTCAGTGTTCCGTGGCTGAAAAAACTACCGTCCTGCCACGCTACATCGATCCGTGATATCACGCCCTTGTATCTGGAGGAAAAGAATAACATGTCTCATCGAGAAATTTCTTCCCTCCTCTCTCTTTCCTTCTGGAGCATGGGCACGGCCAGATGTACTGGTACAAGGTCAGCTCATCCATCCGGGATGGACTGGAACTGTAAACTCCATGGACGAGATCACAAGAAGCAGCATTAGCTTGCATGCGTTGGGGTGGGAGAAGTACCACCAGTACGACAATGCTGCATGGGCGGTGGGGTGCTACCAGTGCAGAGTGGCGTGCTCTGTTTATGGGTTCGTTTCCTACGGCCTTCTGCACTTTTTTTTTTTTAAGGCGTTCGGCCTTTCGCACTTGTGTAAAGAAGAGGACAGACGGGCTTGCGCTTGTCCATCGATTGGAAGCAACCAAAGCCCACCGAGATCCGAGAGACAGTTTCTGCCAGAGCGGCCCACGAGGTCCCGATACTCTTTAGACCTTGCATCACTCGGAAAGAAAAAAACGATAACAAAATCGACTTTGCAGAAACATCCATCGCAGCCCACCCAACGAATACTGTAACTTCCATCCGGTCCAGTCCAGCCCACCCCAAGCTGGGCCATATGGTGATTTATGAGGTCATTTCCACAACGTCTTTTCACAAATCACCATCCATCGTTTCTTCTCCCGTGCGCACGCCTCGACTCTTCGTTCGTCGTCAACAAACAACGGACGTGTGCCGCAAGGTCACGTACGTGTACGTGTTCGAGAAGAAGAAGATGGCACAGGCCGCGCCACGATTCGCCTCTTATTATTATGTCAGTTCCGATCCATCGTCTTATGTCGCCACGCCTCAAAGGGGGCCCGCGCGCGAACGCAACCGCTACGTGCCGGATCATGCACGCACCACCTGCTGCTGCTGCTGGCCCGTGCTCGCCTAGCTGCCACGCCGCGCGACGTCGCGGACATCCGTCTCCATGTCCAGAACACCCCCCCCCCCCCCCCCCCCCCCCCCCCCCCCGGGCGGCGACTGCTAGCTGCCGAGCGCTTCCGGCCGCGACAGCGGTCTACCCGCGCGAGCAGCCGTGCCGTGCCGTGCCGCGCACGCAGGCCGGACGCTGCTGCCGCCACTCGCCGCTGCTCTACTGGATCTATACACACGGACGCCGGAAGCCATGCTTGGAGGAGTCGAATCGAAGGTGAGGAGAGGAAACACGAGAAGGAACAAACAAGGAAAGTTAACTCGGTCTCATGTAACGTCGCTGTCGACTGATATTTTGCGGAAAAAAAAGCCGTGCCGCGACAAACGATGTCGCTGTCAAGTGGTACTGCCGTTCGTCTGCCTTGTACTGGTACACGTCGATGATCGAAACAGGGAAAAAAACTAAGGAATCAGATGCGTCCGTGTGTTCCTGATGACGTACTCTCCGCGGATTAAACGGAAAGAAAAAGCGAGCCCGCCAACGACCTACCGATCTCCGAAAACCCGACCAACCGCAATTGGGATTGGATGTGTTTGTTTCCGGTAACTGGTGAACTGAGATCATTGTCGACGGTACGTGCGGTCTGGTTGAACTACTAGATCTCTGGTCTGTCCCGATCGATCTACCCTTTGCTCACGGTCGATAGTGCAGTTTTTTTTTTCTTGTTGGTGGTTGATATGGTCGAGTTGGTAGAAACTGAAACTTCTGATATCCCACCAAAACAGAACATTATCTAGAGAAAACGAACAGAGACCGGCGAGTTTTCGGTGGCCATCCAAAAGGAGACGTGAAACCGGCGACGGAGACCCGTATCTTATCTCGTCGGTAAGCGGCGGCCGGCGGCCACGCGCCGTGGTCAAGTGCATGCGATGCGATCAATTTTTCTTCGTACCTCAGACGCGGGGCATGGGGCACATGCGCGTTTCGTCGACGGCAGCACGAGGCACATGCGCGGCGGAATGTACGTACCAGTTGCCAAGTTGGTATCTGCTTCTGGACGCGCACGTCCCAACGAGATTTCGGTCTCCCGAATCATGGCCTGCCAGGCTTCGTTTGACTAGCTCACCGGCCGTTCCGTCCGAAAGCCCGTGGAGTCCGTCACGTTAATTCGCTCGAGAGCACGGGTTAATCTAGCCACCGAAAGATCACAGGCGTTGGTTGCGACTGCGATGGCACATGGGCACTGCACGTTGTTGCCACTGGAGACGAGACCGGCCGGGCTGGAATGCTCTACGGCAAGGATCGTTTCCTTTGTTGGAATAATAATCACGGCTAGCCAAAAGCCCAGCAAACGCCATTGGTTGTAGGTCCACTCCCATGCGGACCTGCACCGCTACAGTGAAGTGGGCGGTGGATCCCATTTCTGACAGTTGAGAGCGGCCGCGACCGGCATAGGCATTTGAACGAGAGAGACACGAGGCGCTTTTTTTACTTGATGAATGAATGAATGAAGATAAGGCACCGATCGTAAGCAATGTCCCCCAGTGGCCTTGTTGATTGGGACGACGGGGGAGTGGATCAACTCAAAACATGAGAGCTGGAGACGCGACCTTATACTTCCTCCTTCTTATATTAATTGTCGTTTAAGACAAGGATTTTAGTTCATTTTGAACTAAAATTCAAAATGATCCACCGAGTTGAATTCGATGATGATCCACATGGCCGTTCCATCCAATCCGAGCGGCAAGCGAAAGACGAAAGGAACCGGTGATTAGCGTGGGAGATGAATGCATTGTGCGGCCGGTCAGCCCCCCTACCCTTCATCCTTTCCCCCTCCGGTGTGTCAATAAACAAACATCCACTAATGAAGCAACCGCGTTAACAGCAGCAGCAACAGCTGTTGTTTCGCAGGTAAAACAGCGTTTATTGGACGCGGAGAAACAGCATTTTTCCGTTACAGATGAGGTTTTGTTTCCGCTTATGTTCAGGGATCTGAATACACGTATCAGATCGGAGCCAGCCAAATTTGCTTCTCCACCGACGACCACCAGCTGCCGATGGATCATCCCTCCGAAAATTCCAACCGAGCAACGCGCATCAGTAATAAACTTCCCCCATTGATCGATGAATGAATGAACTGGCAATCCACGTCCACCAACTGGCGCGCGCCGGTTTTGCTCCCTCCGCCACCGCCGCGTTCACGCGCTCCCGTCGCTGTCGCCTGTCGGCAACCCCCCGCTATTTATACGCCCCGCGGCCCTCTGCCTCCAAGGTTTTTCCTTAGGCAGAAGCACCACATCAGCATCTGCCGCCCCCTTTCATCTCGTCTCTGCCTGTCCTCCCGAATAAAATTGGATTCGGTTCCATCCCCCCAGCAGCTCTATTGCTTCCCTCGCCAAGAAAAGAAATCTGTTCCATCCATTCAGTCGATCCGTGGTCCGTCGTACAGGGAGAGGAAGGAATAATCCACCGGAGCGGGAGAGAGAGCGCCGGCTTGAAGCAGCGGTTCGATCCCTTGCGTCTCTTGTTCGGCGTCGCGGCGACATCTTTGCTTGCTTCCTCCCGGTTGCGTCGCGGGAGAAGAATCCGGGGAGGTTGTTGGATTGGCGTCTCGTGTTTGATTTTTGGGTTGTTGCGCTGCACGGCAAGACGGCGTCGTCGTTGAAGATGCGGGTGCTGGAGGACGAGCTCTTCCCGTCCACCCCCGGCAAGGTGAAGATCGAGCGGGCGGGCGGGGCCATGAACCGGCAGATGCACCGCTTCTTCGCGTCCACCAGCACCATGTTCTTCTGGGCGCTCTTCCTCGTCGCCATGACGGCGTCCTACCTCAGCTTCCAGTCCTTCGTCGACACCTCCCACAGGTACCTGTCCGCCTCCTGGGGCGGCCTGCACTGGGAGCGGCAGATCCGCGCGTCCGCCGCGCCCAGGCGCTCCTCCTCGGGGATGTCTTCGGTGCTGGTCACGGGCGCCGCCGGCTTCGTCGGCACGCACTGCTCGCTCGCGCTCCGCAGGCGCGGCGACGGCGTCGTCGGCGTCGACAACTTCAACGCCTACTACGACCCGTCCCTCAAGAAGGCGCGCAAGTCGGTGCTCGCCTCGCACGGGGTGTTCGTCGTCGAGGGCGACATCAACGACGCCCGCCTCCTCGCCAAGCTCTTCGACGTCGCGCCCTTCACGCACGTGCTCCACCTCGCCGCGCAGGCCGGCGTGCGCTACGCCATGGAGAACCCGGCGTCCTACGTCCACTCCAACATCGCCGGGCTCGTCACGCTCCTCGAGGCCTGCAAGGACGCCGACCCGCAGCCGGCCGTCGTCTGGGCTTCCTCCTCCTCCGTCTACGGCCTCAACGACAAGGTGCCCTTCTCCGAGCGCGACCGCACCGACCGGCCGGCCTCGCTCTACGCGGCCACCAAGAAGGCCGGCGAGGAGATCACCCACACCTACAACCACATCTACGGCCTCTCCGTCACCGGCCTGCGCTTCTTCACCGTGTACGGGCCCTGGGGACGCCCCGACATGGCCTACTTCTCCTTCACCCGCAACATCCTGCAGGGGAAGCCCATCACGGTGTACCGCGGCAAGGACCACGTCGACCTGGCCCGCGACTTCACCTACATCGACGACATCGTCGAGGGCTGCCTCGCCTCCCTGGACACGGCCGGCAAGAGCACCGGCACCGGCGGCAAGAAGCGGGGGCCGGCGCCCTACCGGATCTTCAACCTCGGCAACACCTCGCCCGTCACCGTACCCACGCTGGTGTCCATCCTCGAGAAGCACCTCCGCATGAAGGCCAAGAAGAACGTCATCGAGATGCCCGGCAACGGCGACGTGCCTTTCACCCACGCGAACATCACGCTCGCGAGGGAGCAGCTCGGGTACAAGCCGACCACCAACCTCGACGCCGGTCTCAAGAAGTTCGTCAAGTGGTACCTCAACTACTACGGCTATAGCAGGGGATCCAGAAACTCGCGACAGTAATTCGTCGTCTCTTCTTTCTCATTTTTTTGTTCTTTGAGGAGAAAAATACTGGGGATTTTTTTTCTTTGTTCCTCTTCATCACTTCTGTAAATTGGTTGTTCACCATGGAACTTTTACTCCATCCTCACTCGTTAGTTGCATGTACCTCTCACATTCCACCTGGACTCATTAGATTAACTAATTCAGGTAATATCTCCGGTTTAAATTTCGAATCGACGCTAGCTGTTCGTTTTGCCGTTCGAATATCCGCCGGAGACGGCGGCGAAGAAATCGGAGGGCCGGTCGTGGCAGTCCTGTAAATATCTGGCGGGAAGGGGGCTGTTTGTTGGGAGAGGATACAAAAAGCAGGGGAACAGAGGCGCCTCGAAGCGCGCGAGGTGCTCGCCAGCTGGCTCCCGCTCTATTCGATCGCTTGCACTGCACGTGGGCCCTCTAGCTGTGATATATGGCTGCGGGTGGCCGTGGACCAGTGACTCCAGTGGTCGGTGGGGCTCACGGTGCTGTGGCATATGTACTCTCCCATCAAGGTATTGAGCTGAAATTGACAAACTTCGTTTAACTTCTTCAAATAATATTGCTGTCATGTTACTAACGCAGCGCAATGATAATAAGTCAACTTGATCTGCGAAGTGCCAGATAAAAAAGGGACGCGAATCCTGGAATAAGTCCGACGAGTGACGGGTGACGAGCGAGGAGACTAGTCCGGCGCGCCGAATCTCGAAACAGGCCTCGTGTCCTCGTGACCACAATTTTTTTCGTTCGATTCGGTCCGTACACTGGCACCCACGCGTTTGTTTTCGATGTACGGGGCGGTGGTCGCATCGCATCGCAGTCGCGGCGACCCAGGCAGGGGATGGCGAGGATCTCAAGGCTCGAGCCCAATGAACGGCCAGCACGCTAAAATCTGCGCGACCTCGGCCCGGTTTCAACGCCGTGGATCCTGAAACACGTTCGTCTCATGAGTTGCGAGATTGCCACAGGATCCTGCATTTCGTACTGTGGATTCGTGTTGTACGTTAACAGTTGGTCAGACGTGCTTGCACTGTATCTCTAAGATCCCGCATGCATGATATGTGATTCGTCGCATGGCATGATGGTTGTTAAATCGATCCATGTTGGCGCAGCGGCGGCGTGGTGGCGGTGGGTACGTCGGTCGGCCACTGCACAAGCGCCAACAGAAAAAGCAGCAGAACATGATTCACCCCGCCGGAAAAGCGCAGCACGGTGGTAGCGTGGTCAAGACGGCCTTCTTTGGCCTTTTGGCATCACTACTATGCTGCCTCTACCCCGTTCATCTGTGATCTGTCCACTCTCGTCCCCACAACGAGTCGACGACCAGTGCCTGCTAGATGTTTTTATTTTATTTTGAGAATTGAGACCAGCAGCTTGCCTGAGGTTGGGTCAGTGTTTAGGTTTGTGAAACGTTGTGATTTCTGATGGATGCTTACAAGCTACAGTACTTGGAACGAATCCGTGACGACGCATAGGTCAGTTCAGTCCCAGCTTGCCTTACCACAGTTGTTGACTTGCTTCCATTGCTCAGATTCTGGGTGTGGCCCTTACAGCAAAGCCCTCAGGGCCTTTACACCTAAGATGCTAAACTAGAAAACAGCAAAAACTTCCGTTGCCGGGACTCGAACCCGGGTCTCTCGGGTGAGAGCCGAGTATCCTAACCAGCTAGACTACAACGGATTGTTAGCAAAGTAAACCCATAGGATTTAGTATCATTAAAACAAATGCCACACATGTTAGTAAACCGTGTCATCACTTTTTTTATTAAGCAAAACCAAGTTTTATACTACTCCCTTATTTTGCAAATATATTTAACACCAATTCAGGGTGTTCATTCCTCCGGTTGGCCAGTGTGACGACGCCACGCCCTGGTGCTGCACTCGCTACTCGGCACTGCCTCCCGCTGCATGGGCCGCGCTATACGTCCAAACGTGCTCTCGCTGGGCTCAGCTCGGTTCTGTGCTGTGCTTGGGCTGGGCTCGCGTCCCTTGTAGCGTAGGTTGCCTTGGAGTCGGCAATACGTTTTGAGCCGGTAATCCACGAACTAGACTCTGCACGGGCGCACTATAGCGCGCCACTCTTTCCCGCTTCACACACGCGCCCTCCATTTCCTTCCTCTTCCGCAACGCGCGATCCTTCACACGACTCGCTCCTCCTCGTCCTCGCTTCTCACCACGCCAACCCACCGCCAATTCCATCCACTCCTCTCGCGCGACGATGAAGGTGCGGACCTAGGGTTTCGATTGGCGTAGGCGGTGCGGCGCGGTCGCGTTTCGGGAGCGGAAGGATGGCGGGGTCGGGGGAGAAGCCGGCGGGCGTCGTCGTCGGAGGAGCAGAGAGGCGCAAGTACCCCATCCGATGGGAGGACTACGAGCTGTACGAGGAGGTCGGGCAGGGCGCCAGCGCCGTCGTGTACCGCGCGCTCTGCAGGCCGCTCGACGAGATCGTCGCCGTCAAGGTGCTCGACTTCGAGCGCACCAACAGCGACCTGGTACGCACCACTCCATTCCCATGTATCGAACGATCCCCGCGGCGCCCATTTTTCTTTTGCTTTTCCCTACGACAACTCCGATCGGTCGGTTCTGTCTCGTTCGCTGGATGGTGCTGTGCGCGTGTGCTGTCGCCGAGTCTGCGTGGTTCCGATTGGGCTGTCGCTGATATGCGCGCGTGCTAGGTGATCCGCGGATGCATATATGCGCTGATGGCGTGGCGTAATCGTCCGAATTTTTACACGTTAAGATTGCCTGCATTTAGGGCCCCTTGGATCGGTGGTTTAATTACTTAACTGAAGTTGTATTTTCTGAATAAACTGATCATGTATTACTGGCTTCCGTGGTCTCACAATTTCTTCTACTCATCAAGCCTGGATTCCGGAATGACTGACACGAATGTTCAATGCGTGCAGAACAATATCATGCGTGAAGCCCAGACGATGGTTCTTATAGACCATCCTAATGTCGTCAATGCGCACTGTTCATTTGCAAAGGACCAAACGCTATGGGTAGTGATGCCGTACATGGCTGGAGGATCGTGTCTCCACATCATGAAATCAGTCTACCCTGACGGTTTCGAGGAAGCCATCATTGCCACCGTGCTTCGTGAAGTCCTGAAAGGTTTAGAGTATCTTCACCATCACGGGCATATACATCGCGATGTCAAGGTGAATGCACAGTTCCAACCAACTTTACTCACGTAGTCCCCCTTGCTGGGTGCTGGATAGATTTCTATACCAAATTATTAAAATATTCCTGTTTAATTGTCTCAGCGTAATTATGGTGTTGTTTTTTCTCTTCCTTTTTGTTATCAGGCAGGAAATATCCTTGTGGATTCTCGTGGTGGAATTAAGCTTGGAGACTTTGGGGTTTCTGCTTGCCTTTTCGATTCTGGTGACAGGCAAAGGGCCAGGAACACTTTTGTGGGAACTCCTTGCTGGTACTGAATCTCTCGTTACTATTT
Organism: Tuctoria greenei; assembly: GCA_036927565.1. NCBI lineage: Eukaryota > Viridiplantae > Streptophyta > Magnoliopsida > Poales > Poaceae > Tuctoria > Tuctoria greenei. The sequence goes on along the minus strand of JAYESD010000002.1, from coordinate 27,493,375 downwards.
CCTTTCTGCAATGTCAGTTCGTCTTTGTTCATCCCAGGACCCTTTTAATGTATTAGGATGGCACCAGAGGTTATGGAGCAGCTACACGGATATGATTTCAAGTAGGGTACTAACTTGCCCCTTTCTGTTAACTAGAACATTGATTTTCTTTATCGTCAGTACTTCATCAATATTACAGAGCAGACATATGGTCCTTTGGAATTACTGCACTTGAACTTGCGCATGGTCACGCTCCTTTTTCAAAGTACCCTCCCATCAAGGTATGTGCCACATATCTCATTGCCAGAAGAAACTGCATGTTTGACCTCAATTTTTTAACGCAATATGTTTACTTCCTCAGGTATTGCTTATGACACTTCAAAATGCTCCTCCGGGCCTGGACCTTGAGAGAGACAAGAAATTCTCAAGGGTAAATATATTCTGAATGACCTCTGTATCCTCTATGTTAATTACCACTTCGCATTTGTGAATATCGAATTCTTGACAGAGCTTCAAGCAAATGGTTGCTATGTGTTTGGTAAAAGACCCTTCCAAAAGACCTTCGGCAAAAAAATTGTTGAAGCAACCCTTTTTCAAGCAAGCTCGTTCCAGTGGTTTCATTTCTCGAAAGCTTTTGGAGGGATTGCCTGGCCTTGGTGCCAGATATCAAGCTTTAAAGGTTTATTGATTTAAGTGGTGCATATCTACTTTTGGGCCAGTTAGTATTCTTCATGAAGCTAAGGCTGACACTTTACTATGATGCAGGAGAAGGATGAAGATTTACTAGCTCAAAAGAAAATGCCTGATGGAAAGAAAGAAGAAATCTCGCAGGTGCACGTTCTTAATATTACCCAAACTAGTCTATTAACCTGTGCATCCGCAAGGGCTATCAACATACGCCTAATCATAAGAAGAAAACGTTGTATTTAACTACATAAGAACTACCATCTATGTTGTTCAAGTGTGCCATGCTGACTCTAGCTGCCATATCCGCTATCACATGTTGCGCTAATGCTTCGTTCATAATTGACCTTCTCTGTCTAGTCTCGGTTCTTCTCGGCATGTGCAAGTGCTAATTGTTGTGTGCTGGGGCACCACCAAAGTGGACTCTGGTGGTAGCGCTACTATGTGTTAACAAATGATTTTTGTTCTGGAGAAACTGTACAAACAATCTTGGTTAGAACCTGGAACTATTTGACAGTTGTGAAACAAACATATCCTTACCGTTTTTTCTGAACTGAGGATTCTTTTGCCTTTTTTTTTGGAAATCGGCCTCTCCTATTCTATCATCACCTTTCCTCATTATCCATTCGGTAATACTACTTCTATTTGTATTTCTAGGATGAATACAAAAGGGGTATTAGCAGCTGGAACTTTGACATGGATGACCTTAAATCTCAAGCTTCACTGGTAAGCATCTAGCATTTCACTGCTTTATTCATTGATTTTGCGCGATATAATTTCTTGTATTTGGCCTTTCTCAGGTTACGGAGTGTGATGAAAGTATCTCTTGCAAAGATTCAGATGCATTACAATTCTGCGACGTGGACAGTTTGCAGGAGCAGGCACCAGAAGGACCTCATTTGTCAAGAGATATCACAATGAAGTATGATATAGACACCGTAAGTTTGTCTTCCTGTAGAAATTTGGTATTATAATCAATATAAATTATTGAGTCACATCTAATATCAAGCAAAGTTGGTAGGAACATGATGTGATGGCCAATGATAAGTCAACTGCTTCATCTCCAGAGCAGTCTGTTTGTTTATCAAGGTACTACAACTGAATTGGCCCATGTCAAACCTTCATGGCACGTGTAGTGAGCAAATTATTAATACCAGAGTACTTGAGTAACGGAAGTGCCAACTTAAATATTTTATTCTGTTAATATTTTTTTTTGTAATCCCTTCAATTTTCAGGAATGTTTCCATGCGTGGGACTGCAAATGGGATACCGGTAAATGGTGTTGTGAGGAAGGATATCTCTATGGAAAACTGCGATTTAGTTTCTCAAGAGAAAGATTTTGACACAGTTCCAAGTAGCACCTCCCATGAAAGGAAATTTTCTTTTAGTTCTTGCTCATCAGATGGATTGGCTTCATCCAAAGAGAGGTCTGTTCTCCTTTACAGACTAGAAATCATGCTGCATCTGAATAACTTCCTTGATTCTAGTACCAATGCCAAACCCATCAGTCAGACCTGTTCCCTTTTTTGATCGTTCTATTTTGTTGAACCAGTTTCAGATCAATAGCTGCTTGTATAGATAAAGACTTCTACCCACTCTGAGGATCTAAGCTAGAATATATCTGGTAGAAACATATCTCTTCCTATCTGGTGGAGGAAGTTCTGACATTAAAAATATCTTCTTTCAGCTTTAAACAGCAAAGTAATACCCATAACCGTGACAAGTGCAATGGAACAACGTTGCATGTCTCATGTGAAACTTCTCCTGAAGCTGTTCCTAAGGCACCTAAACCAGCAGGTAATTGCACCCCTACCCCTGGACCCATAATATCAGGATGTAGGAACTGCTAAACATAGTATCTAAACCTGGATTTTGCTTATGGCTTACTTTGATGTTCTTCATTTGAATGCAGTTCTGACTATCGAAGACCATGATGAGAGAGCGAGACCTCCACTTATACAGCAAAGAGGTCGATTTAAAGTCACGCCTGGGCGTATTGAGTTGGATAAGGTACTGGGAAACAGTTAGTACTTTCCGATTCAGATAACTAAGGCTGATATTATTTTTTTCTTTATTGCAGAGTCATCCACCGGGTCTACAAAAGTGTCACAGTATGCAGGTTATTGGATTGACTTTTGCATTTATATATTTAAAAAATCTAGATGTAGATTTTTTTTGTTGGTTGAACATCCATGCAGCATGAGCTAGAAATCAAGTAAAATGTGTGTGTGAATTTCTGGATCCCTTTTTACAATTCCATGTTTCTAACGAAGCATACTTTTTGCTATTATGCAGACAATTTCTCACCTTCCGCATTTGAGTATACCATCTTCAACAGAAGCTGCATCAAGCATTATTGGTGGCTCCATCTACGTGCAGCTATATAATGTCCTTCAGACAAATATGCTTCAGAGGGTAAATCCATCACACCCATCAGACAGCTCAAATTGAAATCCTGGATTTGTAAAGCTCTGTTGATATTGTAGTTTTGTGACTCTTGTCCTCTCGTAAAGGAACAAATACTTAACGCGATGAAGCTGTTTAGTGGCTCTGACATGGCTTCACCGTCCATGGCTTCCGCAAGTCGCTCAATATCTCCATCATCTGCATTATCAGTTGACAGATCGATGGTGAGTTAATATTAAACTATACATGATCTGTGTATTATAAGCACTGCAAGGGTTCCACAAAAGGTAATTGTTCAGTTCCCGTCGAAGCACTAAATTAGTACCCAAATGTAGAAAAAAATGTTCTGAAACTATAAAGTACTAAGCCACCTAATATTAAAGAAGCGGGCTCTTGGAAGTGACTTCAATGGACTATAATGACTGCGTACCGCCACTTAAAATAGGGAAAAAAATGGTGTCCGAAGAATGGCTGATAATTTGCTCTGGGACTGCGTGGTTTTCTTTTGTCTTGTTTAGAATGGTAGTATTCGTTAAGATAGGCATAACCCTCGCAGCATTTCAGTTGGAAGCGGCACACGAAAGGGAGAAGGAGCTGGTCAATGAGGTCCTGGAGCTACAATGGCGGTAATTACCTTTAACCTGGTCTTTCCGATTTTAAAGTACTCTCTCCGTTTCTTTTTATTTGTCAACTTAGCCGGTGACAAATAAAAAGAAACAGAGGTAGTATATAAGATGCATAGATTCAGAAACTTTGGTCCCGAGAGAGTGAGAGTTTGGAGCGCTGCAGGTTGTTATGTTCACAGGATGAGGTTCAGAGGCTTAAAGCAAAGGCAGCCCAGGTGTGATGGCAAACTTAACCCAATCATCCGTATAAAATTACTGCCTTCACCAATTTATATTTCTGAACATTAATGTTGAAATACTTCTTACTGGCAGATCTGAGGCAGGAGTCGCGTATGGAGCTGCGGACGCAAGATTGTGACAAATGACTTGGTCAGATGCGATTTTCAAGCGGCTGAGTTGGCACATGGTGAACGGAATAAAGAAGGGAGCTGCAACAACTTGAGCAGTGTTCCCGTTCTCATTCCTAAGAAACGATGTTAACAGTAGTACCGAACTTGTTTTGCTGCCGTATCGTGGATGGCATGTCGCTGTTTAGCGGCTGAGAAAAATGTAGAGGTTGCCTGTGTTTGCCTATTTTGTTTTCTGTTTTTTTAAAGTCTGTCCTAACCCAAATCGATAGGAAGAAAACTGGCCACCGCTGTGACACAATAGGCGCTGGCAAGAAAATTTTGGAACACTAATGGACTGATATCATTATGTACTGCATCACAATTCACACATGCCTTTGCATCCACATTTTAATTAACATCTAATATTTTATGCCTACCTTTATACAATTGCCGTTAGTCGATTCACGGTAGATCATGTCAAAACCCCCCTTAGTGTATATATATACGCATCACCGTACAGGTCAAATCGCAGAGCAATCTTGCAATTTTAGCTTGCGGGTCAGTCTATTTGATGCTCATTCTGCTTAAAACTACTGGAACCACTATCCAGTAGGTTAAATTCGCGCTCCAAGGTCCATGAAGATTCATTTGACTTGGTTGTGCAAATCACATACTCCCGGAAATATCCGTTTGTTGTTATAATAAAAATTACAGTCCTGCAAAATAAAAGTGGTATTTTTTAATTTGTGCTGTTTAGTAACATTTCATAACATCAAAAAGGAAAACCATCATGGATGAAGATGATTCAGTATGATTATTCCCAGAGCTTCCAGTTCAGAACAAACTATAATTCAAAGTTCAAACACTTGGTGGTGATGTGAAAAGAAATAGCACCACAGGAACGATCAATGGCCCATCAGTATTGGAAAAGCAACATTGAGATTTTGCAGTTCTTACCTCAATGCAGGAAGTTTTGAAGAGTTTTGTAAATTCTCTACGCTCTGTACTGCCAGACAACTGCATTTCAAAGAATGAGATTAGCAAATCGATGATGAATTTAATAAAAGGGTGGCACAAAGTACAAGAGTTTTAATCGACCTCTTGATTTCTGCAGGGACGACATTGTGAATGACATGATGATTTGCTGCGTCCAAAGCATCAGTTACTGATCCAGGAATCACTGAACTGAGCAACTTGTTTGATTGACTCCTGAAAAATGGATATTGTTGCATAAAATTGTGTTTGTAAATAATGATAACGAATTGTATATAAAAGAACAGGAGACAAAACCTTCCATTTCTGGCAGCGCCAAGGAAAAACATATGCAAAGACCCTGATGAACTTGTGGCAGCAAGAACGTCAGGTAGATCACTAGATGGACTAAATGACAGTGAATAGATTGTTGACGGGTATGTTCCGCGCCGAAAACTATGTGACTATTGAAGTATAAGAAATTAAAAGCATATTAGGTGGATGGCAAAAGATTTTTATGCCAAATTGAAGAAGGGGATGTTACAAACTTCACCTTAGTGGCATGAGCAACAAGATGTACTCTAACAATAGTACCCTTTTCAGAAGCTGTTGCTAGGTACATTCCTTTCGAAGAGAAGGCCATTGCTACCAATGGAGACTGATGAGCATCTATCTGTCGGCCCATTAAACACACAAAAATAAGCGGGAAAAAAACAGAAGGGGAGAAAGAGACAAAGAACAAGTGTAAAGATCAAAGTACCTGACATATTAATTCAGGTTCTGATGCTTTATACACTAAAGCAGATCCTTTGGATGTGCTTGCTGGAATAGCTAAATAACATGCTTCTGAATTAGGAGCAAATGCACAAAGACCTGATTTGGAAGCATATATTAGTAGCAAAATTGACATGTAAAAGGAAGTCGAGAGTACCTAATGTTCCTTTCACTGTCCAACTTGAAGGGTAATCTGAAATATTTGGCAAACGAATAGCAGTAGAAACATTACCTTTTGTATTGGGTACTGTTTCAATTTCTTCCAAAATAGTAGTGCTATTTAGATCATAAATAAAAGTCTTGTGCCGCAATACAACAATGAGCCTGCACATAATGTGACAACTATTCATTCAAAAGAGATGTTGAAAATAAGGTACTTTGTTGGAATGCATCAATTAATAGAACACAATTATATAACCCCACAAGAAACAGTACTACCAGTTGGCTTCTAGAACGATAACATTTCTAGATTACCTCTTCCTACTTAATCGAACCGCCAAAATTGAAGTCTTGAAGTTCAATTCTTTAATTGAGGCTCCTGTTTTGGTATTGAACAGGCACAGGCGCCGAGGAGACATTGCAGGCTGCAAAAGGGTTAAAGGGGCAATTTGGACTGTTAGTAAAAAATGGAACCCGTTCATGCAAGTCTAGGCAAAAAGTCACAAACAAACATAGGAAGTATTTGGAGTAAAAACACAAAAAGTAGAAGGAAAAATGCAGGTACCTGTTCACCAGTTCCAACAATAGCAAGAAGGTTTGTGCCAAATAGCATTTCGACAATGTTGAATCCCCCAAGATCTGCAGGAAGTTCATAATAGCTCAGCTTCTCATTAAGACCAACTATTATCAAAGACCTCTCTACTAAAGAATACAATGATCAGGTAATGTGGTTTCAGGTAAATTAATTACAGCAGCATCATTTTAATTAATTAATATGCTGTAAATAAAGGAACTGCTATCGAAATTTACACGCTACAAAGTATGTTGTCTGCAACTCTAAATGTACGCCCCTGACATGGCGTGGTGTGCTCAATTCGTTAGTTGAACTATAACCAGACATACGTACTTCACAAAGGGAAGGAAAATAAGAGCCTCTGAAGAAAAGAAAAAATCTCACTCTTGTTGTAGCAGAGCCTCCCATTACGGGCATCGAAAATCTTGAACCCATCCTTCGTCCCGATCGAAAACAAGCTGCAACAATCCCAACACCCGGGTTCAGAACTCTCTGCTCGAATCCACCATGGCCGCCACCGTAATAAACCGCATAGAGTAAGTTCCGCTGCTTCTGTTTTTCGGCGCGTACCTGTTGTCCTGGTTGAAGGAAGCGCAGATAATCTGGGACGGAGAGGAGCTGCTAGCCATCGCCGAGGCAGCCAAATATCCGGATTTATAAGCGGCACACCCTCAGCTCTTCCCGGTTGTGTTCTTCCGGCGAATTGTCGGGCTAATTGGCACAGTCTGAGGTGAAGGGGGCGGAGTTAGCTTGGACGGCTGGACAAACTAGTACCCCATCCGAGCCAAGTAAGCTAGGGTTCCTCACCAAGGTGAAGGAAGGAAACCGATCCGAAGCCCAGACGAACCTCCTCCACTCTACGCCTACCGGATGCAAATAGGTGCCGGAAGGTGGACGACAACGGCGACGAGGAGGACAACGGACGAGCTCCTCCTAGCTGGAATAGAGTTCGGTCAAGTGCGTGCGTCGTGTAAAGGAAGAACACGATGCGGTTTTGTCAGGTACGTGGGGCCAGGTCGGCCTTGTTTCTTACAAATGCGGCCCATCACAGGTTGGGCCGAAGATGGTTCCAATTTTACGCAACTTTATCGTGTCACCGACACATGGCCCCGAGGGGCCACCGTTTAGTCTACCGAGACGATTGGAAACAAAAGCGTGCATCATGAGCAGGCAAATCACGGCAGCCAATCGGGAGTGAGACGGACATCCAAGTTGATCCGATTATGGCCCTCCATTAGGAGGAGTCGCATCGCAAAAAGTGGTGAGAGTTTTAGCTAACCCAGGTTTGGAACGAATAGCAAGTTGACTTGAGCGAGTGGATTCCTAGCCAGGAGAAGGTTGATCTCTAGTACGTACTCCTCTAAAAATCTCAGTTAGTGTTGATGGTGCGTCTGCCATCAGCTTGCAGATTTAGCGTTTCGATGTTGATCCAACGCCCGGTGCGTTTTTGCTGTGAGCCCACCAATCCCAACCTTTACGCGCGTTTACATCCTCTGTAGTAACTGTACTGCTGTTATTTCAGCTGCAGTATGTGTCCCCGAAATTGGTGTGGACTAGGACTTGGAGGACTACTGGTCAGTGACCAGCGTCCGGCGGTGAGGTGAAAGGTGATGGTCGGCCAGGTCAAAAACCGGAGAGTGACCATGCCCGTCAGGCGACCTGCCGCCCGGCTGGAGCAGCGTGCGCGGAAACTGAAGGAAAAGACCAGTCGTCGTTCGCGCCCAGGCCCAGCCCCCCTCGAGCAAAGCGCCTACGCCTGCAGCTGCACCGGGTCGCCAGCATCGCCATCTGCGCGCGCTCCTCGCTTTCACAGCTGCTCCTCCCGAGGCCACGAGCAGCCGCCGCAGTGTGTCAGATATGCAGAGGCTCACTCAGACGATCCGCAGCGGTTTCCTCTAAAGCTTACTCTATCCTTTTATACTCCAATATATTTTCTATACTTTCAACATTTCACTCTGAACACGTACTCTATACACTACAGGAATACCGGTCACTTACGTCGGCCAAAGCCGACGTAAGTTAGGCTTAAACCGACGTAATTAACTTAATTACGTCGGTTTTTGCTTAATTACGTCGGCTGAAAGCCGACGTAGGGTTTTGGACGTAATTAAGGTAACTTACGTCGGCCACCGACGTAAGTTACCTTAATTACGTCGGTCTGCAGGAGCCGACGTAAGTTCACCCTCGAGGTGGGCCTTGGGCTGGGCCGGATGACTTACGTCGGCTTGGGCAGGCCGACGTAAGTTAAGTGTTGTAACTTACGTCAGCCAGGGCAAACCGACGTAAGTTAAGTGGTTTAACTTACGTCGGTCTGGCCATACCGACGTAAGTTAACCTGGGCAAACTTACGTCGGCATGCTCATAGCCGACGTAAGTTAAGTTTTCAAAAATTTTTTAAAAACAGAAACTGTCTACCTCGCTCGATGGCGAGTCACAGAACAGTCAAAAAATATATACAGATATATACAGATATATACAGTCATAGAACAGTCAATATAAGTTCGCCCATGGTTCAAAACATCAACAAACACCACAATTTTCCAAATAAATTACACCAGGCTACACGCTAGCCCCTCCATTACCTCCAGGATCTTCCCGGCGCGTTCCGGATCCCTGCAAAACAAACATAATCACTAGTAAGCAACAATGAAAACTAAGTGATAACATAAGAGGCCAAGAACATCAGTGACAAAAGAAGGAAGCATGATGTAGTTTCAAATGAAGTAATGTACTATATCACTAGTTAAATGGAAGCACTAGCCCTTTGTTAACTCAATGAACATCAGTTTCGACATAAGAAGGTAACATCAGTGATAATCACTAGCTCTTTTGTTAAATGGAAGCACTAACAACTTATTCACTATATACTAATCATTTCTATCATGGTCAAAAACTACTAAAGCTTGATTAGATACACTTAAAGAGAGTTTCTCACCTGCTCCAGTGTCTACACGCTACCCCATCCACTGCCTCCGGGATCTCGACGCGTTCCGGAACCCTGCAAAAGAATCATAATTAGGATTAAATGTGATGCAAATAACTTTTTAACATAATGAAAAGGGAATCAAACTCCTAGGTATAGACAATATTACCTGCTCCGGTGTCTGCTGCAGCGGAAGCGTAGGAATCTGGATGTCCTGACCGCTTTGTCGAGCAAGAGCCTGCCATTGCAAGATATTAGCAGATATATGTTATTAAGTGTTGTGAAATTTAACTACGGTACTTTAAATTACTTACCGCCACCGTTGCTTGCATCTGGGCCATCATTAAGGCCGTCCTCTGCTGCTCCTCCCTTGCCTCCGCTCTCGTCCGCTCCAGCTCTGCCTGAGTTTGCGTCAGCGACTCCCTCATGGCCTGGAGCTCCAGCTGCGTCTGCGAGAGACGACCACTGGTCCCAGCGGTCGAAGCCTGCGACGATGAAGCGCCTCTCAAAGGTCGCGTCGACCTCGAGTCGACAACTCCATCGAAAATGGCAAACCTGCAAAAGAATGAAAACACTAAGTAGAAGAAGATTAATTGAAAAAGAAATGAAACACACGAGGAACTCACCGTCCGTGGGCCTTCCCGCCTCCGCTTGCGTACGCGGCTTGGGGGTCGATCGGCGCGCTTTCCCAATCGTAATCCGCACCGTGTATCTTCGCGACCTCCTGCGCGTACTTTGTCTACAAAACAAATAAATCTTGTAAGTATGTCAATAATAGTATTAGTTATAATGAAATTGATGAATTTCGAAAACTTACCAGTCGGTCGGCTGCGACCTGACTACACTGCCCTGGCTGAGAAGGGTCACTTCCCTTGTGACCTCTCTTCCAAACCTGGGTCGGGGTCGGCTCATGAACCAGCCCTCGCTCCTGTACATCCGTGTTAGTGAGATAAATAATATATTAAGAACACATAAATAAAATAAAAAGGTACTTACCATGCGTTTAGCCAAACGCAAGTAGCCGTCACCGCCATAGTTGTGCTTGCCCTCGGACCCCATGCGGCACTGTCTAGCCTTCGTGGACTTATTGATAAAAGCGTCGCTAGCCCAGTACCGACAGAGAGCTAAGTACGCCTCGATGTTACCCTGTAACTAGGAAATACTAACCTGCACATATTTCATTTTCATCAACGCGGTTAACATACGTAGATATTGTAAATATTTAACAATATTAAAAACTTACCTCCGCGTACTGCTCCTCTGTCAAGTAGGAGTCCGAGTCCTTCCCAAAGACACCCCTTTGATGCTCCTGCTCCTGCTCCCGGGGGTGCCGCTTGTAGTAAGCGTTGACGGCCTGAATCCGGGCGTATGACAACGCCGCCGTCGTGAGCTTCCGAGCGAGTGAGCCGTCAGATAATATCCGACGGTCCACACTTCAGATCGGCCACATAAAAGTCCTCCCCGACCTAACCCTACTCATTTTCCTTTCTCTTCTCCACGATTCCATCGCTCCAGAGTCCAGATACGGCAGCCGCGACGATCCCCTTCTCCTCTCCTCGATACCCCTACTCCAGCGACGGTCCTCCAGGTGCTTGCCATCCTCACCGTCGTCGTTCGCATACTTTACCTTACCACTAAATGGGCCTTGTCGGGCCTTGTCAAGCCTGTTCGAAGCCCATTTATGTATATATAGTACTAGAACACTCAAGCAATCAAAATTAAAATTGTAACCATAATTTAAGCAATTTAAGCATAATTAAACATAATTAAATACACCACCTAAGCGTAATTAAGCAAATTAAGCAAAAATAAGGAAATTAAGCATAATTATGCATAATTAAGCAAATTAATCATAATAAAATAAACCACTTAAGCATATTTAAGCAAATTAAGCAAAAATAAGGAAATTAAGCATAATTATGCATAACTAAGCAAATTAATCATAATAAAATAAACCACCAATGCATATTTAAGCAAATTAAGGAAAAATAAGGAAATTAAGCATAATGAAGCAAATTAATCATAATAAAATAAACCACTCATGCATATTTAAGTAAATTAAGCAAAAATAAGCAAATTAAGCTCCGGGGCCGGTCGGGAATGGCGGGGCGGCGCTCCGGGTTCGGGCCGGCGGTCAGGGAGGGTGAGGGGGAGGGGGTCGGGGAGGGTTGGGGAGGGGAGGGGAAGGGGGGCGGCGCTCGCCGTGGAGGGGAGGGGGAGGGGGAGGCAGCGGTGCGGTGGTGGCGTCGGCCGGAAAGGGCTGCAAGATATCTATGTCATGTCATCTAGTCGTCTACGTTGCTGAGGGAGACGATCGGCGCCGGGCCGGCGGTCAGGAAGGGTGAGGGCCAGGGGAGGGGGTCGGGGAGGGGAGGGGAAGGGGCCGGGGCGGCGCTCGCCGTGGAGGGGAGGGGGAGGGGGAGGCGGCGGTGCCGTCGGCCGGGAAGCCGTGGCGGCACTCCTCGAGGTCGGGCCGCCGGCGGTGAGGGCCGGGGGAGCTAGGGGGAGGGGGTCGGGGAGGAGGGGAGGCTGGGTCGGGGAGCTAGGGGAGGAGGGGACGGTCGGGGAGTAGGGGAGGGGAAGGGGCCGGGGCGGGGCGGGCGCTCGCCGTGGAGGGGAGCCGGCGGTGGCGTCGGCCGGGAAGGCGGCGGTGGCGTCGGCCGGGAAGCGGCGGCGGTGGCGCTCGGGGCCGGGCCGCCGGCGGTTAGGGAGGGGAGGAGGGGAGGAGGGGAGGGGAGGAGGGGAAGGGGCCGGGGCGGGGCGGCGCTCGCCGTGGAGGGGAGCCGGCAGTGGCGTCAGCCGGGAAGGCTGCGGTGGCGTCGGCCGGGAATCGGCGGCGGTGGCGCTCGGGGCCGGGCAGCCGGCGGTTAGGGAGGGGAGGAGGGGAGGAGGGGAGGGGAGGAGGGGAAGGGGCCGGGGCGGGGCGGCGCACGCCGTGGAGGGGAGCTGGCGGTCGCGTCGGCCGGCAAGACGGCCGTGCATATTTAAGCAAATAATCAATCAAACAATTAAGCAATTAAATAATTTCAGCATAATTTAATAAACAATTAAGGAATTTCAGCAAATTTAAATTAAGCAATTAAACAATTTCAGCAAACAATTAAGCAATTAAACAATTAAGCAATCAAACAATTAAAAATTTAAACAATTAATCAATTAAATTGGGGAGGAGGAGGGGGAGAGAAGGGGCTCGGGATGGGAGGGGAGGGGAAGGGGGGGCGCTCGGCCGTGGAGGGGAGGTCGACGGGGAGGGCGGCGTCGGGATGGGGAGGTGGACGGCGGCGGCAGGGCGGCGGCGGCCCGTGGGGTGGGGGGGGGTCGGGGAGGAGAGGAGGGAGGGGAGAGGAGGGATTACCTTGCTTGTGGCGGCCGGGCGGCGACGGCGACGGCGGGGCGGCCGGGCGGCGTCGGGCGGCCGGGCGGCGACGGCGGGGCGGTGGCGGGGGCGGCGGCGGCTCGGGTCGGCGGCGTCGGTTGGGAAAAGGAGAGCACGCGTGAAATGAGAGCGCGCACCGCTCGCGCGGTTAGGTTAAACAACTACTTACGTTGGCCCGACTTACTTACGTCGGCCAACGTCAGGGCCGACGTAAGTTAGGCTTAACTTACGTCGGCCAATTAACTTACGTCGGCTATGGGCCGAGGCCGACGTGGGTAATTTTTATTACTGTCGGTCTATATACTTACGTCGGTCTGCCGACGTAATTTATTTAACTTACGTCGGCTACCAGGGACCGACGTAAGTTACTTACTTACGTCGGCCAGCCGACGTAAGTTGCTCTGGCCGACGTAAGTGATCGATATTCCTGTAGTGATACTTCCAGTAATCTATTCTATATTTACAGTTCAGTTACAATGAACCACTGCGAATAGTCTCACCTCAGCGGTGGTGCATAGGCTCGCGTGGAACAATGGCCGTACCCTACTTGCGAGCTGCTGCATGCATGGGCGCAAATTAATACGAGTCGCCTCGGATCGCTTCCCATGTCGGTGGGTCGTGACATCTTGGGCGGGCGCTGTCGCTGTCCACCATCCGCCTCCGCGAAAAAACTCCACCGCTAGCTGTTCGGCCACGAGCGCCTTCGCAACCTCACACGTCTGGCTGCCGAGGCTTATTATCGGAAACTGGAGTCTGGAGATGTTTGAGGTGAGTTTGGGCGCCGGGGACCGATCTACTCCTACATCCACTGACGCGTAGCCATGGCTGCTGGCTAGCATACTGTTGGGGCATTACATCTATTTGCGTGCGCGACGGTGTCCCGTGCGAGTCTGCTGCTGGAGTGATGGTGATGAGTAGAGCGAACGAGCTGGTCCCATCCATCCGGTGGTCGGTCGCGCCTGGTGTTGGGAAGCGGTCGTCTGGGGCACATGGGCGCATGCAGCCTGCTCTCTGATGCTCTCCTGTGCTCCAAGTACTGTACTGTACTACCCAGTACCCACACTCGGCATCGCACTACCCTTTCCACGTACGACACCCCATCGGTACAGTACAAGTTGGGCCCCTTTGATTGGTTGGGATTGGGCTCCTCAACCAAGCCCAACCGCTGGCGTCGTGGCCCAGCGCGACGGCCTTGGGTAGTTTTCCTCTGGCGTCTCCTCCTTGTTCCTGACCTCGCCCACGAGTACTCCCGTGTCCGCGGCGGCGTCATTCTCATTCCCGACCGCGCCCGCCGGGCAACGCGATGACACGGGCACACGGCGTTGCGGACATGGACAACCCAACGCAGAGGCGGGGCTGCACTTGGACTCGTGTACACACAAGCTTACGATTCAAGAATAAAATGGGAGGAGCGGACGTTACGTGCGCAGCAGGACCCGTTTTGCTAAACGTCGTTTCTAAGCTAGAACTAGCTTGTTCTGGTCTTCCAGACGAGCTGCTGCAAAACAGGAGTATGTAGCCTGTTTTTAAGGAGATGCAGGTCAACCAAAGAGGTCGTGTTCGTTTAGTAGACGCACTGCTGGGCTCGCTGACACAGGGGCCCACGCGCGCACAACGCTTCGTCTCGGCCCCGCCGCGTCCGGTTATACCCCTGGAGAATGCCGCTTGTTTTGCCAATTTGCCCTACGGGTGCAGGGGCATATCGGTCATTGTACGCCGGTTCCGGAGATCTGTTTCAGGTCAGTGGAACGCCAATTCGTGTGGATTGGACGCTTCAAAGAAAGAGTAGCTCCTCCCGCTGCTGCGAAAGATAGAGAGAGAAGGCGCAGGCAGGTGCAGGGGCAGGGGCAGTGAGTGGGTGGGAGAAGAGAACAAAAAAATCGAATAGAGAGAGAGAGAGGGAGGGGAGACTGCCTGCCGCTGTGGCTTGGTTCGTGAGGCATTTGCACTTTCTTTCATCAGTGGAAGCAGGCAGAGGAAGGCAAGGGAGGAACCTTGCTCCTGCTGTGCCGGACGTTGATCTCTTCCATCTCCGTCCTGTATGTTGCATCGTTTGCTTTTTAGTGTACATGTCGTCGTCCTTCGCATTACTACATTGCAACATCGATTTGTTTATTGTTCTCTCTCTCTGTGCGCGCCCTGTTCAAAAGCTATCCTCCTTGCTTTTGCTTTACCAGCTGCCTTTCTTTCTTGCTGCGGCAGGAGGTGGGAGGAGGAGGAGGAGCGTGGAGGTGAGTACAAAAGCTGGAGGCTGGAGCTGCTGAGCCAGCCATTGGAGGAGGCGCGGCGCGGGCAGCCAGGCCGAGGCCGGTCGAAAGGAGATTTGCCGCCGTGGGCTAAGGTGGAGTGGAGCGAGAGGCGGTGCTCGAGGCGGCGGTCAAGCCATGGCATTGCAAGAACAGGGAGATGAAGAGGACGGCGAGGAAGAAGGTGATGATGATGATGATGATGAGGACACGGGGAAGCTGATCTCTTCGCCTCCCGAGGTGTGCTGTCCACTTGTGTAGTACTAGTAGTAAGATATTGGCACGATAGGCTCAATCACTTTTTTTTTCTCATTTGTTTTCTCCTTCTCGGTTTGTTGTGACTTACAGTACTGTGTTTTTTATTCTTGCTCTACCGATTTGTGATCACTACATACTCGTTCTCGCACCGGTTCATCGTTCGTTACGGCATTCTCGTAGTTCTGTAATTTTGTTTCCGCCCGTGCTGTTCTCGGTGCTCTGTCCGGTTTGGAATGGAAGAAGCAAAACAACAGGGAAACGGAGACAGAGGAGAAGCTGGGGGGCGAGAGAACGGCAGAATGTAAACCTCTCTCCTACTACCTCTGTCGTCCTCTCCCTCTTGTCTTGTTGATAAGTACTCCCTCTTTTCTCAAAAGATTGTCACCTTCTAGTACAAAAATGAACTAGAAAGTGACAATCTTTTGAGAAAGGAGGGAGTATCATTCATGTGCGCGTGGTGGTTGCTAATGTCGCTGCTCCTTCCCTCCTCGACCTGCTGCGCCGGTGGCGACTGCGCATCAGCAGCCGCGGCAGAAGAATGCGTTGTCTTGTTTGTTCGGTTTCACCGCGCGTCCGCCATGATGAGAACGGGTGGCGTCCAGAAGCAAAGCTCCAAGAGGAAGAAGATCGATGAGCCGGCGCGGCGGGCCAAGGAAGGAATATAATGCAGGAGGGATCGGAGATGAAGCCGCCGCCGCTTTCGGCCGCCCGTCCACGCGCCTTTTTAGCCGTTTCAGTGGATCGGTGGACCGCTTGCTTTGCTTCTGTAGCTCCCCAATCCCCTCCCTTCCTCTCGCGTCGCGTGCCGCAGCGATCGTGCCCACCTGATCTCTGGGGCCGGGCGAGCGATGCCGATGCTCGAGCAGGCAGACGCAGCCCGGCGCGGGGGGTCCGCTTCTGTTTCAGTCAATGTTCATCATGAACGCCGTCCGAGTTAAGACCCGTTGGTCGCGTGTCAGATTTGTGAATGCGTTCTTGACGTGGGCCTCCCACCCTGATCACAGTGACTATGAACGAGCACTGCGTTCAGAACGACCTCCCTGACAGCGACCTCTGCACGTGCCGAATTCGGACGCTACGGTCCTGGTACGTATCGATGTGCAACTGTATGCGAGTATTCATACTCCCTCCGTCCCTATGAACTTGTCGCTTTGTAGTTCAAAAATGAATTACAAAGCGACAAGTTCATGGGGACGGAGGGAGTACAGCTCATGCTTTGTGTACGTATACGGATTATGTTCAGGCCACAAGACGCATGGGGGTGACGCCTGCTACCTTGGTATTTGCTGTCTGTAAGGGTGGGAGGAAGTTGTTGGGATTTGGGGACGGTGCAGAGCTGAAAAATGGCGCGGCGTCGCGTTGGGCTCTGCCCCAAGCTTCGGCTCTGTTTTTGCAAAAGACAACTGATCAATTGCGAGCCCCGATAGAAAGTGTGCCGGGGAAAGAGACAAGGAGTGAGGTTAGTAGTAGAGTGCTGTAAAAAATAAACCTCTGATCAATTGTGAGTAGTATATGTACTATATCATGTTGAACAAGTCATATAGAAGAAGGCAAAACAGCAGGACAATCGCAATCGCTGATTGCCCGTTGAACATTTCACATTTGCGGCGACTCTGACCCTGGGTTTGTTAGTTTTTGGTAATAACGTGACAAGTTACAAGCGGGCGTCTGCTCACACATCTCAGGCCCCCCCGTCCCGACAGAGGTGGTGGGAAGGGGATGCGGACAAGCCGCTACAATTCGCCCGTGCGAGCCGCGCGCTGCTGGGAAGCGGCTGTTTTTTTTCTTTTCCCCTGCTGATACTCGTGTCGTTGCGTAGCAGTAACAGGAGCCGAATGCAACCACCAAGCACGCAATTTTGATTCAAACGAGCCACACATGTGATGGAGGAGCCCTTTTGCACGGGGCACGCGGCATTGTGTTGCCCGTGTGGTTTTTCTTGGTTCCAAGAGTGCACGCATGGTATGGAGTCGCGCCGTCGCGGTACTATGAAACTGAAACCACAAGGACGTGTTCAAAAACCTACTGTATTACTGATGGATGTGGACGCACGACAGACGTCTGCTGATCGGACGTGTCGAGTTAAGGTTGTCAGGTCCGTAGCCCGTAGGGCCTAGGCCTGCTCACTCGGCAGCTCGTCGCCGGCGAAAAGTCCGTGCATCGCTTCGCGCTTGGCCGGGGTGACACGACGCGCGAACTATTCGCTCCGCACACCTGTTGGATCACGGCGACCCATACTTGACGAAACAGCACGTACCGCCGGTACAGTACTGCGCACTCCAATGAATGATCCGACAAAAGGGTCCGTCAAATTGACGTTGCGGTGCCAAAGAAAAGTCCAACAAGAGATCAGCAACCCAGCCACCTTTGAGAGTGGAAAATTTGTCAAAAAAAAACCGCGGAAACTGCGTTGTCTTCGGCTTGAACACACTTTTCATGGCTGGCCGTGTTCGGGGAGGAGACCTCGGATGAACCGCGCAAGAAACGAGGCGATCGAGCGGCAGGAGCCTGTGCCTAGGCTGCCGCGCCAGCCGCTTGCACAGTGCACCGCCCGGGCGCTTGTCGAAGAAAACTGAAGCTTGCACGTCAAAAATGTAGCCGGAGACCATGGCAACCGGTTGCTTGCTTCCTTGGGCTACCGAGTCCTGCTGCCGCGCCGACGCGTACCAGCTGGCCGAGAGACGTCAGAGAAGAAAACCGATGCAGCGTTGCTGGACGGAGACGTGACCCACCACCAGTTGGTGGAGTAGGAAATCAAGGGGGCATCCCCGTATCCATCTGTGTCTTTTGATGCAGTGTGTGCGATTCGTGCTTGCAACCATGGCGTAATGATTGCGATCCAGTGATAAAGTGATGCAGCTCTTCTTCATAGAGCCATCATGATGATGAAGGTGTTCATTACCATGGAGGCTCGTGGGGTGACGTGATGGGCTGGGCCAGAAATAGTAACTTGTATTAACTTGCTGGATGGGACCGGATCACCCCATGGACCTGGCGCACCTGCCCATTTCCCGGGGCCGCGCCGACTGGACCGACGGTCGAGCGCAAGGAAGCGCAGCCGCTCTTCCCCGAGGTCACCGAGCGCACCGCCAGGCTACTGGGCCGCATGCGCACGACGCAGCTCGCAACCTGTGCTCCGATTCGAGGCGCCAATGCGCCATGCGTGCTCACCAACACGCTCGAGTTCGTCGACAAGGAGGGCGCCAAGGAGCAGTGCTTCTCCGAGCACTTGCTCTGCCGCCCCGCCGAACAGGGCAAGTCCATGCTTATCGTGCGCATCGGCTCCACCGCTCACCAAGGTGGTCCCGTCCCGTCCTGGTACGTCCACCACCACCAGAATGCGTGCAAGGCGTAACGCGGTGCTTTCTTTGATCACAACCAAGTTCGTTAGTGCACATAGGAGACTGTAGACGACCGTGTCTGTTCATACATAGGCAGAATGGCAGAGAGGGTTCTTTCTGCCTTGTAGCGTAAAAAATGAGTGCTATTTCAGATCGCGTGCTAGCATCAACTTGCTTACTACCTCCTGTCACAAAATAATTTTCCACAGCAAAAAATGACGCGGACAAATCTGACGACTAACATCATCACATGGTCCCGACGCAAATTACATACACCACCAGAAAAAAACCAGCGCCAGTATATACAACACACATCACGTATTCAACATTCAGATGTTGGCACAATGCCTGATGTCATGTCACACGTTATTAAGTTCACCGACTAACAAACACAGGTTTGTACCATCATTTGCTCACAGCACAAATAGCAGACCAAATATTACGGTAGTATAGATTGGCTAACACAGCATACACGGCCGATGCTCCAAAAGGATGCATTCACAGGAAATGAATCAGATGGATCTAGAATTCCCTGTCGGGGAAGAGGATGGGAGCAACAAGGGACCATATGTACAGACCCGCCGTTGCCCACTGGGTTGCAATCCTGACCCAAACGGATGGCCACCCAACATCGACCAGATTGCCGCTCTCACCAACTGAGGTTGACCAGCCAGTCAAGAGCATCGCCGAGTACATGCTAGCCAGGGAGAAGATCAGGTGAAAGAAAGAGTAGGAGTATGTCACTGGCCTTGGCACATCCTTCTTATCCTCTTGTTCATCTGCCTTGCTGAAGGGAAGAAGAGGTTTGTCGGCGCCTGAAGTATCAATAAGCAATACAATTAGCAAACACAAACTGTATTACATCTACAAAAATAATACATTAGCCAACAAAGGCAATCTAACCCGCGCGTGGTGAATCAGGCGGTGAGAGCACAGTTGCTGAGGAGCCAGCTCGGACAGCAGAATAGACCACAGAAAGGACGGTGGTAAGCAGTCCCAATGTAAGGCTACCAGTTGACACAGCTTTGGAGTGATTGTGAAGCCCATTGCACGCATAGTCCCTTGGCTCACTGGAAAGTCCACTGTAGCACAGATAGGTGCAGTAGAGAGCAATAACTGAAGCAGGCAACAAGCTACCATTGATCTGAAAACCATGTTATTTATCAATATTAGAACAAGAGCCAGGAGTTAGGTTCAATGGAAATTTCTACCAGCAACAAGTTTCTGGGTACCAGGAATTATCTCAACGTCCAAATAAAATCAAGGAGCATCAAAAATAGAAATTATAATAACGCAGAAAGACCATGGACAATTATGGACCAACCAGATAGTATAAATAGGTAAACGGATGAAAGCAAAGGCAAACCATGCTGCTAGACTGAATACCTTTGGGTGCAGGGCAACAACAGCGAATACAAACACAAGCAACAGGGTGAAGACAATGAAAAACAAATTCAGTCCGCAGTCATGTCCAGATGGGGTGAACCAGTGAAATAGAAGACCCGAGAAAGAGAATGTGACAATGTAACAGACAACTGAGACAACCAACAGAGCCATGTACCTGCATTTGTAATCAAGAAATAGATGTAAACGAACTGATAAAAATCAAAGCTCAGATTAAACCAATGGAATCTCAATATAAACTAGGGCACTGGCAGGCTACCAACCAGAACTGCTCATCCTTGGCGACCCAGTTCTCATTCCACCCATGCACAAAGTCCAACAGAAGAACAACCTGAACGAGAAGGAAAAGCCCAGATCCAAACTTGGATATCGATTCTGCACAAAGTACAATCGCAGTAAGAACCCTGAACTGTATAATGATGACCAGTCTGCTCGAATAACGTTATTACAATAAAATATTTGACGTAAAAACAATGGCTGGCAGCATTAACAAGTAACAACACATGTCTGAAACATAGCACCATCCTGTCCTAAAATCTGATGAAACTATTCAAATACAAGAACCACACAAATTTAAATCGAAACAAATTATACCATACAATTCTGGAGCTAATTCAGCTCCAGAATTTCTGTATCAGGTCACTACGGGGTACAAATATTAGCACCACCAATCAGACGCTAATCTAGTTCTATTATGTAACTCTTGCTAGCAACAGGAAACAACTGCACAGGTGGGAAGAGAGAATCGCTGACCGTAGAAGCTGACGACACCGTTGGGCACGAAGAACATGAGGAAGACGATGACAGCCCAGCAGAAGATCTTGGCCATCCATCCTCCGTGGTGGATCCTGTCGCGGGGGTCCTTCTGGTCCTTAATTCCGGCCATGATGACGGCGAGGATGGTGAAGAAGAGGAAGTTGCCGAGACTGACCCTGAGCACCGCGTCGGTCTCGAACCACTCGCGGTCCGGCGTCTTGTGGAAGTGATTAATCCCTGCGGGAAGCCAAAGAGAAAACGCAATGAATCGCCGTAAAACTTCCGGTCAATCGGACGAAATCCTCACCGAACCCGAACCCGATCGAGAAGAAAGGGGGTCTGTTTCTGTGGTGCACGACACGCACATGGGATGGACTGGAGGAGCGGCGCGGCGACCTCCCGGAGCGCCCAGGAGGCGAGGAGGGAGAGCGCGAAGAGGCCGCAGTAAGCGATGCGCGCGGAGCGGCGGCCGATGCTGCCCACCGCCGTCCGGCACGCCTCGCACGCGCACGCCGCGCAGCACGACGCCAGGCACGAAGCCGCCCACATGGCCGGTGGCTGCTGCTGTTCCCGATCCGGCGGGCGATCAGGTTGATCCTACGCTACGCGGGGAGGGGATCGAATTCGAAGTTGCTGCCGCGGCGGATTTGGGGCGAGAGGATTTGGGGAACGCGTGTCGTGGAGGGGGGGGAGGGGACGGGACGGGACGGACGACGGAGAGGAAGGGGAAAGGAAAGGAGGTGGTGGATACGAGAGCGATTTTTTTTTTGTTTATTAGTATTTCGCGAGACGGCCGGTTGGGTTGTGAACTTGGCGCGGGTAGAGCTCGCCGGTTCGAGCAGTCAAAGAAGACCGAGTCGGCTACGCTATTCGACGGCCTTCTGTTTTGCGGCCCGATTTACCGGGAAACCCACCAGCAGGCCACGTTATTTTTCTTTTGATGGTCAAAGGACCACCACCTCCGGCCCGCCGGCGCGCGCGATCACTGATCACCACCGCCCTCAATTATAGACATGAAGTACCGTGGACAGCAATACAATATGACCAGTCCTTCAAACAATACTTGCCACGATTATTTATTTATTTAAAGGTAGTAGATGACGTCGTAATGTTTACAATCAGTTGATTTAGTATATAATTATTAATTTACATTTAAAATTAATATCAATACATAAAATAAATTTAATCAAATTTCAATTAAAATTATTACTCTGTTCCAAAAAAATTTGTCGCTTACAATCTTTTTAAGACGGAGGAAGTATAATTTTAAAAATAGAGGAAGTTTGTTTATTTATATAAATGACGAACACAATAATGTTTTTTGAATACATAGCAAAGAATATCTCAGATGGCATCCAACAATTCAAGCAAACATTCGCAGCTTCATTCAGTCCCATCCACGTACGGGCCTACACCATTTACGCTGGTGTAGAAGGCAAAGAGGATGATGACATGGCGGAGCTCGTTGCCACTCGACTGCTTCGCAATCGCGGGCGCCGCCGGCGGCTAACAAAAGCGGTGGGAGGCGAGGCATCTCGGAACCAGCAGGTTGCCGCTACTACCATTTAGATCGATTTTCTACCATCATTTCACATCGGGAGGGAGGAGCGCGAGGGTTAGTCGGCTCGGATTCCATCGCCATGGGCAGCCTCCGCATCTCCACCTGGGCGGCCACCGCGTCCGCGCAGCGGGGGTTCCCGTCCGCCGCTGCCTCCTCCACGGCGTGGCGCGCGCGCTGCCGCTGCCGCCGCCGCGCCCACCCCCGCCCGCGCTGCGCGCAGCCGGCGTCCGCCTCTCTCGCCGCGGGGCGGCTCCGGACCGGGACGTCGGGGCAGGAGTGGCTGTGGGACTGCCGCGGCGACCTCGGAGGCGGCCGCGGCGGGAGGGATTACGCCCGGGAGATGGAGATAGCGGTGCGCGTCGTGCAGGTGGCCTGCACCCTGTGCCAGCGCGTACAGGACTCGCTCCTCCGCCCCGACTCCCACGCCGGCGGCGGACGCGTCCACGCCAAGCTCGACCGCTCCCCCGTCACAGTCGCTGGTTCGTAATCCATCATTTTTTCCTCCCCTTCGAAGTGCGCACGCCATTATGGCGTGATTGCCCATGAGGATTAGGTAATCTGCGCCGGCAATAGAAAATTAAGAAGTGTGCTGGTCATGGATAAGTGATGATTACCTCGGTCTCTCTATCCGAATAATAAAACATTTGCCTGTTTATTATCATTGGCTTCAGTGGGTTGCAGCACTGTCTGTGTGAGATACAGTTTTCTACCATTTCTCGATGACTATTCGGTACTTGCATTTGGACTGGTTGACCTATTTCAGCAATACCTCATGGACTGCAATCAAGTTGCTTTGTTAGATCACCCGAATGAAATAGCATTTGTTGTTCCAGGATTTGAGGAATTGTTCACACATAAAAGTGCTGCAACATAACCTTGTTACTCACCGCTCCATGTTTTTAGGAGAATTTTTTTCCTAATGTGTTGCTTACCATCGTTATTTTTTAGTACTGAATTTTGCCCTTGTTATGCCAGATTGGGGCGTGCAAGCAATAGTGAGCTGGTTGCTCTCAGATTCTTTTAGTGATGAAAACATATCGATTGTTGCCGAAGAAGATGACGAGACATTATCTACTAGTGACGGAGCGGCTGTGCTTCAATCCATTGCTGAGGCTGTCAATGATTGCTTGGTTGAAGCTCCAATGTACGGGCTGAGATCCCCAGAGAAACCACTAGGCACTCATGATGTTATCCAGGCCATAAGGAAATGCAGCTCTGTTGGGGGTCCAAAAGGAAGATTTTGGGTGCTTGACCCTGTCGATGGCACCCTTGGATTTGTGCGAGGGGACCAGTATGCTGTTGCTCTAGCATTGATTGAGGATGGAGAAGTTGTACTTGGCGTTCTTGGGTGCCCAAATTATCCAATGAAGAAGGAATGGCTCAATTATCACCAAAGGTACTACAGATTGATGGCTAATGTCGCTCCTCCTCCATCTGGATCCTGGCATAAGGGTTGTGTCATGTATGCTCACAAAGGTTGTGGCCAAGCTTGGATGCAGCCACTGGTTCATGACTTTGGTAAGCTTGATTGGCACCGACCGAGGGAGATCCAAGTGTCATCAATCAGAGATCCAGTTTTGGCGACATTCTGTGAACCTGCAGAGAAAGCCAACTCTAGCCATTCCTTCACGGCAGGACTGGCTCATAGTGTAGGTCTAAGGTCAGTCATTGCTTTTGATTTTCTATATAACCTTGCTGATATCGTTTCACCAGCATGAAGATTTGTTCATACCCATGCAACTTTTGGCCTGTTCATCTTAAGCAGTAATTGGACTGCAACTTTTGGCTTTCGAACGTATTGTGTATTCACATTGTCTTGCTTTGTTTCCAGGAAGCAACCTCTGCGTGTGTACAGCATGGTTAAATATGCTGCAATAGCACGAGGTGATGCAGAAATCTTCATGAAATTTGCAAGAGCTGGATATAAGGAGAAGATATGGGATCATGCTGCAGGGGTGGTTATCATTCAAGAGGCTGGAGGAGTGGTTACAGATGCTGGAGGCCGCCCATTGGACTTCTCAAGAGGTGTTTACTTGGAAGGTCTGGATAGAGGCATAATTGCTTGTTCCGGAGCGTTACTTCATCAGAGAATTGTTGATGCTGTTGATGCAAGCTGGAACTCATCAACCTTATGATCCAAGTAATAAGTTCTTTCCAGAGATTCGCATCCTAATGGTCGGCATGCAAAGGTTAGTTTTACAAATAGTTGTTGTCTTTATCAAATCCGTTTTTTTGCCTTATGCTCTGATACCTCGTACAGGTAGCTCAGCTCCCTTTGGGCTTGGAGACTTGACGTTCATTTCTATACTGTTGTTACTAAGAAGGGGATGAAGGGGATTAGTACAGCTTGTAGGATAGTAATAGCTTGTCATCTCGTAAACAAGTCATCTCTTGAGATCAACAAATTGCTGGCCTTTGTTCGTCAATGGCATATGTAATTTTGTAAAGCATCTGCAACTGTGCTTACTAACTGATTTTATTCTTTCCAATTCCGCCTGTCAACTGGCGGGCGTATTGGTGAAGCCAGTTATCTGCACCTGCTCAGCACCATTTGCTAACAACCCAAATGTCTTTAGCTTTTAACTAATTCATCAAATGATGTATTTTGCGCCGGTTTCCTGCTCTCGCTGATGTTTTGCTTTCAGTTCTATTTATATTGTTTGATGTTTCACTGCATGTCAATTACTAGTCCATATAGTCATTTCAGCAAGAGGAGCAGTTTGGCCTGAGGATTTGCCGGAAAGAAGAACCATCTCGCCACGAACACGTCCACGATCTTCCATCAGACGCTGCCGAGAGCGATTTCACTCGGAAGGATGGACAAGCCTGCGGGCCGGTGCGAGCCACCGTCAACTCCAGCAGGTGACTCTTTGCTGCAGACAACGCATGCAGTCTGTGTTTCCGCATCTGCTGTCGGTGCCGCCACCATCCCCGTTCGGTCCCCACGATAGGCTTGCCCATGCTGCTGCAGCAGTGGGAGGTCATGCAAGATGGCAATGCCGTGGCGGCAACATGGCCACCTCCGACAGCGAACCAAGACGCGACCTTGAGCATAGGCAGTGAGAACAAGGACGAGGAGGGAAGCTCTGTGTCAGCGCATTGCAGGCCAGACTAGCTCAGCATCGTCCATGGATTCACCCGAGCAACCTCTTGTTCAGGACGTCAAACCCCCTTGTACAAAATGCATCGGCGCCGACTCCTGGAAACATATCGGCGGTGCTGCGCGCCAAGAGGGGTGCGTCCAAGCTGAAACGATCGCGGTAGAAGGTAGAAGGCTCTGGTTGCCACGACGGCAAGAGACCACGGAACAGCGAGTTAATTACTGAAATGAACTTGGACTGCTTATTCCGGTGTTCGAACTGAAAAGATCGGCGTACTTCCGGCAAATCGAAGAGGACGCTGAAAACCACGCCACGACATCCTGGAGCTGACTGAAACACGCCGTTGGATCGTACCAGTCCAAGGACATGGCCGACATTGTGAAGTTCCATAGAGCCGCAGCTCGTGTGCCTCACCGACGAGACAGGTGCCCTGGCTTTTTGTAGAGCTCACTCGTGCACAAACTATGTCCTCTGCTAGTCTTAACTCGCTGTTCCGTTGCGCTGCAGACCTGCAGTCGTTGGCCTTGTTCGAGGGGCTCCCTTCCAAGACACGAGGTACTCACCTCGCAAACTCTATTTGTGAAGTTAGTCAAAATAAAACTAATCTGAATTTTGATCAAATTTATGTAAAAAATATTGATTTTTGTAACATCATATTAGCATTATTAGATTTACAATGAATTATATTTTCGTAACATATTTATTTTAGGGCGGAAATGAGTATCTCGCTATCACATACGTATCACGACCGCACCGGTATAGTACTGTACGTATGTCGCTATTACAGTACGTATCACGGCTGCCGCACTGGTATAGTACTGTACATGAACTCTCGTATCACACTGACCAGGTGGTCCCCGTGCAAGCACGTGAGAAACTGCAACAGCCAGTAGTATTGGTACTGTTACCAGTCATAGCCTCACAAGACGTTGCTGTTGCGAAGCTGTGTGCTGCTGGAGGCCGAACTGAACACGCCACGCCATCATTAAAGCCGATCATAAATGTAGGGCATGTTGCACTGGCGAGCGAACCATCACCGATCATAAATGCGACGCCGGCTTTGATCACGGCACGGATGAGACGGCGTCGTCACGCTCGCTGGTGACACGGACCGGCCGGCCGACGAGACGAGGGGTAGAGGGAACCAAGGAGGAGGAGGGAGGGAGGAGCAACTGAACTGAAGGCGGGTTTCCTCAAAAGCTCTGCACTGCACTGCGCTGCAGCAGCTTTCTCGGGCCGCAGAAAAGGCGAAACAAACAAACAAACGACTCGAAGAGAGGGAGCAAGGCATCGGAGATGGAGAAGCCCAGAAAGTGTCGCTGCTGAGGGCATGCTCGCGGCACCAGGGTATGGGCTCCTCTTGGTGGCAATCCTCGCGTGCTGCTCTCGCTATCTCTCGCCATCTTCCAGTTGCTTTGCGGTCCTTGGTCGCGAGCTGAGCTGCCGGAGTGTGTGTGTAAGCTGCTGGTGCCACCGCGATGGATGGGCATCAGCTGGATTTGATCATGCGTCACCAGAGCATGGCCAACATCTGCGACAGCGAGGTGGATGGCTCGGCCGTTTCCGCTTATTCTTCTTCTGATTGGTTGGTTGGTACGTGCCGGTGATATGCTCAGCTGATGGAATCTCGCACAGGATGCGCTGGGGTCGTCGGAGTCGGAGCCTGCGAGGCCGCGCGGCAAGAGGAGCCGTGCCGCCGAGGTGCACAACCTCTCGGAGAAGGTGGTCGCGCGGTTCTTGCCTCTCTTCACTCTCGCCACTTGCTGTTGGTTGTTTACTACGTAATTCTGATGCTCGTGAATTTGGTGCAGAGGAGGAGGAGCAGGATCAACGAGAAGATGAAGGCGCTGCAGACCCTCGTACCTAACTCGAGCAAGGTCCGTCATCACAAGGCCTCTCCTTTCGTGAAATCCATTATTGGTTCTTGATTGCTGGGTTGGGTTTCTGCTGTTGGAAGCTAATTTGCTGCTGCTTTCCGGGCCATGGTTTCGCATGCAGACGGACAAGGCTTCCATGCTTGATGATGCCATTGAGTACCTGAAGCAGCTTCAGCTCCAAGTGCAGGTGAGTAAACTGATACTAGACACTATGCCGCTACAACTTCGCTATCGCTATTGAATTTTACCGACAATATATGGAATATGCTGGACTACTAAGTATTACTCCCTCCATCTCAAATTATTTGTCACTCTTTAGTTCATTTTTAAACTAAAGTGTGACAAGTAATTTGAGATGGAGGGAGTATCTACCAATGTGAGTACACATATGTAGCTGCATAAGGCTAAACCATTTGCTACTATTAATGAAACGGTACACAACATTTTCAAACATGCAGGGGAGCTGTGTATCTTTGTATTAGTTATCGCTTTGACTGTTAAATCTTAGGGTACTTAGGATCGAAACTGGCAACACATAATTGGACAGTCCTTAGTCTTAATTAAAACAGAGCAAACAATCTTAGTGGTAATTGAACATCTATGCGCTATTTACTTAGGTAAACTATCAAATAAGGACATACAGATAGATTGGGAGTTGAGTGTTACCTTCAGTGGGTCCACCTGATGCCATTGGGCTCAGGTGGATAGTCGCAGGAGAGAGAGAGTCAACGCAGGTAGCTCGTCGGTGCAGGAAGAACGTCGACGCAGTGGCAGCTCGGTGCAGCGCGTGCGTCGGCGGCGAAAAATTGGTTTTGGTTGTGGCGGGGGCCTCTGGGAACGTGTGCGCACAAGGTGTCCACGCCCTGAGGTCCCCCTGGGACTTATATAGCGCGTACCAGGTGGGGGGCGCAACAGAATGAGTCTGTTACGCCCCTCCGGGAGCATTGCGCGTGGCTGAGAGGGACTCGATCGTGGGTTGTTGCCCCACACCCGTTTCTTACGGGAGACACTCACGGGGTACCCGGTTGTACCAGGATCACCCTATCATTCTCCCCCTTGATCTCGGGACAACTTATTTCTTAACTTATTCTTATTCTTAATTATTAAACTTATGTATATTTCTTCTTGCTTTGACATAAGGAGCACGACGCATCAGAAGCAGCCATTTACGTACTGTTCGACTCGAAGACTACAATATGGCTCACAATTAGAAATAACCTTATGCTTAGGTGTCCCCTTAGTATCCAGGACTCGTTTCATAGCCCCCCCCCCCCCCCCCCCCCCCCTAATCCCATGCTGGCTACGTGTTCTCTGAACACATTGGGAGGGAGACCCTTGTTTAGCGGATCTGCAAGCATTTGATTGGTTCTTATATGCTCGAGACTAATTGAATTATCCTGGATTCTCTCTTTTACAACATAATACTTAATGTCGATGTGTTTGACAATACCATTCGACTTGTTGTTGTGAGAGTATGTCACTGCTGGCTCATTATCGCAGTACAACTTAAGTGGTTTATGAATGTTGTCTACCACTTTTAGAGTGAGAACAAATTTCTTAAGCTAAGATGTCTGTCCAGTGGCCTCATAACAAGCTATGAACTCAGTATACATTATGGACGACGTAGTTATAACTTGCTTGGAGTTTCTCCACGATATAGCTCCATTCGCGAGGGTGAATATATAGCTTGATGTGGATTTCTTAGTATCCACACAACCCGCGTAATCTGAATCTGAGTAACCTACTATTTCTAATGAGTCTGACTTACTATACTTTAACATGAGGTTCTTAGTACCCTGAATGTATCTTAGAGCCTTCTTAAGTGCTTTCTAGTGGTCTAGTCCTGGATTACTTTGATATCTGCCAAGCATCTCAGTCACAAAAGCTAAGTCAGAGCGTGTACATGTTTGAGTATACATTAAGCTTCCGACAGCAGAAGCATACGGAATTCCTCTCATCTGATCAACCTCATACTGATTCTTAGGCGATTGCGATTGTGAGAATTTGTCACCTTTAAATATTGGGACAGGCGAGGGCTTACAGCCTTCCATACTGTACTTTCTGAGTACGCTTTCTAATTACGCCTTCTGAGATAATCCTAATACCCCCTTTCTTTGTACTCGGTGAATCTCAATTCCTAGGACATAGGAAGATTCACCTAAATCTTTCATCTCAAAGTTTGAGGATAAACACTTCTTAGTTTCTAAGAGTAGGTTGACATCACTACTTGCCAGTAGTATGTCATCTACGTATAGTATTAGAAAAATAAATTTCCCATTGTTAAACTTAGCATAAATGCAGTTATCCTCCTCATTTTCCTTAAACTCAAACTTCGTTATCGTCTCATCGAATTTTAGGTATCATTGCCTTGAAGCTTGCTTAAGTCTATAAATAGACTTTTTCAGGTGGCATCCCATATGTTCCTTACCTTTAATGACAAAACCTTTTGGTTGAGTCATGTAGACGTCCTCATAAAGATCCCTATTAAGGAACGCCGTCTTTACATCCATTTGATGCAATTCTAAGTCATAAAGCACTAATAATAACATGATGATTCGAAACGAATCCTTAGATGATACTGAAGAAAAGGTCCCATTATAATCAATACCCTCCCGTTGAGTGAATCCTTTAGCCACAAACCTAGCTTTATACTTTTTCGATATTCTCTTTGGAGTCACGCTTAATCTTGTAGACCCATTTACAACCTACTGTTTTGGCTCCTTTAGGAATCTCTACTAAGTCCCAGACTTTGTTGGCATTCATAGATCTTATTTCATCTTCCATGGCTTTACGCCATTCCGATGACTGAGGTCTACTCATGGCATCCTCAAAAGAGGTGGGATCATCTAAGTATAACTGATAATCACATGGAATTGCCGATCATCTTACTCTTTATGATCTTCTTATTTGCGCATCATCTAAGGGTTGAGGCTGTTGTTGAACCTCATTTTGTTCGACCATATCCTCAACAGGCTGAGAAGGCGGAACCTACTTATTTCTGTTGTGGCCGACGGAGGTGCAACGACAGGCGTCGTGTCACTAGTGGCAGGCACCTGTGGCACCACGACAGTAGGTAGGGTGAAATAAGGCTCTTGAGTCACCAAAGCGGGTAGACTAATACACTCCTCCTCAAGATCTATTTCACGCCGTACGGTGCCCCCCTGATCACAGTATCCTCTAAAAATACGGCATGTCTTGTTTCAATAAACTTAGGATGTGTTTGGTATAAAGTCAAGGTTGGATCGGATAGGACCATCCATGTTTTTGTGTACCGGATCGTCCAAGCTGTTGTTTGGTTGGATGGAATTGATGATCCAATTTTTTGTTTGGTAGGTTGGATGAGAAATGGATTGGATGATCCAAGTTCATGTTTGTTTATATGGATATGAATAACAAAGTTGGATATGATGATCACTTTTAAATTGTGGTGACCTTACTGTTATGAATATTGGATCTTCGGATCTTGTATTATTGAGAAGGCCGGAGGCCTCTATATATAGATGTACAGGATGACAAATATGCAAATGAGTCCCTAATACATCATCTAATATAATACTACTATTATATCCCTAACACTTACCACATTTTAACTTGTATGCAACATCCTTACAAAAGTATTACCATCATTCAACATCAGAACATAGACCCAATAAACCTCACATATCGAATACAGTTCTAATTACAACACCCAATAACAGAATAAACTTCAGCGTATGGATAAACTTCAGACATCAATGCTAACGCTCAAACACAATCAGTTCTGATTACAACACCCAATAGCAGAAGCAAAACAAAAAGGAAAATAAAAATTCAGCAAAGCATCCTGACCAGCAGCAGCTTCTCTTGGTGGACTCAAGCCTGAGTACATTAACAATCCAGTTAGTAGTACACTCAAGTCTGCGTGGAAAATTCAGATTACTTAGCTCTTGAAAGAAAATAATCTTGTACTGAAGAAAAGAGAAAGCAAACTTCTGGATGGAGTTCAGGTCAAATAATGGAAATAATGAACACAACTGAGACGTTTCAATATGGAGCCACAAACACAATAGTCATTGTATTCTTGTATGCTACAAACACAACAATCAATACTGACAGCTTGTATTCTTGACTTCGGACTTGGAGGGGCACGAGTGGGGAGAAGATTAGGCCACAGGCAGAGCACTGGCGAGCAAAAGATATGTTAGAACGCGACCCGGTCCGTCACGCAGACAAGCCTCTGCCGCAAGCCCAGGTCGCAACGGGCCTGCTACGCAAATAGGGATGGCAACGGGTCGGGTTCGGATCGGGTAGAGCAAATACCCGACCCGGACTGAAACTGTCCGCGGGTAAAATTTCGTACCCATACCCGTACCCGCGGGTAAAATTTTGTACCCGTACCCATACCCGACGGGTTTCGGGCGGGTTTCGGGTACCCGTCGGGTATGACCAAACATAACAAAAAAAATCCATAAATCATAATTTAAATGCTGAACAGCTTAAATAACATATCAAATTTTAATTTTCAGCAGCTAATTCAACCATACGATATACACCATACAAACAAACACCATTCACCTTAACTACAAATCTTAGGAATTAATTAAGCTATTTCAAGGAGGAAGAAGCTAACTGCAACTATAATAATTCATTCAAATGCGTCTTCAAATGAGGGTACCAGAAAATGTGTTAGGGTTTGTTTAATGGGCCGAGTTATATTTCTTGGGCCTAGATTTAAGAAACCGGGTAACCCATCGGATACCCGCAAGTAAAAAATCATACCCGTACCCGTACCCGAAATATGTCGGGTCGGGTACGGGTTGTACCGGCGGGTAAAAAATGTACCCGTACCCGTACCCGTCGGGTACAATACCCGACGGGTACCCGTACCCGCGGGTACAATTGTCATCCCTATACGCAAACAGACCCAACCGGAGCACCAAACAAGGTCCTGGGCCACCTCAACCCAAAAGACTAGCCTGATAGGTGAGGTTCCCTCCACCTTATATGTTGGGCTCCCCCATCATCAATATCCGATGTGGGATTAAACCTAACAATCTCCCCCTTCATCACACATCGGGTGGTCCTACTCCCCTTCACACTCGGGTGAACACTACTCCGACAGCCCGATTTCATGTGGCCCGGGAGATCTCTTCGACGGCCCGATATCTGTGTGTGGCCCGGGAGACGTTACAGGTTTCTGACTTGGCTCTGATACCACTTGTTAGAACGCGGCTCGGCCCGTCACGCAGACGGGCCCCTGCCGCAAGCCCAGGTCGCAACGGGCCTGCTACGCAAACAGGCCCAACCGGAGCACCAACCAAGGTACTGGGCCACCTCAACCCAAAAGACTAGCCTGATAGGTGAGGTTCCCTCCACCTTATATGTTGGGCTCCCCCATCATCAATATCCGATGTGGGATTAAACCTAACAATCTTCCCCTTCATCACACATCGGGTGGTCCTACTCCCCTTCACACTCGGGTGAACACTACTCTAACAGCCCGATTTCATGTGGCCCGGGAGATCTCTTCGACGGCCCGATATCTGTGTGTGGCCCGGGAGACGTTACAGGTTTCTGACTTGGCTCTGATACCACTTGTTAGAGCGCGGCCCGACCCATCACGCAGACAGGCCCCTGCCGCAAGCCCAGGTCGCAACGGGCCTGCTACGCAAACAGGCCCAACCGCAGCACCAAACAAGATCCTGGGCCACCTCAACCCAAAAGACTAGCCTGATAGGTGAGGTTCCCTCCACCTTATATGTTGGGCTCCCCCATCATCAATATCCGATGTGGGATTAAACCTAACAAGATCTGAGCGGTGGCTGGATGGAAGAACTCCTGTGTAGAGGCGTGCGGACGGGTTGGTGCTGCCGGCAGGCGAAGGCGAAGAGGGGCTGGACCGAGGAGCCTTGGACATCACTAGTGGCGGCAACGCGCGGGCATGAGAGGCGGCGAATGACGAGGAGACGGGAGCAATCGGAATAGAGGATAATGGTACCTGCTCGTCGGAGGTCCAAGTTCTAGTTGCCGGCGTCTCTCCCTTGCCTTCATCGGTTCCGACGAAGAGCCGCCGTGCCTATCTAGGAACGAAAGGAGTATACCTTTGGAGGTAATTCTACGGTGCGGGTGTTTTCACGGGCAACGCGGACAGAGCTGTCCGACCAAATTGCTCGGACCATCTCATCCAGCATATTAGACGACTATTCTTCACATGGGATGGTTCCATCCAAGCTGCCGTTGAAACAAACACTGGTCTGGACAACTCAATCCAACTCAATACAACTCAATCTAGGCAACTAAACAGACCCTTAGTGTATCTACCTGGACAATAGAACTTAAATCCCTTACTCTTTTCAGAATAGCCAATAAAATAGTAACTGATTGTTCTAGAATCCAGTTTGCTTAAGTTCGGGTTGAACATCTTAGCCTCAGCTGGACATCTCCACACATGTAGATAATTCAGTGAGGGCTTACGTCCCGTCCACATCTCATACGGTGTCTTATGTACTGACTTAGATGGAACACTGTTAAGTACGTGAATGGCGGTCTTTAAGGCCTCCATCCACAAACTAATTGGTAGTGTAGAATAGCTTAACATGCTTCTTACCATGTCCATAAGCGTACGGTTTCGCCGTTCCGTTACACCGTTCTGCTGAGGTTCGCCCGGTGTAGAATATTGGGCTACTATGTCATTTTCCTGTAAAAATCTCGCAAAAGGTCCAGAGACTTGACCATAAGAGGTGTGTCGACCATAGTACTCACCTCCACGGTCAGACCTTACTACTTTAATCTTAACGTCGCGCTAATTTTCTACTTCAGCCTTAAATATCTTAAACTTATCCAACGCTTCGGATCGCTCCTTGATTGAATAAATATAGCCATAACGACTAAAGTCACCTATGAATGTTATGAAAGAATCATAACGATCTACCGATGTCATGGGAGAAGGTTCACAAATATCTGTAAGGATTATTTCTAAGACTCCCGTGCTACGTTTGACATTTTTCTTAATAGTCTTGACGAATTTTACTTTAATGCAATCAATGCATTCCTCAGAATCTGAAAAGTCTAAGTGTGGAAGAATCAATTGAGATACTAATTGTTCAATCATCCCCCTCGAAATATGGCATAAATGACAATGTCATAATTTCGACGAAGTATCTAAATCGCTTCTTTTGCGCTTATTACGTCCTAAGTCGTTCTTAGACGAAACTTGATCATTACTTATAGCATATACATTCTCGTGAGTGGACAACAAATAGAGCATGTCTTGTCAGAAGGCAAGACCAATAATCTCATTATTATAAGTGATAGAACACTTATCATTACTAAAATGACAAATGTATCCTGAATCATCCAAATACGAAACTGAAATCAAGTTCCTTTCTAATGAAGGGACATAAAGAACATTATTTAGCCTAAGTACAAAGCCACTAAGTAATCTAAGAGATAAGTCTCCAGTGGCTTCGACTTCGGCTTCACGCGCATCTGCCACCTTAATCACTCTTTCCCTTCTTCTTATAGTTCTCATCGTACTTAATGTCTGCATAGAATTGCAAATGTGCACAGTGACACCTGAGTCAATCCACCAGGTGGACCGTGAATAGTTCACATATAAGGCCTCATTTATAAAAGTAATTATATCATTACCTTTCTTAGCACACTACTTAATGAATCCAACACAGTCCTTCTGGAAATGCTCATCTGAGCCACAGAAGTGACACTTATCCTAGTCTCTCTTTTAAAAGGACTTGCATTTGAACTTATTAGCTGAACTGGAGCCTGAAACTTTGAAGGAAGGTGGTTTGGGAGAAGTAAAGTATCTCTTTGCCTTTTTCTTACCCTTAATGTCAGCCAGATTGATATAATCACCACTCTTATAGCTCTTGATGCGTTCCTCTTCCTGAACGCACATAGTAACAATCTTATCAATGTTCCAGGTCTCAGGGAGTGAGTTATAATTGACCACAAAGGCCTCAAACTCCTTAGGAAGAGAACTGAGGATGAAATAAATGAGCATCTCATTTGGCATCACAATGTTTAGCTCCCTAATCTTAGAGTTGTAGTGACTCATCTTATTGATGTGCTCACGCACACCACCTCCAGAGTACTTCTCAGTGACAATCTTTCTCATTAGAGTGCTAGCACTTGCCTTAGTGGAGCCAATGAACTGACTTCCGACTCTCTCTAAGTACTCTGCAACAGTATCATAATCAGGGATTCCTCCCTTAATTGAGTCAGCTATGGTGCTCTTAATGATCACGAGACACTTCGTGTTGGAAGTGTCCCACTTAGGGAGATCCTTCTCAAACTAATCCTTCAAGCTCAGGTATTTGGCCTTCCGCGTAACGAAAGACTCTTCAGTTTCCCTAGTCTCAGCAATGGGGACAGGTGACTCAGTGGGTCGAGGCGACGTAATCGCAAAATCGAGGTCAGAGACTACTAGAGCCATCTGGAGCCTCTCTTTTCATACCCTGTAATTTTGACCGTTAAGAGTCTCAATTACAGAGATATAGCTTAGTGCTGAGGATAAGTCAGATCCTTCAAATAATAAATATTTGAGGATTAATGACAAAAACTTATGGTAAAACATGACTTAAGAATGACATTTTTGCTTTTTCACGTTGGTTACTTAGCAAAAATGCCCTTAAACATTAAAACTTAGCACGATAACAAAACTTAATATGATAAACTTAAAAAAAACGAGCTTAAATCAATCATGGCAATTCAATTTCACGTTGATTATTTTCAAATTCCATGCATAATTAACTTAACACATCATTTTTCACATTGGTTACTCAATGAATCTTAAATAATCATAAATATAAGCTCAAATAAATTTACTCAAAAATTAATTGGCAAATTCAAACTTTCACATTGGTTACTCATTTAAATCACAACTTATAACTTAGTTTAAACTCAAAATTGATAAATCAAAATTTCACTTTGATTACTCAATTAATTTATCACTTAATTACAGCGGAAGCTAAAACTTAATTTCTTAATTGATGAAAATTGCTTGAAAAAACACTTAATAGCAAATAACTGAGAAAATGCTTTAATTGACAATAAATAGCATAAAATGCAAAAATAATGCAACCAAAATACACACAATCATAACACAAATTTCTCAAAATTTTCCCAGCTATTTAACTAAATTTTCTAATCATTTCTCTAATTTATGGAATTAATTTTCCATTTTAAACTTATTCTGAAATTCATAAATGGTCAAAATTGCTAACTGGGCCTAAAACCCTAAATTCAGCCCACTGATCAATATGGCCCAGGGCCATTCTGAAAATTCCTTAAAAAATGGAAAATTACCCACGCATAGCCCATAGGGCATTTGGCCCACTGCTGAAATCAACCCATTCAAAAATCGGAGGAAATCCGAAAATTGGAAAGGGCAGCCCAGCAGCCCATGGCGCCATCCCGCATGAGCTCGGGGCCCATTAAACCTTAGGCGGCGGCGGCGCACAATGTGGATCGTTGGATCCTCATCCGGCGGCTCGAGTCATCGCATCTTCTCAACACGGGCGAATCTCAGCCGTCCGATCATGATCCACGGCTCTGCGTCGGGATTGGACGGTATTTAAGCCCGTCGGCCACGGGTTTCGCCAAACCCTAACTCATTTTCCACCCCCTTTCTCTCTCTTCGGGCCGAGCGAGTGAGAGCGGCGGAGCCGCGGAGAGGCGGCGGCGAGGTCGGGACCTCTGGCGCCGCCATGCCATCGGCGCCGGCGAGGGATCCCCCCATCGGGGTGGAGCTCCGTCGCCGCCGATGATGCCGGTCGGTCGACCGTCGAGGGAAACTGGCCTCGCGTCGGATCTGAGTGGAGGGGGGCGCCTCGCCGCGGGGACTTCCGGGACGGCCACGTGTTCGCCGCCGGCGAGCAATCGAGAGGTTGCTCGTCATCGGCCGAAGTAACGTCGATCGATCACCGTTGAAGGAAACTCGTGGCTAGGGTTAGGGTTTAGGCCCATAACCCTAGCCTGGCGAGGCACTGAGTGTCTGAGTGTTTTCTGTTTGCAGGTGCTCGGTGGGCCGACGACTTCCACCATGGCAAACACTTCGTGCCGCCGGTGAGAAGTCACTGAGAGGCTGCCGACTATGTGCGCGACTAGGGTTGAGGCTTGGACCCTAACCCTAGACTTGCGCCTGAGGAAGATGGCGCTACTGTTGTCTCTCCTTCGGGAGAGATCAAACGGTCGGCCGCCTACGAGGGAAAGAGGCTGATGGGGTTAGGGTTTCCCCGCACTGAGAAGGGCTTAGCGGCCAAAACCGCCTCACCCAGATAAGTTCTCATTCCCTCTTTAGTTTTCTTAATTCGGATTTTGGTTTTCCTTGTCTGAATCTTAAAACTTATCAAAACAGAAACTAAAACTGAATCTCCTCCTTCTGATTTCTGCGCTAAACAACTTAACTAAAGCTGATCTTAGATGATTAGGAACTAGGCCTTAATTGAAATGATTAGGAGTTAATTAATCTGACTTAGAACTTAATCATTCTAAATTAGGGTTTGATTCCCAATTAGGATTAGTCCAGCACGGCTCTGATGCCATTGTTAAATCTTAGGGTACTTAGGATCGAAACTGGCAACACCTAATTGGACAGTCCTTAGTCTTAATTAAAACAGAGCAAACAATCTTAGTGGTAATTGAACATCTATGCACTATTTACTTAGATAAACTATCAAATAAGGACATACAAATAGATTGGGAGTTGAGTGTTACCTTCAGTGGGTCTACCTGATGCCATTGGGCTCAGGTGGATAGTCGCAGGAGAGAGAGTCGACGCAGGTAGCTCGTCGGTGCAGGAAGAACGTCGATGCAGTGGCGGCTCAGTGCAGCGTGTGCGTTGGCGGCGAAAGATTGGTTTTGGTTGTGGTGGGGGCCTCTGGGAATGTGTGCGCACAAGGTGTCCACGCCCTGAGGTCCCCCTGGGACTATATAGCGCGTACCAGGTGGGGGGCACAACAGAACGAGTCTGTTACGCCCCTCCGGGAGCATTGCGCGTGGCTGAGAGGGACTCGGTTGTGGGTTGTTGCCCTACGCCCGTTTCTTACGGGAGACACTCACGGGGTACCCGGTTGTACCGGGATCACCCCTAACATTGACCTGATAGCATCAATGTATCATAGTAGTAGCTGCGAAAAATTACTAATGCTTATGTGGTGTAGCTGAATTTTCTGGAAAAACTGTAAAGATATGAAGTAAAACACTAGTAACGTGTAGGGAAAACTTATATTGCTACATTGTAGAGCTAGCAAAACCATCAACTTTTGCTGCATAAGGGATAGCAAGGAAACTTTTGAAAAAAGTCTCTTGCTAATCAGATTCACCAGGCAATCTCGACGAGAAGTCTTATAATAGTTATACCTAAAATGATGACTTCTTTGAAACATCTTTGGTTTCATTAATTGTTCTACCTAAAATTTCTCATTTCAATTATATCAGAGTATATTCTACTTAGTACTTTTTTTAGAGTAGTGGTAATCAGGAGGCATAAAAGATTGTGTTAAAATGCTACATTTAGCATTAGAATGTGTACACACAGGAGGCCATATTAGAGGGCCCACTTAGCAACCTGTGATTGGTCATATTGTGTTCAATTGTAATCTAGTAGCTCAGGAATGCATTAACCCTTCTAGTCGCCATTTATGTATACTTCATTTCAGATGTTGTCTATGAGGAACGGCCTCTACCTGGCCCCATCCAACTTATCTGGAGCACCACATCTGGCAACCTCGGAAATGTGCGCCGCAAATCTCCAAAGTGGTGTCAAGACATCAAACTCTGGAGTTGGTGCACTGCCTGTGAATCAAATTTCGGCAGCTCATCATTCATATGAGACACAAAATTATGACCAAAGGCACAATAAGCCACTTTTCTTATCAAGTGTTCCTAATGCAACCGCTGTGGCACCTAAATTTCTTCAAGACTCATCACAGTCCAGCCTTCAGTCCTTTGAGTTGAGTTTACCCCCTGAGGTAATCCTTGACTTGTGTGTAGAGTATAAGCTTTGGATTTCTTTGTTTGAAGATATATATGTAGCGACACTTCACATATCTTGTTTGTGATTTATTTTCTCCTTACGTATCGTAGATAATCTTCCAGCAGGGTATGATGTTAAAGCATCGCCTTATTTCAGATCAAGAAACCCCATCCATGCCAGGTTAGTTATACTACATTCAAACAACCATTAGTTGGTAGTTTGACACAAAATTATCTATGATGCCTTCTCAATCTTGAGACACTGATCAGCACGTTTGACTTCGTATTGACCTCATCT
The DNA here is from genome assembly GCA_036927565.1 of Tuctoria greenei. Taxonomy (NCBI): domain Eukaryota; kingdom Viridiplantae; phylum Streptophyta; class Magnoliopsida; order Poales; family Poaceae; genus Tuctoria; species Tuctoria greenei. Next base: position 27,453,758 of record JAYESD010000002.1, on the reverse strand, counting down.
TAATTTCCTCCTTCGGCAGGACATAAAGTGAAGTCTGTTAGACAGGAAGCATCCATTGTGGATGCTGATGATTATGATAGAATTTCACTCAGGAATGAACAATCACAAGACATGATGCCAAAAAACAATGATGCTGCACTATTTATGCCCTACTTGCACTGGTAATTTTCTTTTTCCTTGACACATAAATTTTTAAAGTAAATGTTCTCTCTTTAAGGTGATTTTTTCATTAAAAAGGGTAAACAAAATGTTAGTGATAGCTTCTATGAGTGCGGTCCGACTACTTGTCAATGTCAACGAGCCCCTACAGTCAGCCTACGTCGCAACGGACTTGCTATCCACACAAGCGGAACCAGAGCTATGACCAAGGTCATGGGTCATCTTAAGCTAAAAGACTAGTCTTATAGTTTAGGCTCCCTCCACCTTTTAAGTTTGTCACCCCCATCATCAATATCTGATGTGGGACTAAACCCAACAACTTCCTTTTCGTTCTACAACTTTTTATGAAGTTAGTGGTTGAAGCATGATTGGTTGTCAACTTTATTCGGGTTTCCTCGCATGGTTACCTAGTACTTTTGTCATTACTTCACAAGGTCCATGACAAGGCTAGACTTCTCATATTATGGGAAAGCTGTTGTGTACTTATTTGGTATCACCCTGAGTTTAGATTGATCTTACTGATTGTGATTTACTGGTAAGTTTTACCAGATTATACTAGCTACATATAACCTAATCCCTGTTCAAGAAAAATATGAAATGGTCTGAATTCTTGTAACTATCACATATCCATCTTACTTTTTCATGGAACAATCTGACAGATAATAAGTTTCATTAAGTTGACATTTGTTCTTTTTCTAATCTCGGGCAGTTTGCAAAGCAGCGACCCTGAAGCAGATCTGAGGGCAGGATCAAAGTAACCACCATGCCACCATTAAGTTGACATTTGAATGATCTATATTGGGATGCTTTAAATTGGCAGACAGGGGAAGCCTAGGATAGTGGGAGAGGTACCTGTAATCATCTGGTGCACCTTGTCTAAATAATAGGTGCTAAATCAGACTCTAAACTGACTTGGAACTAGTCTAAAACAACAGCTCTGTATATCTGGTGCTGGCAACAGCAAGTATGTCCGTTGTTGAGAGAGGATAATGTCATCGTGTACATGTCTAGTATTATTAAAGTATCAAGGACTCATTTCGATGGAAGCTGGATATATGGTGATTGTCACATGATAATCGTAGGATTAACGATAAAATCTGGACTTGTGGAGCTTTCCCACGCATGTTAGATGTTCTGCAGTTCATAGACCAAACTTGTGTATGTTTCTAATTCTCTGTAGCTGTATATTGTCAGTGCTGTTTTGCACATTTTGCCGATCGTGTACTAGTCCATGCAAGTGCAGGACGTTTTGCATTTTGCGCATTTTTGTTGCCTGAACGATACAGTAGTTCAAGGACCAGGAAAAGTAGGCAACATTGCCCTGTATCCTGACAAATCTTCAGGATTTCGTCTCGTCATGTTCTTCGATCTCCGGGGCGAGATAAAACACCAATGTACCATCTCCGCAATCTTGTACTCAACCACCACAAGTAGCTCAGACGAAAGACGGATAGCCACTTGCTCGACAGCGAAGATGCCTTGTTGAAGGAGTTCATGTACTCCCTCCGTCCCTATGAACTTGTTGCTTTGTAGTTCATTTTTGAACTACAAAGCGACAAGTTCATAGGGACGGAGGGAGTACCTCAGCGCAAAGGTCACAGAAACTGGCTGTTGCATCTCTATAATGGTACTAGCTTCTTCTGGTTGCATTGATACGAACACCATTCATTAAGCTAAAAAACCACCACTAATGCTGCAACATCGTGGCTGTGCGCGCGGGGCGGCGGATGAGAACGGGGGGGAGGGCAGATTTCGGGGACGTCTGACGTCGAGGAAAAAAGGAGGGAGAAATTTGGGGGGAAAACCGCCGCCCCTGCCGCTGCCGCGAAATACTTCACGCTCCCTTGCTCCGGAAGACTCATCTGACAGGTGGGTCCCAGGTGCAGGTGGGTTGTAACGAATGGGCTGGTACGGAGCCTGCTACCGTTCATGCGGGCTTATTCGTTCGGTGGCCCGGGAAAATGGGATGCGCGCTTGCAGCAGCCTGCTCTCTGTTGGCCGACATGTTGGGCTGTACTGTGCACAGCAGGCTGCGGTTGCCAGAATCTAGCCCGCGGGCCTATTTTTCTTATTTTTAATAAAACTATCGACAATTGTTTCTTCGATGAACATGAAGATTATAATTTATGCGCGATTTTACGTCGAAGTTATAAAAATAAGGGTCTTAATAAATAACCCGGTTGCCAGCTGCCAACTGATTTGCTTCAAAATGAGGGATTAAGTTTCGGCGCTTAATGACATGAACCAAAGGGTTAACTGTAACTACGACTTAAACCAGATGGGAAACTGTATTATGTTACAAGATCATGCTCAGCATAAGCTGCGCAAAATACAAAGGAGGAACGAAGACCTGGTCATATACGTATTTTCTGTCACAAAAGCTAGTAGTACTCTATCTACTAGAAGCAACTGTCGTCATCACACACTCCTGAAGCCGCGCTCTTTCACCCGAAAAAGAACTGATAAAACGCAGTGCAGACAGAATCCTCAGTCACCACAGTATCTTCAGACGTTTGACGGATCGTGCAAAATCACTGCAAGGAAAATGGCGAAAACATTATCAGCACTAACCCAGAAGGCCGGGATGGCAGTACGAAAACATGCACCCTGTTCTAAACGGAATGAGCAAGTTGATTGAACTTACTCCCATGGCACATCGCCAACCAGCATCCAGTCCCCTTCCCCGTCCTCATAGGTAACCACACGGCTGGTGGAGCTGCTGATTTCATTCTCCTCTGCACAAAGATAATAAATAAATTTAGCAATCAGAATTTATAGATTGAATATATTTTTTATTTGTATGTAACCATCCTTCAGTTTCTGAGTAGTGATGCAATAATAGTGGTGCGTACCTGATTGGTTGTTGGTTGCCGGGAACATGCGTGCGAGAGTGGCGATGAGCTCGTCGTAGGAGGCATGGACCGACAAGTCCACCTTCCTGCCGATGGCCTCCCCTGCCTTGTTCACCTTCACGTAGTTGGCGCCGCCGCACGCCCTGCTGCGCGCGGAGCTCACCGGCGGCCACCCGACCAGCTGCTGCTTCTTCTTGCCGCTGTTGCTGCTGCTGCTGCCGTCATCGAAGAGCGGCAACGTCTCCCGGAACGCTCTCTTCCCGCTGCCGCTTGATGAAGAATCCGATGAGCAGCTGAGCCCGTCGAGACGGAGTCGCGCGTTCGGTGGCGCCAGCCCGAGCTCCAGCTCCATGTCGAATTCGATCGATCTTGCAGCCTGTCTCCCTGCTGATGGCAAGCTGTGAGCTGTGATGCGATGTCGGGGAGTAGAAGTGCCCTGAACAAACAGGCTGGAGAGAATGAATAGCTTTGGATGGTGGGATGGCAGGTATGAGCTGCAAGAATGAGAATATGATGCTCCATATATATGCAGCGCGCGCGAGAGAGAGACGTGCAGCGCGGTGCTTGACAGCGGAAGGTGGTGAGGAAGAATCGATGGGAGCGGGGCAGGGTGTCGGGGTTTAGGGGGACCCAAAGGCCGCCAAGCTGCCTGCCTGTTTGTTGAGTGTTTTGAGCCCGCTGATTTAGGAGTACTCATTTGCCGCTTGAGAGATTTCTTGTAGCCTACCGACAGGACAGGGCCCTTTAGTTTCTGTGCGTGCTTTAGTGGTAATCCACACTGCACCTTGTGGTGACTTTTTGTGCTGGGAGTAGAACAAACAGGTCATTGACAGCCGACTATCACCTGTCTGTCGTGTCACAGACTCGGGTCCTAATAGACGTGGGCTCTGTCAAATTCAGACGTGGGCTTCGGGAACTACTCTAGCAGAACACCCTTGTCGAGCACACGTGGCCGTCCGACGGCCGTTGGGCGTGCGCGCCGTCGCATCGGCAGGTCGCGAACCAGTAGCGCGAAACGGGGGCATTCGATCGGGCACCGCGCCGGCGAACGTGGGAGGCGGTGGTTCGGGGCGCGAGCATGTGTGCGCGCGGTGCACCGGACACGCATGCGGCCTGCCACCCCGCCCTCACCGGCCGGTAGCGGTGTCTGTCTCGTGTCCGCCGTTGCGCCGCGAGCTCTGAGGCGTGCGCGGCCTGCGAATCAGCTCGATCAGGTCAAAGGCAGATCGCAGCAAGTTGCCGCGGCGCGCCGGCCGTTTGTTGCCCACGCGATGCGATCGCCGCCTGCGCCATACCACTAACTATCCTCCGTCGGTTGGTTACCCGCTTCGTTGCCGTGGCTTGCAATGTGGTGCCCGGCGGCTCCACGTGGTTGGTTCGGCTTCTTCGCCCACCATTGCCCTCAACGGCTCAACCTCCGCACGAAGAGCAATCCTCTGAAATCGCATCCAAATGTTCAGAGACAGGTCAACTGTCTGTCCAATTGTCCATCCAGCAGCCACGGCGCCAGAAGAACAATCCACTGAAACCCAGATCGCCAGGTCGACCAACTGGCCATTGTTTTATGCATTAAAAGCCCGTGCCCCTTGGGCAGTTCCGAGCACGAGATGTTCGCGTCCACCCCACCCATACAAGGAACGAAGCTGCGGGCATTAAAAATGCACGGTGCATCAAACCTGCAGATTCGGTGACCGCGTGGTGGCTTGGAGTGGAGGGTCCATGGCAGCTGGGAGACGTCGTATCTCGCGTGTCCCCCGGGCATGCCGGATCTCTCGGACACCTTTGTCCCGTACCGCTCCGGCTTGTCGGCCGTTCTCGCGGTACGCTCCCTCACGATAAGCCGGCCGCGCAGCAGCGGATCCGGCTCGATCTGTTGTTCTCCGCAAGCTTCCTTTCCTTCCCTCTGCAATGTCGCAGACTGCACGCATACAGATAGTCAACCGGATATCGCTGTATCCGATGCATGCTTATTTTGATCGTTTGCCTTTGCTACTGCTTAGCTGAGGCTGACACATTCCCTGGTAGCGCTATTCTTGGACTGTCGGTGTCACTGGGCAAGATATTGAAACAAACCTACACGCCAATGTGTACCAATGTCTAACATTTATCTTCTGAAGTCTCACGGTACACTGTCAAGCTCGCTCTGCAAGGTTAACCAATTAAAACAGACATATGCAGTCAGTATTAATCATCCAAGTTCAGATGGCATCAACACAACAGCTTCTGTTCTTATCATTCAGAGTGAGCAAACTGTTCAATTCAATAACGAGACTTTTTAGTTTTGAGCCAGGAATATTTGATTGGGACTGGTAATGTTTCTTATACTGTCGGAAATCATATTGCAGTTCATCCAGTTGAGACTGGATCCAGCAAGCAGCAATACTGTTCCAGCTAATGGAAATGGTTCGGTTACACAAGGGCCCAACGTCACACCCCATTTTACATAAAGTAAAACAGGACAAAACCTATATGTATGTCAGGATCAGTTGATCATACATGCATGACAAAATATGGTAAACAATACTATATCGTATAAAACAATAATTAAATACTTTAAAGCAATTACGAGCACAACAGCGGAAGAGGAAAACAAGCAGGACACGCCACAGGCAAATCGACTGGCAGCAACAGGATCTTCTAAACTCCATCTTCACTTGATCATCTTTTACCTGAGCAGCATGACATGTACAAAAAAAGAAAATGAAAGAAGCAAGGATGAGTACCTAATGTACTTCGCAAGTGTGAGAAGTTATGACATGCGGGTTATTCAATGAGGAAAGGCTGACACGAGTTAAGCCTCTATGCATCCTTAATTTCCTATGTTAACCTTAGCATCCTATTTACTAAGTGAAAGGACACACACACACACACACACACACACACACACAAAAACACACACACACACACACACACACACACACACACACACACACACACACACATATATATATATATATATATATATATATATATATATATATATATCCAATAATAATATAAACCGTCGGGTTACACCCACCCGACTCACCACCGTCCAGGTTACCCACCTGGAAACCAACTCACCGGGTGACCCCACCCAGGACCAAACTCATCGAGTTACCCACCCGACTTCCAACTCACTGAGTTACACCACCTGGTTACCAACCAAACCATCAAGTACCAATCTGACTAATCAAGGTTGGGCTATCCAGACAAGCTCCTCACCGTGAGCATGGCTATCTAGATAGATTAAATACTCTGCAGAGTTTGTACCACTTTATCCACATGTTGTGATTTCATCCCTTGTCTTCAGATGGACTAAGAACCTTCTTTATGCCGGTGAGGATCAGTCGCACTTCACACTACCTAAGGTGTGTGGCCAGAAGGTCACAACAAAGCCTTTACAAAGGGTCTCCCAATGAGTACGAGCGCTCTAAGGTTTCGCATACCCCGCCATACTGGAGTACACCCTCCGACGTGGTAGCCCTCTCTTGAGCCATGTGGATCCCAGAGCAGGTAACGCTGAACTCGTTCCCCGCACCAATCCATTGCCCATACTCATTGAAAGATCTTCTAATTAATTGGCTAACCCGTTTGTAAGGATCGAATGCCCAAGAGGGGGGGGGGGGTGAATTGGGCTTCTTTAAAAAAAATCTAAGCAATAAAACTTAATTCCTAAAAGCCCAATTTCCTACGCAAACTATCTATGCATTCAAGTAAATAGGAACTTTGCGGAATGTAAAACGCATAAACGTAAGGGAAAGGAGGAGGATGCAAACTCCCGAGGAGACACGAGGATTTATCCCGTGGTTCGGCAAGATCGTAAAGATCTTCCTACATCCACGTTGTGGCACCCACCAAAGGGTTTTGCCACACCTAAGTCACCGAGACGAGGGATCTTCACTATTTCTCTCCGTTTGCCAACCTCGGCAAGGTGGAGCTCAAGCCTTGTACAACTTCGGCCCTCCTGGCTTCCACAAACGCCTTGGCAAGCTCTGGAAGTCTCCTCACGGTTACAAACACCAAGGGCACTCCCTTGAGGCTCTCACTATCCTAGAGAGTCCACTCACCCAGAATGGAGGCACACAAGCTCTCTCTCTAGCTAGTTCTAGCCTAACTCTTGGTGTATAGGTGATCAAAATGGTGTGGAAGTGATTGCTCTTGGTCTTGAACGCTTGTGGATGTGTTGATAGTGTCTGGTGATCAAGACTTAGCGAAATGACAGGATTATGGGGTATTTATAGTCAGCCTCCCTGAAATAGCCGTTGGAAAAGTAGGCTGACAGAACTTTACTGTGAACACCGGATGATCCGATGTCTCCCCTTTAGTTATCATCGGTCAAGTTTACTTTAGCTGACGTCATTGTGTCAGATATGACCGTTGTTAGACCGATGTTGCTCCTGTCTTCTCATCGGATGATCCGGTGGCTCTTCCTCAAGAATTGACTCAAACTTAATGCTTACTGGAGTGATTAACCGATGTGTATATTTCTGTACATCGGATGATCCGGTGCTACACTTGGTCCAATGATATTGCAAACTGTACTGATGGACCGATGTAGATGAGCCATTCACATCGGATGATCCAGTGAGTGCTTTGTTCTGAGGTCTTCTTCTTCAGTTGAACCAACTCGACCGATGTGTATATTTCTGGAACCATCGGTTGATCCGGTGAGTTGATTTTGTTTGCTTCGAGTTGTTTCTAAGTGATTCTGTATCTTGCTCGATTGACCTCTTTGATATTTGTTGCAAAGGCATTTATGATGATCTTCAAGCATTGAATGTTGTCAATTTAAAGTTGAATGATTTTGACATAAGAGCTTTCACTTCTTGTCTTCATATAATTGATTTGATCTCATAAATTGATTGTATATGGGTCTCCAATGACATATTTATTTCTTTTGATTGAGTGATTATGGGGACCTTGCATTCACAAATTCATTAGTAAAATCCAATGGTTGTCATTAATCACCGAAACCATACCTCATGGGGGCCTAGATGCTTTCAATCTCCCCCTTTTTGGTGATTGATGACAACACAACAATTAAAACGCAATAGTAATGAATTTGATATAATGAAACTTAAACGGATATGTAATGAATACAAGATTATTACACTTAAAATTTGAAAGCTCAATCAAAGAATAACTCAAGTGAATAAGTGATCATAAGATAGGCACCAAATAAGCTCAATCGATTAATAACATAAGAGTACTCAATAAACACCAAATGAGTAGCAAAAGCATCGAATTACAAAAGATAATATAGATAAACTCCAAATTACAAAAGATAACTCAAAAGAAGGACTCCCCCTATAGCTAGTACACTCCCCCTGAGACTAAGCTCTCCTCCCCCTGACTCCTCTAACTCTTCTTCCCCTTTGGCATCAAGACACCAAAAAAGGATCCGAGTGCCTAAGGACCCTGAGAACTGGGCGCGATGACGAACTGGTCACCGTCGCTGTCGTCGGAGCTGCTGCCTGGAGTAGCGGTGGAAGGAGCTGCAGGAGCCATAGGAGCCACCGTCGGTGCCTGCTGTGTAGGAGCTGCTGGAACAGGGGCACTGACGACGGAGGCCGGCGTCTGCTGGAACAGGGTCGTAGCCGGCAGCGGGGAGTGAATCGGTGCGCCAGGAGCCAGCAATGGAGACATGCTGAATGAAGGGATCGGCGTAGACGGCACCGGAGCGGCAGCTGGAGCCAGGACTGGTGGTGGTGGAGCGACACCTGGCAGCTGCGACGGGAGGGCAATCCCGGTCTAGGTGTAGAGGTTGGTGATCAACCCCAGGATGCCCGTCATTGCCTGCTGCGTCTGCTGCTGCTGGTCGAGGGTGCGCTGGTGAATCTGGTCTACGAGCCCCGTCAGCCGGTCAGTGTCCTCACGCCTCTCACGGGCGATCTGACGCTGCATCTCCTGCTGCTGCTGCTGGAGCTCCAAAAGGCGTGCAGCCTGCTCCGCTCGGGCCTGCTCAGCTGCAAGCCGATCCAAGCGCTGCTGCTCAACCATCTGCTGGAGGAGCGAAGTGAGCTCTGATGGCTGAGTCACTTGTGCCTCAGTGACGGGAGGTGGAGTAGGTGGTGGCACTGTAGAGCCTCCAGCCTCTGCGTCGTGCTACCTGGGTGAGGGTGGAGGTGGAAAGTACTCCTCGACACTGTCGTCGGTGTCGCTCTCGGACCAGATGTGCTGCAAGTCCTCACCCTGAGCCTCTGCCTCATCCACCCTCTCATCCTCCTTCTCTAGATCAGACCAGTCCTCCTCAGATAGACGAGCCCTGACCTGACGCTCGACTGGACGGCCAAGACGGCGGTCTCCAGGAGCTGGGGCACGGTAGTGACCGAACCGTGTGACACTCTCGTCAGTGAGACGGTCATGCACGGCGGACTCCTCGGGGACTATCATGGAGAGCAGATAGCTGATCCAGTGTCCATACACGAGCTGCCTCATCATGCCCACTCCGTCAGTGATCACATCCTCCATCTCGCATATAAGGATGTCCACTATGTCGAACTCCATCCCGTTCATGATGTAGAACAGGAGGGTCTGCTGCAGGCTGGTGAACCCCTCTAAGTAACCTGACCTCGGCAGGAGCGTGCGGCGCAAGGCGAGGTGTACTGTGCGCGCAGCTGGAGTCAACAAGGCTGGTACCCTCGGCTGGTCTGGAGAGAAGGTAGGACCAAACAGGGAACGGATCTCCTCCAGTGCTGGTGCCACTCCTCCAGTGAGCGGCCTCCTCGGCGGGTCTGCCTGACCATATACTCTCTCATGCACGCAGGTGTCGTGCAGGTCCACTCCTAGCAGCTCTGCCAGTGTCTGTCTTGTCAGATGATAATGCTATCCCATGAACATGAAATAATCGATCTTCTACCCTCAGAGACGTAGAGGGTGGCGTATAACACGCGGACCCAATCCTCCACATAGGCACTCCTCTCATAGGACATCAGCTGCACCAAACCTCTATACCTCTCAAAGTAGGGGCGAATCTCCGTCTCGGCAGCCAGAGCGAGTTGATCCCAGTCCAGAAAGTTGTGCTGGAACAACTTGTGGCCTCGGCGTCTGTAGGTCTCGTAGAGGGACGCCTGCGTCACAGTTCATAAATGACTGTCCACAAGGGCTTCTCTGGGTTGCTGGTACCACTCCTCAAGCAACACACTCCATCTGAGTCTTCGGAGTTGCTTGGCCTTCATCTTCCGGTAATCAGCCAAACGGACACCTTGACCGACACGGACGGTGGTGTCCATCTCGTAGATGGCTCTCTGGGCCTCCCTGTCCTCACGACGATCGGCAGCCGTCGGTCTCGGACGAGGTGCTACCATGGGAGGACCCCCACGGGTTCGGGCTGAGCGCCGGCAGACGAGTGGCTCTTCCGGCTCTCCTTCGGCCTCGGACTCATCGATCACGGGAGGCTGCCTCGGACGAGCCTCGCGGATCCTCAAAGATCCTCCTCGGCCACACTCTCGCTCCTTGGCGGCGTGAGCGGCCATCAACGCCTTCTTCTCATCCTTGGAAAGCTTCTGCTTCTTCGCGGCCGGCTCCGCAATGGCCTTGCCCTTGTTCTTCTTGTCGCGAGCCATTGTGATCGGGCGCGTGAACGGAGTCGACGACGTCGAACACACGGAACGACGACGCGAAGATCAACGCGGCCGGAAACCCTAGCAACGACGAAACGGCGACCGTTGAGGGTGGCACCAACGATGCAGAGGGTGGTGGTGGTGTGGCTGGGCGGCGGTGGTGCGCGAGCGGTGGTCGGCGGCGCAGGAGCGGCGGCGGCGGCGCTTGGGTGGAGCGGCAGCAGCGGCTGCGGTGGAGAATGCGGTGGCGGCGTTGGAGGATGGCGGTGGCGGCGACTGGAGGGCGGCGTGGCGGCGGCGGCTGGAGGCGGCGGCGCATGAGGCGGCGGTGGAGCAGCGCGTGAGAATCGGCGGCGGTGGAAGACGGGATCGGGGAGAGAGAAGAGGGAAGGCGTACGGACGATTAAATAGTGGGTCCCAAACCCTAGCCGAAATTTTAACACCGGATGGACCGATATTGAAAGGTAGAGGCATCGATCGAATGCCACAGTAAGGATATTCAAAAAGGTACCGTTGACACCGGATGGACCGACGTTGAAGGATGGGAGCATCGATCGAATGGCACAGCTCCAGAATTGTGAACACCGGATGGACCGATGCTTTTCAAGATGAACTCGTCGGTCGATTTGAAATACTGACTGAACTGACCCTTGGCTTTTGAACACCAACTGATCCGATGATGGACTGACCTAAGCATCGGATAATCCGATGTCTACAGAACAATAACATCCCATATATGTCTGTCGGTACCCTAAAAACCATACACCCCCTGAGGTTACAAAGATCTCAAGGGAAGGACATCTACTTAAATTGAAGACCCACGGGGGCCCACTTGCCAGACGTAACCGGACCCGCTTCTCCAACATGGTTAGCTCCTAGGTTGCCACGTGTACTGTCAGACCAGAGCTATTACCCGCAAGGGTGAAGCTCTGGGCCAAGTACTGAAACGGCACCTCCGGAGGTAACCCCTGACCGAGAGAAGCTCCGGACCTGACACGTGCCAGGCCGCCCCGGAGCTTCCCGCTTCCCACAAGCAAGCTCCGGAGCTGCCACGTGTCCATACGTCGGAGCTGGCCGCTTCAAACCCCCGGGAGACGTTGTAACGGCTCCGGATTTCCAAAGGACAGCCGCGGACTTCAAGACCCGATTAATTATCATTAATTTCACGTTAATGATATTTAATCGGACGATCTTAACACCTGTAACGGCACTGTCGGAGCCGTTACAGGGTTATTAACAACAATTAATCTCGTGTATCAATACTAGTAACCGCCAGGGCCACATGTCGGGCCAGGCTGACTTGTAACGGTTTGTCCTTGCGCTATAAAAGGACAAACCGACGATACACAGAGAGAACTCTCGAACACTTTGAAGCTGACAAGTTAATACAGCACACACACACCCGTGGAGTAGGGTATTACGCTCAGGCGGCCCGAACCACGTAAACTACTGTGTCACTCGTGTCCAATCGCGTTTCACCTTCTTGAGTCTCCGCGCGCCCAAACCGAACCACAAACTCCTTCAACACTTTCGTAGTGTCAGGGGATCTGCCGACTCCAACAGTCGACAGTTGGCGCGCCAGGTAGGGGGCGCCTGAGATCTTCAAGAATGGTGAATTCTGCGGCTGGATCATCCAACGGGCAACCTGCTGCTCAGGCTGTCGGAGGCAATCCCTCCAACATGCAGCCACCGGCAGGAGCCTCAGTTCCAGCAGGAGTCACACTCCCACCACCACCATCTTCTCCGACAAGACATGCCGGACAACATGATGGTGCACCGGCGTCACATTCTGCGTCGGCAAGTCGTGACAACCCAGAACACGCGCTCCATGCAGCGCGTGCTCTCCTCCAGCGACCACCACCTCCGGATGCATCTCAAGGTGCCATGGAGCAATGGAGAGCTGATGTTGAGCATTTGGTCGCAGCAGCGGCTGAACACCTCAACAACCAGGGTCCACCTCCTTTAGGGCGGGCCCCGTCGCAGCGATGAACGTTGTCTGGAAGACTTGGTCCACATGTCTCCAACAACCGGAGACGAGCTGCGTCACAGCAAGTGACGTCGTTGCCCTCTGGGGCACGACGCGCTCATACCGCATCTCGGCTTTCGACACACGACCTCCGGGCGGAGCTTGATCGCCGATACCGCCAACAGGATGGCCGTGTCCACATCGAGCGAGCTCGAGAAAGACGAGATGCTCAAGACCTTTCTACTCTGGAAGGAGTAGGAGGAGGCTGTTCTGCCCTAGCCATGCACCTTCGCATGGTTAGATGGCCACAGAAGTTCCGGCCACACTTGCCGGAAAAATTTGACGGGACTGTCAATCCCGTAGAATTTCTACAGATATACTCCACTGCAATCTTAGCAGCTGGAGGAAACGAGGCCGTAATGGCCAATTACTTTCCAGTGGCCCTAACTGGGACTGCCAGGTCCTGGTTTATGAGCCTTCCACCCAACTCTATCGACAGTTGGGAGGAGCTGTGCCGTCAGTTCACCGCCAATTTCGGGAGTTCATACACCCGTCCGGGCACTGAACTGGACCTTTTTGCGGTCGTGCAAAAAGGAGGAGAATCTTTGCGGTCATTCATCCAGAGATTCTCTCAGGTACGTAACACAATCCCTTCTATCTCAAGCGCTTCTGTCATTGTGGCATTCAGACAGGATGTACGAGACAAGAAGATGTTGGAGAAGCTGGCGATCAAAGAGATCACCAGCGTCACAGAGCTCTTCAGCTTGGCTGACAAATGTGCCAGAGCTGCGGAGGGCCGTGAAATGCACTCCAAACCAGCCCTGGAGGATCGTAAAAAATCCTCCAAAGAAGAAGCCACTACCTCCGGGAGTGGCAAGAAGAAAAAGAAGACCAACGGCAAGAAGAAGCCGTTGGCCGGCACATCCAACGTTGCAGCTACTGCAACTCCTGGTGGTCGGGGGTCACGCCCCGAGAAGCGACCTCGACCGTCTTCTGAAGACGGTGGCAAATCCAAGATGTGGTGCCCCATTCACAAAACGAGCAGCCACAGACTGGAGGACTGCTGGGAGGTCCAAAACCTTGCCGAGCGCTACAGCAAGCGCCGGGAAGGGTCTCCCTTCCGACAGAGGGAGGGAAAACAGAAGGTTGACGAAGCTCCGGCTGAAGAGGAGTTAGGGTTTCAGGACCCCAAAAAGGTCCTGAAAGCCGTCTACACCTCCGTCGACGATGACTCCGACGTCTCCGACAACGAGCGTCGAAAAACCATGAACACCATCTTTGGTGGATCATGGGACATCACCTCCCGTCGTGTCATCAAGACTATGCGACGGGATATGGCTGCTGTAGCCCCCACAGCTAGACCGGAGCCACACCGAAAGTGGATGGACATACCCATCACTTTTGATGCTTCGGACTGTCCTCAAAGCATGGTCGGAGCTGGCCAATTACCCTTGATGGTATCTCCTATCATCAACAACATCCAGCTCCATCATGTCCTGGTAGACGGAGGCTCGGGGCTTAACCTCATCAGCTTCGAAGCTTTCACTAAGCTTCAGCTCCGACCTTCGGACCTCCAGCCCTCTCGACCTTTCTCCGGAGTAGGTCCGGGGGCCATCACCCCACTCGGAGCTATTACTCTCCCCGTTACCTTCGGGACCCGGGAGAAGTATCGCACCGAGAAGTTGATCTTCGACGTCGCTCAGATCAACTTACCATTCAACGCCATCTTGGGTAGACCTGCCTTGTACAAATTCATGGCAGCTGCACATTATGGATACCTGGTGTTGAAGATGTCAACACCAGTAGGCGTTCTCCGGATCCGTGGAGATCGCACTGCCGGAGTAACTGCTCTGGCGGAACTTCACGCGCTCACCACAGCGCAAGAAGAGGACTCCAGACAGAAGCAAGCTCCACAACCTCCGAGCATCCGTCAACGAGGCTCAACCTCTGCACCTCGTGTGCAGCTAAGCGGCGACACCGACATTCCCGTCAAAGTCGTCCAAATTGGTTCCGATGTCACTCAAACTACCCGCATATCGGGTGGCTTGAACGACAAATAGGAACTCGCGCTCATCACTTTCCTCCGGGCTAACGTTGACGTGTTTGCTTGGCAACCGTCACAAATGCCTGGGATCCCCAGGGAAGTGATTGAGCACAATCTGAAGATTTACCCCGACGCTCGGCCTGTGCATCAGAAACCTCGGAAGCAATCTGTAGAGCGACAGAACTTCATCCGACAAGAAGTGAAGAAGTTGCTCGAAGCCGGATTCATCCGAGAAGTCTACCATCCAAAATGGCTGGCAAACCCAGTCGTTGTGCCTAAGGCCGGCGGGAAACTTCGGATGTGCATCGACTACACCACACTGAATAAGGCATGTCCAAAAGATCCATTCCCACTACCTAGAATAGATCAGATAGTGGATTCCACCTCCGGGTGCGAGTTACTGTGTTTTCTAGACGCATATTCAGGATATCATCAAATCCGGATGTCTAGGGAAGATGAAGAACATACTTCATTCATCACAGTGGATGGATTGTATTGTTACACAGCCATGCCTTTTGGTCTCAAGAATGCAGCTTCAACTTTTGTACGAGCTATGTACAAAACTTTCGAAGAACTCATCAGAGACATAGTGGAAGTGTACGTCGATGACATCGTGGTCAAAGTCAAGAACAAGGAGTCCCTCTTGGACACCTTGCAGGCTGTCTTTGACAAGCTGCGGGCCACCCGCACGAAGCTAAACCCAGACAAGTGCGTCTTCGGGGTTAGTTCCGGAAAGCTTCTTGGTTTCCTGCCCTCAGCCGGTTCATTTCAAGACTGGCGGAAAGGGCACTTCCCTTCTTCAAGTTACTGAGGAAGTCCGGACCATTCCAATGGCCTGAAGAAGCAGAGAAGGCATTCCAGGAGCTGAAACAGTTCCTCACCACCCTACCAGTCTTGGTAGCTCCGAACCCTGGTGAGCCTTTATTGCTTTACATTTCAGCTGCTGACGAAGTCGTCAGTATGGTTCTGGTTGCGGAGAGACCGGAACTACCCAATACTCAGGAATCCAGATCCCTTCGGGAGGATCCGGAGGTTCCTGAAAGCGAGTCTGGGTCCCAGCTCCCAGACTTGAACCCACAAGAAGCCACTTCAGAGGACCCGGATCCTTCCGATAGGATCCAGGTCATTCCTGAAGAAGCTCCGGGTTCCTCTACCCAGAACCCGGAGGTCCCCGAAGATAGTCTGGACCCCTCCGACAGGGTCCGGGTCAATGAAGAGGAAGCTCCGGACCCCTCCGGGAGGGTCCGGACCATTCAACGCCCAGTATACTTCATCAGTGAAGTGTTACATGATGCCAAGACTCGATACCTAGAGGTGCATAAACTGCTCTATGCAGTTCTTATTGCCTCAAGGAAGCTTCGACATTATTTCCAAGCTCACAAAGTCTCAGTGGTGACTTCATATCCACTTCGAGCGATCTTGCATAATCCCAATTCAACTGGGAATATTGCAAAGTGGGCAGCGGAACTGGCTGAATTCGACCTCGAATTCATTCCAAGACAAGCAATCAAGAGTCAAGCATTGGCAGATTTCGTGGCAGAATGGACTCCCTCTCCATTAAACCCTGGGGGCCCCAGCGAGCAGAAGACGGAACCACAAGTCCCAGCCTTCACTAAGCCTCACTGGACCCTTTACTTCGACGGCTCCATGCAGAAGCAGGGAGCCGGAGTTGGAATCCTTCTCCTCTCACCAACCGGGGAGAAGGTGAAATACATGGTGCACCTTGACTTCAAGGCAACCAACAACATGGCGGAGTACGAAGCACTCATCTATGGATTAAAGGTGGCACTATCATATGGTGTCAAGCAGTTGCTGGTCAAAGGAGATTCCCAACTTGTCATTAAGCAGGTGAAGGGTGAATGCTCCTGCAATAATCTCCAGCTGGCTGCTTACCTCCTTGAAGTCCAGAGGCTTCAAAAGGACTTCGAAGTCCTAGACCTTCACCATGTTCAGCGTGCTCACAACGCTGAAGCTGACGAACTCTCGACCAAGGCGTCAACCGGAGCTCCGACTCCTGACGGAACCTTTGTCCGGAGGTTGTCAAAACCCACAGTTCAGCCTGCCGAACTGAACGAAGGGGGCGAGATCAGCATCCCGAAGCTGACGGTCCCGATGGCCCTGTTACCATGGCAGCCATCAAGGGTCGTAGGTGCTGCCGGAAGCTCCGAGCAACCCAGCACGCAAGACCCAAATGCTCAAGTCAGTTCCGTTGCATGGATCTCGAAGATCCGAAACTACTTGAAAGACAACATCCTTCCTGACGATGATGTATCCGCTGACCGGATAGTCAGATTGGCTAAAAGATACACGTTGGTAGAAGGGGATCTCTACCGGCGCGGTGCCAACGGCATCCTAATGCGGTGCATCACAAGGGAAGAAGGCTGCAAGCTCCTCGCAGAAATCCATGGAGGCGAGTGTGGGAATCACGCATCTTCCCGCACGCTGGTCGGAAAAGCCTTTCGGCACGGCTTCTACTGGCCTACAGCGCTCCAGGATGCTACTGAGCTAGTGAAGAAATGCAAAGCATGCCAATTTCATGCAAAGCAAATTCATACACCTGCTCAGTCCTTACAAATGATACCTCCTACATGGCCTTTCGCTGTGTGGGGGATGGACATCTTGGGACCCTTCCCAAGAGCCGTCGGAGGTTACAAGTTCCTGTACGTCGCCATCGACAAGTTCACCAAGTGGCCGGAAGCTACTCCTGTTGTGACGATCAACAAACAATCTGCAATCAATTTTCTACAATCTATCGTGAGCAGATTCGGAGTCCCAAATAAGATCATCACTGATAATGGGACTCAGTTCACAAGCTCCGCATTTCAAGGATATTGCGAAGACCTCGACATACAAGTTTGCTACGCTTCCGTAGCTCATCCTGCCAGCAATGGGCAAGCCGAGAGAGCCAACGCAGAGATCCTTAAAGGACTCAAAACGCGCACTTATGAGCGTTTGAAAAAGCACGGAGCTAATTGGATCGAAGAGCTTCCGCCCACTCTATGGGCCAATAGGACTTCTCCAAGTCGGGCAACCGGAGAAACACCCTTCTTCCTGGTGTACGGAGCTGAAGCGATCCTTCCTCCGGAAATCACCTTGGGTTCCCTCCGAGTCCGGACCTTCGACGAAGCCGCGCAGGACCAGCTCCGGCGTGAAGACCTAGACCTCCTCGAGGAGGGAAGGTGCCAAGCAGCTGTTCGGAATGCTCGATACCGCCAAGCTCTACGGCGTTATCACCAGCGGCATGTACACAACCGACAGCTCGAGGAAGGCGATCTGGTGCTACGGAGAATACTATCCAGAGAAGGGCAAAACAAACTCTCCCCCGGCTGGGAAGGGCCCTTCCGAGTGATCAAAGTATCCCGTCCCGGAAGCGTTCGCTTGGCTACCGAGGATGGGACACCTCTCCCAAATCCTTGGAACATCGAGCACCTCCGTAAGTTCTACACTTAATTCCACGGAGGTGAGTCTTAAGTAACTTGAAGTGTATGTTATAGAGTCATTGTACAGAGTCGGGTAGTTCCTCCGGGAGAGCAGCCGGACCTTTCCCGAAAGGTTTGAAGAGCTCATGCAACACTTGATACAGTCTCCAGACTAGAAGTGTGGCTAACTACCCAGGGTCAAACGAGAAACCAAACACACTTAGCCTGGTTCCATACCCTAAGAGTGTACTCGTTTCCCATGTACCCCGGACCTATAATGAAAGACATCTTCATGTGAAATAGACTCCACGTGCATTCATTTTTGCATAAGGCTCGACATTTTTATTTTTCTCTTTCTTGTCTATAACAGAAACGTGCAATTCTTAAGAAGTTCTAGTTTAACCGGTTTATATACGATTTGAGTTGAATTGTCGGATTTTTTAGATTTAAATGTCGTCTGTGGCCAACTCGCCTGAAAGCCGCCAAGCCATTCTAGGGCCGGAGTGCGCTATCGACTTAGCCTGGTCAAGCACCCTAAGTACGCCACTCTACCTACATCCCGGCAGGCCAAAGTAAGGTGGGTCCATGGACAATTGGATCTAAAAGAAAAGACAATTCATCCAATTGTACTAAAAATCGTGTTCAACTTGAAATTCTCTTGAGAACCGTAAGCCGCGACGAAGTTATAGATAAGGAACGAATTTTACTATTTTTCTTGGCTTAAGTGTGCAGGAAAAATGAACCCTATGTTAATGGAGAAAACCGGAGCTAACCAAGCTCTGACTCCCACCAGGGCGTCAACCACCGGCGTTAACTTAAAGATGGTGAGAAGACTCTATCACTAGAGTCTGTTGCCAGCAAGCCAGGCGTGGCAAGGGTCATTGCCGGAGCTACTAAGCTCCGACACCTTGGAGTATTAACTATCGACGCTTAACGCGTTGGTAGAGGCCATTGCCGGAGCTACTAAGCTCCGGCGATGGACAGTGCCGGAGCTTCTAAGCTCCGACGACTTCAAGGGACCTTCACTATCGAAAACTTCGGACCTAAACTATACGAGTGCGAAGCAAATTTGTCTTCAACAAAACTCAACATCCTTTTGGTACATGTCCACAATCAAATTGTGCACATCTACCAGGGGGCCAAGTGAAGACAAAGATGTTGAAGACAAAAAAATGAAATTCACGAAAAATTGGGGATTTCATTTCATCAGAAGACCGGAGATTACATCTGGAGACAAGGGATTACAAAATTGAGGAAGAAGAGAAGATACAAGTAAAGGCTAAGAAAGATAGTCCTAGACCCTATGGAAGAACTCAGCGACCTTCTGGGCGACCTCCGACACGCTGGCTCGGGTAGCTTCGCCTTCTCCTTCGACGGGGCCTTCAAGCACCGGGTCCAGAGGGAATCGAGGGTTCCGGCTAGTGTAGCACGTCAACACATACTCTGTGACGTTCCTAGCCAGGGATTGCCCCTCGACCTCCAGCTGGTCCGCGATGACGTCGCCCACCTTGGAGAGCTTGCTGCCCGCAGCGCTCAACGCTTGCAACGCAAGGTCCGGCTCCGGCTCCGGATCATCCGGGAGCACGGGGCTGAAACCCATCGGCGCTAGCGCATCGTCGGCCTTGCCCAGGAATTCCCAAATTTGCAGGGAGTCCGTCTTCCTCAGGCCCTTCATCTCTTCCAGGGACCTCCGGGCCGCCGCCAGCTCCGAATTCTCGCGGGAAAGACGCTCGACTTCTTTGGCGTTTTGCTGAATCTTCGCAGCAACCCGCTTCTCAAGTCTTCCGAGCTCCTCCTCCCGGAGGTGGATCTTGTTCCGGCGGTCGACCAGGTCTTTCTCCCTAGCCTCTATTTTCTTCTCCCGGGCGACGAGGGCACACTCGTACTCGTAGAGTTCCTGCCCCCGCACCCAGGTCTTCTCCTCCTCCTCGAGGCAGCGCTCTTCCAATTTTTTAGTGCGCTCCTCGATACCCTTGTCCGCCAGAGCTGTCTTCTCGGCGAGCTCTTCTTCACGTCGCAAGACGTCATCCCGTAGCTCCAGGAGTTTTTGCTCCTCATCCTCGAGCCGCTTTTCCCTTCCCTCAAGTGCCTCTCGGCGCTTGATGAGTGCGGTGCTGATGGCTTCGAGTTGATCAAACCGAGCGTTGGCCGCGTCGTTAGCAGCCTTAGCTTGGTCATGGTACTCCCGGGATTGGGCGTCGAGGTTGTGAGTCATGCTCTCCCTCTCGTCCAGCATCTCACCCCAGAGCTCCAGGCGGACCTTCTCCCGCCTGATCCATTCCTTGTCATCCGCAATCCTCGACTACGCCAGCTTGGTCTCGAATTGGAGTCGATTACGCCACCTCCTAAGGGTTTGGCGCTCCTCTTCAAGAGCCTTGCTGTCGTGGAAGAAGGCTAGTTGGACTTGACGTAGACTGGAGCAAGCGTTGTCGATGGACATCGACAGCGAGATGGGCTCCGGACCTTCTGGGGTCTCCTCCGCTGGTTCCAGCGGGTCTTCACTTGCAAAAATTGGGTCCCACTCTACGAGAGTGGAACCCCGAGCTTCCAAGGCACTAGGGCACTCCTCCGGGATGGCCTCAGTCGCCACCGAAGAAGGTCCTGCCACCAAGCCTTCATTTGCCCCCTCGGGCTGGGGGCCGGCGACTTCGTTCAGGCACTCTGGCTCCGCCACGGGTACCATCGACGTCGTCGCCTCCAATGGCTCCGGCCGGGACACTTCTTCTAAGGGAGGCTCAAGCTCCCTCACCTCTTCGACCACCGGCTCTGCGGCCGGCGCTCCAGCAATCACCGGCTCTGCGGCCGGCGCCTCCACAACCACCGGCTCTGCAGCCGGCTCTCCAATAATTACCGGCTCTGCGACCGGAGCTTCGGAAGTAACCGGCTCAATTGCCGGAACCACTTCAACTTCCGGCTCGCATGCCGGGGCTTCAGCTACCTCCGGCTCAACCGCCGGGGCTTCAGCACTTTCCGGCTCTGAAGCCGGGACCGCTACTTCCTCCGACTCAACAGCCGGAGCATCTACTTCTGCAGCACCAGGGCCCGGAGCTTCAACCTCCGGAGCGGGTGCCGCTGGCGTATCTTCAATCCCGTGGTCCAGCGCTACCACGGGAACTTCTGGAGACGAGTCGAGGTCCATGACCACGACAGTCGGCGCCGGAGCTGTCGCAGCCTCCGCTTGGGGCAGCACCGGGGCTGGAGCAGAAGCCCTCGCAGCCTCAGACACTGTGGCTGAGAGCAGAGCTTCACTCCCCTTTTTGGGAACGCTGCAGATAAAGAATGAAGAAATTAAGCAAACGGATGCTATAATCAAAAGTTAATTGAGGTAAGCAAGAAAAATTACCTTGGGAGGTTCACGCACCAGCTTGCGCGGAACCTCTTTCCCGGACGTTCCGGGCTGGCCACGGTCGGTGTAGGGGCTCCGGAAGGACTCCCAGGACTTGCCGTGGCCGCGGGCGTTTCCCGGGTCGGAGCTCTCCTTGATCGGGAGGAACTCCTGGACCTGGAGGCCCTCACCGCTTCTCGTGCCGGAGTCGCCTGCCCGGAGCTGGCACCCCCGGAGGGACCCACCACGGGGACAGCCGCACTCCGGGAGGATCCCACCGCCGGAACAGTAGCGCTCCGAAAAGACCCCACCACGGGGACAGCCGCCACGGTTGCGGAGGATCTTCCTCCCTGAGGATAGGGAACTGGGGGGGGGGGGGGGAGTAGCAAGCCCGACGGACCTTCCGTCAGCATGTCGCAGCTTCCTCTTCCGGCTCTCCGGCTCCTCCGCCAGCTCCTTGCCCTTGCCGGTGACCTCAGCTCTTGGCTGAAAGACAGGGGCGGAGCCGCCTTCCGACAACCCGGGGATCGCCAACTGGGCGGTCGATCTTCTCTCGGCGACGCCAAGGTCGTCAAGCGCGGGCATCTTCCTCCGGAGCTCCTTGCTGAACTCAACTTCCACGTTCAGGGGGAGGAAAGCCGGCGGCGGAGTCAAGTACTCTCCGTCAACATCGATGCCGTGCTGGAATTTCTTGAGGTGAAACTCCAAGGACTTCCCCACCATGCTGGACTTCAACCCGGTCTCAACCCGGTCCTCGTCCATCACGCTGTTGAGGGCCCAGGCGAGCTTCTCCCTCCTCTTCAGCGGCGCCCACCTGTTGGACAGGAAGTTGCAGAACACCGCCTGGGGAGTCAATCCTCCCTCCACACATTGGCGGATCCTGGACAGGACGGGGTCGAAAGCTGCCGCCAGCACCGGAACTTCGCTCCACACCGACGTGTCAATGCCGGGCAGACCGTCTGGCAACTCCAACCGCTCATGCTCCTCCACCCGGACGACTACCCAATCTTTCTTCCAGTCATCCCACTTCCCGGAAGGGAATGACCGGAGGTACTTGAACGGGCACTTCTTGCGCTTCACAAAGTAGTAGAAGCCAAGGTACTCGTCGCTTCGGCCGGTGGTTTGGACGGTGAAGAAGGTTCGGAAGAGCTCGATGCAGGGAGGGATGCCCACCCACATCTCGCAGAAGTGGACAAAGATGGACACAAGGAGGATGGAGTGAGGGCCAAGGTGGTATAGCTGCAGACCATAGAAGTCCAGCAGCATCAAGAAGAAAGAAGAAAACGGTGGGATCAGCCCCACCATGGCGTACGATGAAAAGTACACCATCTCACCGGAGTGCTCCTTTTTAAAGGGAAGCTCCCCGCCGGCGCGGACTGAACGGTTGAAGAAGTCCGACGACCACCCCATGAGGGCTCGGACCTTGTTCAAATCGCTTTCCGTCTTCAAACGACTCTCACGCAGACCCAACTCCATCGCAGCACAGTTAGGCAAGAGAAGAGGAGCAAAGTACAAGTCGGGAGTTTGAGCGCAAGAACAGATCGAGAGCGTAAAGAACTCCCGATGGTGCGCTTTCCTTCTTAAGTAAGCCCTCGCAACGCTTGGATGGAAACTGCAGGGGAGTCAAGGATACTATTCAAAAATTCAACCCTGTCGATGACAAGAGGGCCCGGGACCACCCTGATGATCAAGTCGAGGTTCTTACCCAGGCGAACAGTTGTCATCACGAGGCGGGAAACCCAAAGGCGGCGGACTGACAAGGCGCGCGGAACCGATACGGTTTTCGTATCGGGAACTGGCGACCTTCAATTGCGAGAGATCCGCACGCCAAAGATCCTATCTGTCGCCTGAGGAGCGCCACGTGTCGGGACTTAACCGTAAAGCCCCGCCAAAGGCACCTCCGAAGACCCTTGAAGACCCAGTTCAAGAGTCACAAGTGTGGACCCACCTCCGGCGGAATGACTTCATCCCGTTGGCCTTCCCCGGAGGTAGGTCCAGGGGGCCACTGTCGGTACCCTAAAAACCATACACCCCCTAAGGTTACAAAGATCTCAAGGGAAGGACATCTACTTAAATTGAAGACCCACGGGGGCCCACTTGCCAGACGTAACCGGACCCGCTTCTCCAACATGGTTAGCTCCTAGGTTGCCACGTGTACTGTCAGACCAGAGCTATTACCCGCAAGGGTGAAGCTCCGGGCCAAGTACTGAAACGGCACCTCCGGAGGTAACCCCTGACCGAGAGAAGCTCCGGACCTGACACGTGCCAGGCCGCCCCGGAGCTTCCCGCTTCCCACAAGCAAGCTCCGGAGCTGCCACGTGTCCATACGTCGGAGCTGGCCGCTTAAAACCCCCGGGAGACGTTGTAACGGCTCCGGATCTCCAAAGGACAGCCGCGGACTTCAAGACCCGATTAATTATCATTAATTTCACGTTAATGATATTTAACCGGACGATCTTAACACCTGTAACGGCACTGTCGGAGCCGTTACAGGGTTATTAACAACAATTAATCTCGTGTATCAATACTAGTAACCGCCAGGGCCACATGTCGGGCCAGGCTGACTTGTAACGGTTTGTCCTTGCGCTATAAAAGGACAAACCGACGATACACAGAGAGAACTCTCGAACACTTTGAAGCTGACAAGTTAATACAGCACACACACACCCGTGGAGTAGGGTATTACGCTCAGGCGGCCCGAACCACGTAAACTACTGTGTCACTCATGTCCAATCGCGTTTCACCTTCTTGAGTCTCCGCGCGCCCAAACCGAACCACAAACTCCTTCAACACTTTCGTAGTGTCATGGGATCTGCAGACTCCAACAGTCGACAATGTCCTTTGACCAAACAAACAAGCGATGAGAAACACATGTCTTAGGACTTTTTGGGCAACCCCTTACCCCTCAAAAACACTAATATGCCAATAACTTGGCTAGGCATTAAAGCAAATGGAACACCAAGAAAAATAGGAGGAAATCATCCAAATAAAATGTAAGGCCCATGCTTTGTGAGCTAGAGTATGAAGACTTATATCTCTTTAAAGCATGTTCCTCTAGGCATTAACGCACCCAACATTTTGTTCTTTCCACCTCATATGAGTTGAGATATTGCATTTCAAACAAGTCTCTTTCTCATGAGGTGGGTTCCCCTTTGTGACAATCTACCGTATGCAATGCCAAACATTTTATAATGCAAAAAATTTAAATATGAGTGCAATTCTATATGGCAGGCATCATGCAAGACATAAAGTAAATCTATTTTGCCAAATTTGAACCTTTCAAAGGCTTCTTCAGGGAGAGCCACTCTCCAAGCCTTGGGGAAACCCAAAAGAACCTCCATCCCAAGCTAACCCTTGCTCACCCCTATCCTTTGAAAGTTAGACAAGACCTATATGGTATGCATTCTTACATGATCATGGCAACTTACATGACGTTTGATGCATCTAGCACATTTAATTCACTTCTTAGCCTAGAAAAAGTTTTTCTCATCCAGTGGTTTAGTGAAGATATCCACCAATTGTTCTTCGGACCTAACACCTCGCAATGAGATGTATCCCTTAGCTTCATGGTCCCTCAAGAAATGATGGCGAATATCAATGTGCTTAGTGCGGGAGTGTTGAACGGGGTTTTTAGCTATCTTAACAGCACTTTCATTGTCACAAAGGAGAGGCACACAACTAAGTTTAATACCAAAGTCCAAAAGGGTTTGCTTCATATAAAGAATTTGGGCACAACATGCATCGGCCGCTATGTATTCTGCTTCCACCGTGGACAAGGCGACGGAATTTTGCTTCTTGCTAGACCAAGAAACTAGGGAACGCCCAAGCAAGTGGCATCCACCGGAGGTACTCTTGCGATACACGCGGCATCTGGCAAAGTCTGAATCCGAGTATCCCAAGAGGTGGAATTTTGCACCTTTAGGGTACCACAAGCTCACACTAGGAGTATGCTTAAGATACCTAAGTATCCTAAAGACCGTCTTCCTATGCGATTCTTTAGGTGCCGCTTGAAAGCGAGCACACAAGCATACACTAAACATGATATCGGGCCTAGATGCGGTAAGGTAAAGCAATGAACCAATCATAGAATAGTAGTTAGATTGATCAATAGGTTTACCGTCCTTATCCGCGTCGAGATGACAATTTGTTGCTGTCGGTACCCTAAAAACCATACACCCCCTGAGGTTACAAAGATCTCAAGGGGAGGACATCCACTCAAATTGAAGACCCTCGGGGGCCCACTTGTCAGACATAACCGGACCTGTTTCTCCAACATGGTCAGCCCCTAGGTTGCCACGTGTACTGTCAGACCGGAGTTATTACCCGCAAGGGTGAAGCTCCGGGCTAGCTACTGAAACGGCACCTCCGGACTTAACCCCTGACCGAGAGAAGCTCCGGACCTGACACGTGCCAGGCCGCCCCGGAGCTTCCCGCTTCCCACAAGCAAGCTCCGGAGCTGCCACGTGTCCATACGTCGGAGCTAGCCGCTTCAAACCCCCGGGAGACGTTGTAACGGCTCCGGATCTCCAAAGGACAGCTGCAGACTTCAAGACCCGATTAATTATCATTAATTCCACATTAATGACACTTAATCGGACGATCTTAACACCTGTAACGGCACTGTCGGAGCCGTTACAGGGTTATTAGCAACAATTAATCTCGTGTATCAATACTAGTAACCGCCAGGGCCACATGTCGGGTCAGGCTAACCTGTAACGGTTTGTCCTTGTGCTATAAAAGGACAAACCGACGGTACACGGGGAGAGAACTCTCGAACACACTCAAGCTCACAAGTTAATACAACATACACACACCCGTGGAGTAGGGTATTACGCTCAGGCGGCCCGAACCACGTAAACCACCGTGTCACTCGAGTCCGATCGTGATTCACCTTCTTGGATCTCCGCGCGCCCACACCGAACTACAAACTCCTCTAACACTTCCACAGTGTCAGGAGATCTGCCGACTCCAACAGTCGACAGTTGGCGCGCCAGGTAGGGGGCGCCTGAGATCTTCAAGAATGGTGAATTCTGCGGCTGGATCATCCAACGGACAACCTGCTGCTCAGGCTGTCGGAGGTAATCCCTCCAACATGCAGCCACCAGCAGGAGCCTCAGCGCCAGTAGGAGTCACACTCCCACCACCACCATCTTCTCCGGCAAGACATGCCGGACAACATGGTGGTGCACCGGCGTCACATTCTGCGCCGGCAAGCCGTGACAACCCAGAACACGCGCTCCATGCAGCGCGTGCTCTTCTCCAGCGACCACCACCTCCGGATGCATCTCAGGGTGCCATGGAGCAATGGAGGGCTGATGTTGAGCATTTGGTCGCAGCAGCGGCCGAACGCCTCAACAACCAGGGTCCACCTCCTTCAGGGCGGGCCCCGTCGCAGCGACGGACGTTGTCGGGAAGACTTGGTCCGCATGTCTCCAACAACCGGAGACGAGCTGCGTCACAGCAGGTGACGTCATTGCCCTCTGGAGCATGACGCACCCATACCGCATCTCGGCTTTCAACACACGACCTCCGGGCGGAGCTTGATCGCCGATACCGCCAACAGGATGGTCGTGTCCATATCGAGCGAGCTCGAGAAAGACGAGATGCTCAAGACCTTTCTACTCTGGAAGGAGTAGGAGGAGGCTGTTCCGCCCTAGCCATGCACCTGCGCATGGTTAGATGGCCACAGAAGTTCTGGCCACACTTGCCGGAAAAATTCGACGGGACTGTCAACCCCGTAGAATTCCTGCAGATATACTCCACTGCAATCCTAGCAGCTGGAGGAAACGAGGCCGTAATGGCCAACTATTTTCCAGTGGCCTTAACTGGGACCGCCAGGTCCTGGTTTATGAGCTTTCCACCCAACTCTATTGACAGTTGGGAGGAGCTGTGCCGTCAGTTCACTGCCAACTTCGGGAGTTCATACACCCGACCGGGCACTGAACTAGACCTTTTTGCGGTCGTGCAAAAAGGAGGAGAATCTTTGCGGTCATTCATCCAGAGATTCTCTCAGGTACGTAACACGATCCCTTCTATCTCAAGCGCTTCTGTCATTGTGGCATTCAGACAGGGTGTACGAGACAAGAAGATGTTGGAGAAGCTGGCGATCAAAGAGATCACCAGCGTCACGGAGCTCTTCAGCTTGGCAGACAAATGTGCCAGGGCTGCAGAGGGCCGTGAAATGCACTCCAAACCAGTCTTGGAGGATCATAAAAAATCCTCCAAAGAAGAAGCCGCTACCTCCGGGAGTGGCAAGAAGAAAAAGAAGACCAACGGCAAGAAGAAGCCGTCGGCCGGCACATCCAACGTTGCAGCCACTGCAACTCCTGGTGGCCGGGGGCCACGCCCCGAAAAGCGACCTCGACCGTCTTCTGAAGACGGTGGCAAACCCAAGATGTGGTGCCCCATTCACAAAACGGGCAGCCACATGCTGGAAGACTGCCGGGAGGTCCAAAACCTTGTCGAGCGCTACCACAAGCGCCGGGAAGGGTCTCCCTTTCGACAGAGGGAGGGAAAACAAAAGGTCGATGAAGCTCCGGCTGAAGAGGAGTTAGGGTTTCAGGACCCCAAAAAGGTCCTGAAAGCCGTCTACACCTCTGTCGACGATGACTCCGACGTCTCCGACAACGAGCGTCGAAAAACCATGAACACCATCTTTGGTGGATCATGGGACATCACTTCCCGTCGTGTCATCAAGAGTATGCGACGGGATATGGCTGCTGTAGCTCCAACAGCTAGACCGGAGCCACATCGAAAGTGGATGGACACACCCATCACTTTTGATGCTTCGGACTGTCCTCAAAGCATGGTCGGAGCTGGCCAATTACCCTTGATGGTATCTCCCACCATCAACAACATCCAGCTCCATCATGTCCTGGTAGACGGAGGTTCGGGGCTTAACCTCATCAGCTTTGAAGCTTTCACTAAGCTTCAGCTCCGACCTTCGGACCTTCAGCCCTCTCGACCTTTCTCCGGAGTAGGTCCGGGGGCCATCACTCCACTCGGAGCTATTACTCTCCCCGTTACCTTCGGGACCCAGGAGAAGTATCGCACCGAGAAGTTGGTCTTCGACGTCGCTCAGATCAACTTACCATTCAACGCCATCTTGGGTAGACCCGCCTTGTACAAATTCATGGCAGCTACTCATTATGGATACCTGGTGTTGAAGATGCCAACAACAGTAGGCGTTCTCCGGATCCGCGGAGATCGCACTGCCGGAGTAACTGCTTTGGAGGAACTCCACGCACTCACCACAGCGCAAGAGGAGGACTCCAGACAGAAGCAAGCTCCACAACCTCCGAGCATTCGTCAACGAGGCTCGACCTCTGCACCTCGTGTGCAGCCAAGCGGCGACACTGACATTCCCGTCAAGGTCGTCCAAATTGGTTCCGATGTCACTCAAACTACCCGCATATCGGGTGGCTTGAACGACAAATAGGAACTCGCGCTCATCACTTTCCTCCGGGCTAACGTTGACGTATTTGCTTGGCAACCGTCACAAATGCCTGGGATCCCCAGGGAAGTGATTGAGCACAATCTGAAGATTTACCCCGACGCTCGGCCTGTGCATCAGAAACCTCGGAAGCAATCAGTAGAGCGACAGAACTTCATCCGACAAGAAGTGAAGAAGTTGCTCGAAGCCGGATTTATCCGAGAAGTTTACCATCCAAAATGGCTGGCAAAACCAGTCGTTGTGCCCAAGGCCGGCGGGAAACTTCGGATGTGCATCGACTACACCACACTGAATAAGGCATGTCCAAAAGATCCATTCCCACTACCTAGAATAGATCAGATAGTGGATTCCACCTCCGGGTGTGAGTTACTGTGTTTTCTAGACGCATATTCTGGATATCATCAAATCAGGATGTCTAGGGAAGATGAAGAACATACTTCATTCATCACAGTGGACGGATTGTATTGTTACACAGCCATGCCTTTTGGTCTCAAGAATGCAGCTTCAACTTTTGTACGAGCCATGTACAAAACTTTCGAAGAACTCATCAGAGACATAGTGGAAGTGTACGTCGATGACATTGTGGTCAAAGTCAAGAACAAGGAGTCCCTCTTGGACACCTTGCAGGCTGTCTTCGATAAGCTGCGGGCCACCCGCACGAAGTTAAACCCAGACAAGTGCGTCTTCGGGGTTAGTTCCGGAAAGCTTCTTGGTTTCCTGGTAAGTCACCGGGGCATAGAAGCTAATCCGGCGAAGATAAAAGCCATTGAAGACATGCGGCCACCAACCCGCATCAAAGACGTCCAAAAATTAACCGGATGTCTAGCAGCCCTCAGCCGGTTCATTTCAAGACTGGCGGAAAGGGCACTTCCCTTCTTCAAGTTGCTGAGGAAGTCCGGACCATTCCAATGGTCTGAAGAAGCAGAGAAGGCATTCCAGGAGCTGAAACAGTTCCTCACCACCCTACCAGTCTTGGTAGCTCCGAACCCTGGTGAGCCTTTATTGCTTTACATTTCAGCTGCTGACGAAGTCGTCAGTATGGTTCTGGTTGCGGAGAGACCGGAACTACCCAATACTTAGGAATCCAGACCCCTTCGGGAGGGTCCGGAGGTTCCTGAAAGCAGGTCTGGGTCCCAGCTCCCAGACTTGAACCCACAAGAAGCCACTTCAGAGGACCCGGATCCTTCCGAGAGGATCCAGGTCATTCCAGAAGATGCTCCGGGTTCCTCCACCCAGAACCCGGAGGTCCCTGAAGAGAGTTTGGACCCCTCCGAGAGGGTCCGGATCAATGAAGAGGAAGCTCCGGACCCCTCCGGGAGGGTCCGGACCATTCAACGCCCGGTATACTTCATCAGTGAAGTGTTACATGATGCCAAGACTCGATACCTAGAGGTGCATAAACTGCTCTATGCAGTTCTTATTGCCTCAAGGAAGCTTCGACACTATTTCCAAGCTCACAAAGTCTCAGTGGTGACTTCATATCCACTTCGAGCGATCCTGCATAATCCCAATTCAACTGGGAATATTGCAAAGTGGGCAGCGGAATTGGCTGAATTCGATATTGAATTCATTCCAAGACAAGCAATCAAGAGTCAAGCGTTGGCAGATTTCGTGGCAGAATGGACTCCCTCTCCATTAAACCCTGGGGGCCCCAGCGAGCAGAAGACGGAACCTCAAGTCCCAGCCTTCACTAAGCCTCACTGGACCCTTTACTTCGACGGCTCCATGCAGAAGCAGGGAGCCGGAGCTGGAATCCTTCTCCTCGCACCAACCGGGGAGAAGGTGAAATACATGGTACACCTTGACTTCAAGGCAACCAACAACATGGCGGAGTACGAAGCACTCATCTATGGATTAAAGGTGGCATTATCATATGGTGTCAAGCAGTTGCTGGTCAAAGGAGATTCACAACTTGTCATCAAGCAGGTGAAGGGTGAATGCTCCTGCAATAATCTCCAGCTGGCTGCTTACCTCCTTGAAGTCCAGAGGCTTCAGAAGGACTTCGAAGTCCTAGACCTTCACCATGTTCAGCGTGCTCACAACGCTGAAGCTGACGAACTCTCGACCAAGGCGTCAACTGGAGCTCCGGCTCCTGACGGAACCTTTGTTCGGAGGTTGTCAAAACCCACAGTTCAGCCTGCCGAACTGAACAAAGGGGGCGAGATCAGCATCCCGAAGCTGACGGTCCCGATGGCCCTGTTACCATGGCAGCCATCAAGGGTCGTAGGTGCTGCCGGAAGCTCCGAGCAACCCAGCACGCAAGACTCAAATGCTCAAGTTAGTTCCGATGCATGGATCTCGGAGATCCGGAACTACTTGAAAGACAACATCCTTCCTGACGATGATGTATCCGCTGACCGGGTAGTCAGATTGGCTAAAAGATACACGTTGGTAGAAGGGGATCTCTACCGACGCGGTGCCAACGGCATCCTAATGCGGTGCATCACAAGGGAAGAAGGCTGCGAGCTCCTCGCAGAAATCCATGGAGGCGAGTGTGGGAACCACGCATCTTCCCGCACGCTGGTCGGAAAAGCCTTTCGGCACGGCTTCTACTGGCCTACAGCGCTCCAGGATGCCACTGAGCTAGTGAAGAAATGCAAAGCATGCCAATTTCATGCAAAGCAAATTCATACACCTGCTCAGTCCTTACAAATGATACCTCCTACATGGCCTTTCGCTGTGTGGGGGATGGACATCTTGGGACCCTTCCCAAGAGCCGTCGGAGGTTACAAGTTCCTGTACGTCGCCATCGACAAGTTCACCAAGTGGCCGGAAGCTACTCCTGTTGTGACGATCAACAAACAATCTGCAATCAATTTTCTACAATCTATCGTGAGCAGATTCGGAGTCCCAAATAAGATCATCACTGATAATGGGACTCAATTTACAAGCTCCGCATTTCAAGGATATTGCGAAGACCTCGGCATACAAGTTTGCTATGCTTCTGTAGCTCATCCTGCCAGCAATGGACAAGCCGAGAGAGCAAACGCAGAGATCCTTAAAGGACTCAAAACGCGCACTTATGAGCGTTTGAAAAAGCACGGAGCCAATTGGATCGAAGAGCTTCCGCCCACTCTATGGGCCAACAGGACTTCTCCAAGTCGGGCAACCGGAGAAACACCCTTCTTCCTGGTGTACGGAGCTGAAGCGATCCTTCCTCCGGAAATCACCTTGGGTTCCCTCCGAGTCCGGACCTTCGACGAAGCCGCGCAGGACCAGCTCCGGCGTGAAGACCTAGACCTCCTCGAGGAGGGAAGGTGCCAAGCAGCTGTTCGGAACGCCCGATACCGCCAAGCTCTACGGCGCTATCACCAGCGGCATGTACACAACCGACAGCTCGAGGAAGGCGACCTGGTGCTACGGAGAATACTATCCAGAGAAGGGCAAAACAAACTCTCCCCCGGCTGGGAAGGGCCCTTTCGAGTGATCAAAGTATCCCGTCCCGGAAGCGTTCGCTTGGCTACCGAGGATGGGACACCTCTCCCAAATCCTTGGAACATCGAGCACCTCCGTAAGTTCTACACTTAATTCCATGGAGGTGAGTCTTAAGTAACTTGAAATGTATGTTATAGAGTCATTGTACAGAGTCGGGTAGTTCCTCCGGGAGAGCAGCCGGACCTTTCCCGAAAGGTTTGAAAAGCTCATGCAACACTTGATACAGTCTCCGGACTAGAAGTGTGGCTAACTACCCTGGGTCAAACGAGAAACCAAACACACTTAGCCTGGATCCGTACCCTAAGAGTGTACTTGTTTCCCCTGTACCCCGGACCTATAATGAAAGACATCTTCATGTGAAATAGACTCCACGTGCATTCATTTTTGCATAGGCTCGACATTTTTATTTTATTCTTTCTTGTCTATAACAGAAACGTGCAATTCTTAAGAAATTCTAGTTTGACCGGTTTACGTACGATTCGAGTCGAATTGTCGGATTTTTTAG
Source organism: Tuctoria greenei (assembly GCA_036927565.1). Classification (NCBI taxonomy): domain Eukaryota; kingdom Viridiplantae; phylum Streptophyta; class Magnoliopsida; order Poales; family Poaceae; genus Tuctoria; species Tuctoria greenei. The sequence continues at coordinate 27,421,056 of JAYESD010000002.1, read as the reverse complement.
ATTTAAATATCGTCTGTGGCCAACTCGCCTGAAAGCCGCCAAGCCATTCTAGGGCCGGAGTGCGCTATCGACTTAGCCTGGTCAAGCACCCTAAGTACGCCACTCTACCTACATCCCGACAGGCCAAAGTAAGGGGGGTCCATGGACAATTGGATCTAAAAGAAAAGACAATTCATTCAGTCGTACTAAAAATCGTGTTCAACTTAAAATTCTCTTGAGAACCGTAAGCCGCGACGAAGTTATAGATAAGAAACGAATTTTACTATTTTTCTTGGCTTAAGTGTGCAGGAAAAATGAACCAAAGTTGAGGGAGAAAAACCGGAGCTAACCAAGCTCCGACTCCCACCAGAGCGTCAACCGACGGCGTTAACTAAAAGATGGTGAGAAGACCCCGTCACTGGAGTCTGTTGCCAGCAAACCAAGTGTGGCAAGGGTCATCGCCGGAGCTACTAAGCTCCGACACCTTGGAGTATTAACTATCGACGTTCAACGTGTTGGTAGAGGCTATTGCCGGAGCTACTAAGCTCCAGCGATGGACTGTGCCGGAGCTTCTAAGCTCCGACGACTTCAAGGGACCTTGACTATCGAAAACTTCGGACCTAAATTATGCGAGTTCGAAGCAAATTTGTCTTCAACAAAACTCAACATCCTTTTGGTACATGTCCACAATCAAATTGTGCACATCTACCAGGGGGCCAAGTGAAGATAAAGATGTTGAAGACGAAAAAATGAAATTCGCAAAAAAGTGAGGATTTCATTTCATTTGAAGACCGGAGATTACATCTGGAGACAAGGGATTACAAAATTGAGGAAGAAGAGAAGATACAAGTAAAGGCTAAGAGAGACAGTCCTAGACCCTATGGAAGAACTCGGCGACCTTCTGGGCGACCTCCGACACGCTGGCTCGGGTAGCTTCGCCTTCTCCTTCGACGGGGCCTTCAAGCACCGGGTCCAGAGGGAATCGAGGGTTCCGGCTAGTGTAGCACATCAATACATACTCTGTGACGTTCCTAGCCAGGGATTGCCCCTCGACCTCCAGCTGGTCCGCGATGACGTCGCCCACCTTGGAGAGCTTGCTGCCCGCAGCGCTCAACGCTTGCAACGCAAGGTCCGGCTCCGGCTCCGGATCATCCGGGAGCACAGGGCTGAAACCCATCGGCGCCAGCGCATCGTCGGCCTTGCTCAGGAACTCCCAAATTTGCAGGGAGTCCGTCTTCCTCAGGCCCTTCATCTCTTCCAGGGATCTCCGGGCCGCCGCCAGCTCTGAATTCTCGCGGGAGAGACGCTCAACTTCTTTGGTGTTTTGCTGAATCTTCGCAGCAACTCGCTTCTCAAGTCTTCCGAGCTCCTCCTCCCGGAGGTGGATCTTGTTCCGGCGGTCGACCAGGTCTTTCTCCCTAGCCTCTATTTTCTTCTCCCGGGCGACGAGGGCACACTCGTACTCGTAGAGTTCCTGCCCCCGCACCCAGGTCTTCTCCTCCTCCTCGAGGCAGCGCTCTTCCAATTTTTTAGTGCGCTCCTCGAGGCCCTTGTCCGCCAGAGCTGTTTTCTCGGCGAGCTCATCCTCCCGTCGCAAGACGTCATCCCGTAGCTCCAGGAGTTTTTGCTCCTCATCCTCGAGCCGCTTTTCCCTTCCCTCAAGTGCCTCTCGGCGCTTGATGAGTGCGGTACTGATGGCCTCGAGTTGATCGAACCGAGCGTTGGCCGCGTCGTTAGCAGCCTTAGCTTGGTCATGGAACTCCCGGGATTGAGCGTCGAGGGCGTGAGTCATGCTCTCCCTCTCGTCCAGCAGTTCACCCCAGAGCTCCAGGCGGACCTTCTCCCGCCTGATCCATTCCTTGTCATCCGCAATCCTCGACTGCGCCAGCTTAGTCTCAAAGTGGAGCCGATTACGCCACCTCCTAAGGGTTTGGCGCTCCTCTTCAAGAGCTTTGCTGTCGTGGAAGAAGGCCAGTTGGACCTGACGTAGACTGGAACATGCATTGTCGATGGACATCGACAGAGAAATGGGCTCCGGACCTGCCGGGGTCTCTTCCGCTGGTTCCAGCGGGTCTTCACTTACAAAAATTGGGTCCCACTCTACAAGAGTGGAACCCCGGGCTTCCAAAGCACTAGGGCACTCCTCCGGGATGGCCTCAGTCGCCACCGAAGAAGGTCCCGCCGCCAAGCCTTCATTTGCCCCCTCTGGCTGGGGGCCGGCGACTTCGTTCAGGCACTCTGGCTCCGCCACGGGTACCATCGACGTCGTCGCCTCCACTGGCTCCGGTCGGGACACTTCTTCTGAAGGAGGCTCAAGCTCCCTCGCCTCTTCGACCACCGGCTCTGCGGCCGGCGCTCCAGCAATCATCGGCTCTGCAGTCGGCGCTCCAGCAATCACCGGCTCTGCAGCCGGCGCTCCAACAATCACCGGCTCTGCAGCCGGCGCTCCAATAATTACCGGCTCTGCGACCGGAGCTTCAGAAGTAACCGGCTCAACTGCCGGAACCACTTCAACTTCCGGCTCGCATGCCGGGGCTTCAGCTACCTCCGGCTCAACCGCCGGGGCTTCAGCACTTTCCGGCTCTGAAGCCGGGACCGCTACTTCCTCCGACTCAACAGCCGGAGCTTCTACTTCTGCAGCACCAGGACCCGGAGCTTCAACCTCCGGAACGGGTGCCGCTGGCGCATCTTCAATCCCGTGGTCCGGCGCTACCACGGGAACCTCTGGAGACGAGTCGAGGTCCATGACCACGACAGCTGGCGCCAGAGCTGTTGCAGCCTCCGCTTGGGGCGGCACCAAAGCTGGAGCAGAAGCCCCCGCAACCTCAGACACTGCGGCTGAGGGCGGAGCTTCACTCCCCTTCTTGGGAACGCTGCAGATAAAGAACGAAGAAATTGAGCAAACAGATGCTATAATTAAAAGTTAATCGAGGTAAGCAAGAAAAATTACCTTGGGAGGCTCACGCACCAGCTTGCGCGGAACCTCTTTCCCGGACGTTCCGGGCTGGCCACGGTCGGTGTAGGAGCTCCGAGAGGACTCCCAGGACTTGCCGTGGCTGCAGGCGTTTCCCGGGTCGGAGCTCTCCTTGATCGGGAGGAACTCCTGGACCTGGAGGCCCTCACCGCTTCTCGTGCCGGAGTCGCCTGCCCGGAGCTGGCACCTCCGGGGGGATCCACCACGGGGACAGCAGCACTCCGGGAGGATCCCACCGCCGGAACAGTAGCGCTCCGAAAAGACCCCACCACGGGGACAGCCGCCACGGCGGCGGAGGATCTTCCTTCCTGAGGACGGAGAACTGGGGGGGAGGTGGCAAGCCCGACGGACCTTCCGTCAGCATGTCGCAGCTTTCTCTTCCGGCTCTCCGGCTCCTCCGCCAGCTCCTTGCCCTTGCCAATGACCTCAGCTCTTGGCTGAGAGACAGGGGCGGAGCCGCCTTCGGACAACCCGGGGATCGCCAACCGGGCGGATGATCTTCTCTCGACGACGCCAAGGTCGTCAAGCGCAGGCATCTTCCGCCGGAGCTCCCTGCTGAACTCAACTTCCACGTTCAGGGGGAGGAAAGCCGGCGGCGGAGTCAAGTACTCTCCGTCAACATCGATGCCGTGCTGGAATTTCTTGAGGTGAAACTCCAAGGACTTCCCCACCATGCTGGACTTCAACCCGGTCTCAACCCGGTCCTCGTCCATCACGCTGTTGAGGGCCCATGCGAGCTTCTCCCTCCTCTTCAGCGGCGCCCACCTGTTGGACAAGAAGTTGCAGAACACCGCCTGGGGAGTCAATCCTCCCTCCACACATTGGCGGATCCTGGTCAGGGCGGGGTCGAAAGCTGCCGCCAGCACCGGAACTTCGCTCCACACCGACGTGTCAATGCCGGGCAGACCGTCTGGCAGCTCCAACCGCTCATGCTCCTCCACCCGGACGACTACCCAATCCTTCTTCCAGTCATCCCACTTCCCGGAAGGGAATGACCGGAGGTACTTGAACGGGCACTTCTTGCGCTTCACAAAGTAGTAGAAGCCAAGGTACTCGTCACTTCGGCCGGTGGTTTGGACGGTGAAGAAGGTGCGGAAGAGCTCGATGCAGGGAGGGATGCCCACCCACATCTCGCAGAAGTGGACAAAGATGGACACAAGGAGAATGGAGTGAGGGCCAAGGTGGTATAGCTGCAGACCATAGAAGTCCAGCAGCATCAAGAAGAAAGAAGAAAACGGTGGGATCAGCCCCACCATGGCGTACGAAGAAAAATACACCATCTCGCCGGAGTGCTCCTTTTTAAAGGGAAGCTCCCCGCCGGCGCGGACCGAACGGTTGAAGAAGTCCGACGACCACCCCATGAGGGCTCGGACCTTCTTCAGATCGCTCTCCGTCTTCAAACGACTCTCACGCAGACCCAACTCCATCGCAGCACAGCTAGGCAAGAGAAGAGGAGCAAAGCACGAGTTGGGAGTTTGAGCGCAAGAACAGATGGAAAGCTGAAAGTGCATCTAGGTTCCCCGTGGGTTTTGGATGATTGATGACGACAAATTAAGTCGCTAATGAGCTCAAGTGATCTTAGCACAAGTATGGACTCAATTGGAGACGCAAACCCTCAAAAAGGAAAAGGAAGGAAACGGAGTCAACTCGAAGCGTAGAAACTAGGGTTTCTAGCGTGATTGAGTTAGACTAGCCGTAGCAATAGGAGGGTGTGTGTGTAAAGTGCATTGAGATCAAGTTTGGGAGCTCAAAGTGGTTTAGAGGTCAAACCTATGAAAGAGATGAGTGAATGAGTGGTCTGGCCGTAGGGCCGGACTAGTCCGTGCAGGTGGCCGGACTAGTCCGTTCCTGGCCGGCCAAGTCCGTTTCTGGCCGGACCAGAAGGGTCTGACTGAGATCGGACTAGTCCGTTTGTGGCCGGACTAGTCCGGGTAGCTGTGAGTGGGTTTTGGGGATGAAGTCCCAAAACCACGGACTTGTCCGTTTTGGACCGGACCAAGAGGTCCTGAGTGAGAACGGACTAGTCCGCCCGTGGGGCCGGACTAGTCCGGGTTGGCTAGAAAAGGTGCTTCTGTGGCTAAGTCTGGGAGGACCGGACTAGTCCGCCCTAGGGGCCGGACTAGTCCGTGGTCCTCAGACTAGTCCGTTTTCACACGGAGCAAAAGGCTCTGTGTGAAATCGGACTAGTCCGGTGTTGACCGGACTAGTCCGTTCTGGAAGTGACCGTTTGAATTTGAAGTTTGGCGGGTAGCGTGACGATAGTGTGTCAGCTGTCGAGACCTGACAAAAGGGGTCAGTGGTCCCCTAGGCCGGACTAGTCCGGGCCAGTGGCCGGACTAGTCCGCCCTTTTGCTGAAGTCAGCAGATTGGGCTTGGGATCCCTATAAAAAGGGGACCCCCGGCCTCATTTCGAATACCCTTGGAAAAACTCAAACCCTAGCGCCGCCACAGCCAACTTGGAGCACTCCTAAGCCTCCTTCTTGCCTACTTTCCCTCTAAAACTAATTCTTGAGTGGATTAGGGTTTAGTGAGGTGGAGAAGAGGAAGAACATCGCGCTTGTGCTCCCGGTTTGATCTCTTGCACTCGTTGAGTCTTTGTGGGCTGTGTATTGAGTTTGCTTTATTGTGTTGATCATCTTTGTGGTGTGGGAGCCTCAGTTTGTGAGAAGCCCCAACGAACTTTGTAATCACCGTTGTGATTAGTGGAGAACCAAGTTAGGCCCGTGCGGTAAACTTGGTGAGGGAAGGGTTGTTGGACCCGGTCCTTTTGTGGACTCCTCAACGAGGACGTAGATTCCTTGTGTGGGATCGAACCTCGGGATAAAACCCTTGCCTCCTTGTGTTCTTCGCATTCATTCTATTGATTACTTCGTTCTAGGGTTGGTAGTCTCGTTTCATACTCCGCTTTGCTATAAACTTGTGGAAACTTGACTTGCTGTTGTTTAGGTTGTTGCTTAACTTGACTTAAACATATATACACTTGTAGTAAAGAGAAAATACCCTAAAACTTGCTAGAAACATCTTTTTAGGGTTATTCACGCAAGCTGACCGGACTAGTCCGCCCCCTGACCGGACTAGTCCGCCCCCCTGTGATTTAATCTCGTTTTATTAGTCATTTGCAGGTCGATTAGCCTATTCACCCCCCTCTAGGCAACTTTCAATTGGTATCAGAGCGGGACTCTCCACAAAGAGTCTAACAACTCGGAGAGATGGCCGGAGTGGTGAATGATGATGCATCGAGCAGCAACTACGAGGCGACCCGTGAGGAGACGTTGGCTTATCAAGATAAGCCAACGGACGATGAGGAGACTCGCCAACTCAAGGCGAAGCTCCGGGAGAAGCTGAACATATCCAAGATTGATCCGTCAAACCATTCAAGTGGTGGTGGCGGAGCCAACTACAACCGGCAAGGGTTCAACTACGAACGCCTTGCCGCCAACAACCACTACCTGTCCATCCCATTGGGGAAACCTCCCCAATTCGATGGAACGGACTACGGTATGTGGAAACACAACATGAAGATCCACCTCGTGTCACTCAACCCAGCGTTGTGGCAAATTGTCATGACCGGGGTGGAGATTCCAAAGGATGAGGACAACATAACTCAAGAACAAGCCATCCTCATCCACCGCAACGCTCAAGCTGCGGGTGTGATCATCTCATCTCTCTCTAGAGATGAGTTCAACCGTGTCGATGGCCTCGAAGTGGCCAAAGACATATGGAACACCCTTAAGACGGCGCATGAGGGAAACCGAGTGGTCAAGGAGGCCAAGATCGAGCTCATCGAAGGAGAGCTTGGGAGATTCGCCATCTTGGATGGTGAATCCCCCCAATACATGTACAACCGGCTGAAGGTGCTGATTAACAAGAGCCGATCATATGGCTGCACCAAGTGGACCGACCACGAGGTGGTGAAGAGGATGATCCGGGCATTCATGCCTAGGAACGTCTCTTTATGCTCCATGATTCGGGAAAGCCCGGGGTTCACTCAAATGACCCCGGAGGAGGTTCTTGGGAGGATCATTAACCATGAAATCATGGAGAAGGAGGCGCTCTTCTACAACGACCTCCAAAAGTTCACCGCCTCCAAGATGAAGAACGTTGCACTCAAGGCAACGCCCTTTTCAAAGGAGCAAGAAGAAAGTGATGAGGAGAGCCTCGATACCGATGAGGAGGAGGCCTTCTTCATCAACAAATTCAAGAGAATGATGAGGAGGAAGAAAGGGGGGCACAACTATGAGGGCAAGGGAAAGGAAAGAGCAAGGCCCAAATCAAGAAGGTCTTGCTACAACTGTGGCGAGTATGGGCACTTCATTGCTGATTGCCCACACGAAGAAACGAAGAAGAAGAAGGAAGGGAAGCCTCAAGAAAGGAAATTCTTCAAGAAGAAGAGGCCCTCCGGACAAGCCCATTTGGGGAAGGAGTGGGACTCTAACGATGAGTCCTCCTCCGAAGAAGAAGAGGAGAAGATGGCCACCATAGCCATCGGGAGGAACTCCAAGGGAGGCAAGCTCTTCCCCAACCTCAACAACGACCACAAGCCCACTTGCCTTATGGCAAGGGAAGGAAAGAGAAAGGTAACATCTCATCCTTCCTCCCCAACTTCCTCACATGATGATTTTGATAGTGCTAGTGAAAATGAGCATATGTTTAAGGACATAAGCAAAAGCACCTTGCGTAGGATGAAGTTGCTTATGGATGAGATCTTTGAGAAGGAAGATCTCATCAACAGACAGGAGGACATGCTCATCCTTGAGAAGGAGAGATGTCAAGAGCTTGATGAGCTCCTTGAGCTCGAAAGAGAGAAGAGCAAGGAATTGGAACACGAACTTGCTCTTTGCAAGAAAACGTGTTCAAGTCTTGAGGAGAAATCGATTGAGCTCAAGGATGAACTTGGAAGCTTGTCAAAAGCTAACAAGATCCTTGAGACTCAAGTTGAGTCACTCAAGAACAATGTAACCTCTTCCTTCAAGAGCTCAACCTCCGCAAAGGCCTCATCCAAGGCAACATCACCTTGCAAGTGCTCCAACTTGATCCTTAAACTTAAGGATGAACTCAACCTAGCACAAGGCAAACAAGCACCTAAGGGTGCCATCTTTGACAAGGAAAAGGTGGCATATGCACGAAGTGCATTCACCAACACAAGACCACCCCATGTCAAGGATGGTCTTGGCTATACTAGAGGTGCAAGGCATAACACCAAAACCTCCAAGTATGGCAAAGACATGATTGTCTTTGTTAAGGGGAGTTCATCCCAAACTAAAAATGAAAAGAACTCACCCTCAAGCAACAAATTGCCTAAATCTGAATTGCATCCTCTATTTCATGATTTTGATGCATCCTATGTGCTAAAGAGGAACAAACACGGCAAAGTGTTTGCTAGATATGTTGGGCCACTCCGCAAGAGCCCCAAGCCTTGCGTGTGGGTGCCCAAATGCCTAACTACTAACGTGAAAGGACCCAACTCAGCTTGGGTACCTAAAAGGAAGGCATAAACTTGTTTTGTAGGCATACTCCTCCGGTGGATCGAAATGGGTGTTGTATAGCGGATGCACCAACCACATGACCGGAGAGAGAAGCATGTTCATAGAGTATGAGGAGAATAAGGACCCAAGTGAAGGAATCTTCTTTGGGGACAATAGCCAAGGGAAAATCCTTGGCTCCGGTAAAATTTCTATCTCCTCATTACATACTTTATCAAATGTCTTGCATGTTGATTCCCTAGACTATAATCTCCTATCCATATCACAATTATGTGATAGAGGATATAAATGTGTGTTCACTAGTGAGGGAGTGAGTGTCATGAGAGAAGGTAATGACTCGATAGCCTTTAAGGGAGTGCTCAAGGGAAAGCTCTATCTTGTGGACTTCACCGCGGATAAAGCTCAACTTGACACATGCTTAATGGCTAAAGCCAACATGGGATGGCTTTGGCATAGAAGGCTAGCCCATGTTGGAATGAGGAACCTTCAAAAGCTCCTTAAGGGTGAGCATGTTCGTGGCCTAAAGGATGTAGTATTTGAAAAGGATAGGCCATGTAGTGCTTGCCAAGCGGGAAAGCAAGTAGGAGCTCAACACCCCTCTAAGAATATCATGACGACAACTAGACCTTTGGAGTTGCTCCATATGGATCTTTTTGGCCCCATTGCGTACATTAGCATTGGTGGCAGCAAGTATAGTCTAGTTATCGTTGATGACTTCTCTAGATATACTTGGGTGTTTTTCTTGCATGATAAAAGTGAAACTTCCGGTGTCCTCAAGAAATTTCTAAGGAGAGCTCAAAATGAGTTCACCTTAAGGATAAAGGCTATAAGGAGTGACAATGGCACCGAATTCAAAAACATGCAAGTAGAAGAGTTCCTAGATGAGGAGGGCATCAAGCATGAGTTTTCCGCTCCCTATTCTCCACAACAAAATGGCATAGCCGAAAGAAAGAATAGGACGCTTATTGAGATGTCAAGGACGATGCTAGATGAGTACAAAACATCGGACCGGTTTTGGGCGGAAGCAGTTAACACCGCTTGCCATGCCGTGAATCGATTGTACCTTCATCGCCTCCTCAAGAAGACCCCTTATGAGCTTCTAATTGGTAAGAAACCCAATTTTTCTTACTTTCGGGTCTTTGGTAGCAAGTGCTATATCCTCAACAAGAAGCCTAGGACTTCGAAGTTCGCTTCAAAGTCCGATGAGGGTTTCTTGCTTGGATATGACTCAAACACTCATGCGTACCGTGTGTTCAACAAATCCTCCGGAATTGTTGAAGTAGCACGTGACGTGGTGTTTGACGAAACCAATGGCTCTCAAGTGGAGCAAGTTGATCAACATGCCCTTGATCAAGAGGAACCTCCACTAGAAGCTCTAAGGAAAATGGCACTTGGAGATGTTCGCCCCCAAGAACCATCTCAAAGCCCAAGTGACCATCATCATTATGAAGTAGGTCAAATCCCCATTGGACAAGTTGAAGATCCACTAGAAGCTCCCCAAAGTGATGATGAGAATGAGGATCAAGGGGGAGGCTTGGATCAAGGGGGAGACCAAAGTGAAGAAGATGAACCAAGTAATTCAAGAGGTCAACCCCCGCATCCTCGTGTTCATCAAAGTGTTCAACGGGACCATCCCGTTGACAACATTCTAGGAGATATCACAAAAGGAGTAACTACACGCTCACGTGTTGCAAACTTTTGTGAGCATTTCTCTTTTGTCTCATCCTTGGAACCACATAAGGTTGAAGACGCCTTAAGAGATCCGGATTGGGTAGTTTCCATGCAAGAGGAGCTCAACAACTTTGAGAGGAATAAGGTTTGGGAGCTTGTCAAGCGTCCTCAAGCTAATGTTGTTGGAACCAAGTGGGTGTTTCGCAACAAACAAGATGAGCATGGCGTGGTAACTAGGAACAAGGCACGACTTGTGGCAAAAGGATACTCACAAGTTGAGGGTTTGGACTTTGATGAGACATTTGCCCCCGTAGCTAGGCTTGAGTCAATTCGGATATTACTAGCCTTTGCTACTCATCATGACTTCAAACTCTACCAAATGGATGTTAAGAGTGCATTCCTTAATGGCCCAATCAAGGAAGAAGTTTATGTAGAGCAACCTCCGGGGTTTGAAGATCAAAACTATCCTAACCATGTTTACAAATTGCGAAAGGCTCTTTATGGTCTCAAGCAAGCTCCTAGAGCTTGGTATGAGTGCTTAAGAGACTTTCTAGTTGAAAATGGTTTTAGGATAGGAAAAGCGGATTATACCCTTTTCACAAAACACTTCAACGAGGATCTTTTTGTGTGCCAAATATATGTGGATGACATCATATTTGGTTCCACAAATAAGGTGTTTTGTGACGAGTTCTCCAAGATAATGACGGAGAGGTTTGAAATGTCCATGATGGGTGAGTTGAAGTTCTTTCTAGGATTTCAAGTGAAACAACTCAAAGAAGGAACATTCATAAGTCAAACTAAGTATACTCAAGATATTCTAAGAAAGTTTGACATGGACAAAGCAAAACCCATCAAAACCCCTATGGGAACAAATGGACACCTAGACCTAAATGAGGACGGTCCAAGTGTGGATCAAAAGCTGTATAGGTCTATGATCGGATCACTCCTCTATCTTTGTGCATCTAGGCCCGATATCATGCTAAGTGTGTGTATGTGTGCACGCTTTCAAGCAGCACCCAAGGCTTGTCATTTGACCGCCGTTAAAAGGATCTTGAGATACCTTGTACACACACCTACCCTAGGACTTTGGTACCCCAAAGGATCCAAGTTTAACCTCATTGGATATTCCGATGCGGACTATGCGGGGTGCAAAGTTGATAGGAAGAGCACATCGGGTACGTGCCAATTCTTAGGTCGATCTCTTGTGTCTTGGTCCTCCAAGAAGCAAAACTCTATTGCTCTATCCACCGCCGAAGCGGAATATGTTGCAGCCGGAAGTTGTTGTGCACAACTTCTTTGGATGCGACAAACCCTTAGGGATTATGGGATTAACCTGCGTAAAATTCCACTCTTGTGTGACAACGAGAGTGCAATCAAGATAGCCCATAATCCGGTGGAACACTCCAGGACCAAACATATAGACATTCGACACCATTTCCTGCGAGATCACTCAATGAAGGGAGACATTGAGATTTCGCATGTAAGGACGGAACATCAACTTGCGGACATCTTCACAAAGCCTCTTGACGAGAAGCGTTTCTGTGAGCTAAGAAGTGAGCTCAACGTGTTGGATTCTCGAAACGTGGCTTAAACTCCTTTCCTCATATATTTTGAGCCACATTTCGAAAAACTCCTCTCTATGTCGATTTCTCCTCAAATTTGTTTGAGAAATCTATTCTCTTCAAGAAAATGTCCACAAGTTGTTCTTTATTGACTCATAATCATGTTTGTCATGTTTTCCTTGCTATATCTGTCCAAAAGGACTTATCTTTATGGGCAGAACCCAAATATATTGTTTTTCAGCCCAGCTGGACCGGACTAGTCCGCCCCTATGGCCGGACAAGTCCGGGTCAGACTAGTCCGCAGCTAGTCCGCATACCGGACTAGTCCGGCCTTCCACCGGACAAGTCCGGACCCGGACTAGTCTGGGTCTGGTCCGCAGACCGGACTAGTCCGGCCCCTCAACCGGACTAGTCCGGCCCTTGGGGACTTAAACCCCCAGGCAGCCCGGACCCCTCTCTCTCTTCCTCACTTGTCTCCCTAGCTTCCACGCGCGCACAACCGCCCCCAAATCGGCGATTTTGCGCTCCAACCACCAAAACTCAACTCCAATCCGCGCATCGAAGTCCTTGGGAGTGAGGGATCACTTCCCGGCGCTCCACCTTCGAGATCCACGCCGATTTCGACGATTCAAGCGGATTTTTGAAGGTATTTCACCGTTCCTCAAAAACTAGCCCCATTCTTGATTCTTCAAGTTTTTGATAGGAACACCTTCATTAATGTTGTTCTATACACCCTTGCGATCATAGCCTAGGAGTATTGCGCATTGGTTCACAAATATTTCGAAGAATCAACTAGGGTTAGGGTTCTTCTTGTGTAACCCGGACTAGTCCGGCCACCAGGCGGACAAGTCCGGCCGGCGGACTAGTCCGCCCCTGGGGCGGACAAGTCCGGTTTGCACAGGGCAAACCCTACTTCTAGTTAGTTCTCGAGATCCTTTCGGCAATACTTCTTCTTCCTAGGCTCATATCTTTCTTTCTCCATCTTTTTCACAGCATGTCGAACTCCGAGCGCTCTCCTCCGCGTGTCCACCTCGAGGGGCGTACCAAGGCCCAAATTGCCGAGGCTCGGACTAAGGCTGCGCTAATAGAGGCGCAGAAGGCCAAGGAGGAAAGAAAGCTCAAGGCACTCGAAGCATCCAAGGTGGCTGCGAGCATCTACAATGAGGATGAAGCCATTGCCCGTGCCACCGCAGAATCCCTCCATGAACTGAGGAAGAAGAAAAGAGAGGATAGGGAGGCTCACAACTCCAGAGCTGCTGAGGCCAGTGCCCCCAAGCGCAAGAAGCTCGTCACTGTTGGCGAGAAAGCTAAGGGCAAGGAGCCAGCCCAAGAAGAGGCTGTCCCTAGGGTCGAGCGCGACCCAAAGAAGGGAAAAGCCCCGGCTCCAGTCGAGCCGAAGAAGAAGAAGCCCTCCATCAAGGTGCCAGCCAAGAAGGCACCCGGAGGGGTTGTGATCAGGGAAAAGGGGAAGGCCACCTCTATTGGCCCCCTTGAAGTCCACACACCGGAAAGGAATCCCAACCGGCAGAAGGAACTGTCGGCAAATGTATTTCATGGCAAGGGGTCTGAAAAGGCCAGGAGGCTAAGGGAAGAAAAGGTCTACAAGTATGAGAGGAGCACGGCAGATCCCAGATTTTTGTGTGACTTCCACTGTGATTATTACAGACTAGTCTACCAACAAATGAAGAGGCCAGTGATAGAAGCTCAGTGGGTGGACTGGGACTATATGGCAAAGAAGGAGCACTCGGCCTTTGATGCCGTGATTGAAGCTGCCGAGTGCCATGATCTCAAGAAGATCATGGGCTTCAAATATGATTGGAATGTGGAAGTCATTCTCCAATTCTACTCCACAATCTATTTTTCAACCTCTGGTGACAGGAAAATCATTTGGATGACTCATGGTGAGCAATACTCTGTCACCTATGCTGAGTTTGCAAGGATCCTTGGTCTTGAGGCTCACATGGACCACGAGATCATTATCTCGAACCTCAAGGCAGTGGATCGTGAGGAGCTGGCTTACATGTATCCAAGCCACCTCCCGTTTGATGCCGGACTAGCTCGAAACATCAAGCCATTCTACAGCATCATGAATAGAATCCTCAGACGGACGATAGCACCGAAGGATGGCGATGCTGGGGTGATTCAAGGGAATCTGAGGCACCTACTACTTCTGATCGATGGGGAAGAAAAGTTCAACCTCGTCGATTACATCTTCGACGACATCTTCAACATCTCGCATACCCCCAACAGGGCGTGCGGGTATGCCCCTTACATTATGTGCCTTATTGAGAAGGTGTCGGGGGTGTCCTTTGTCAAGGATGTATCGCACCGACCTCTGCGCCCCCAGAAGCCGCCAAATGTGCCGGTGCCTCCTCGTCGCCAGAATGCAGATCCTCCGTCTCGCCCAGTGGCACCTCCTTCTCCGCCTCCGCCTCAGTACATGAGTGCGTTCTTCAAGTGCTTCAAGGCCATCTTCACCTCGTGCCGGAAGCAAGAGATTCGCGCTCAGAGGGCACACAAGCGCCAAGAGAAGTACCTTAAGGCGGTGTGCGACAAGCTGGAGGTCCCGATGTCCTCTCCGGAGGTGAGTGATGGGGAGATCACTCCTTTCCCCACCTTCACCGCCGATGAGCTCGCCCAGCTCCAAGAGGATGGAAGCTCCTCTCGGGCTGCTCCCTCGGCAAGGAACTCCGACGACGACGGCGACGATGTCGATGATGAGGACGACGTCGAAGATTCCGAGGCCACGGAGAGTGGAAGTGGCGAAGACGAGGACTAGCTCTTAGGTCTTAGCTTCCTCCCTTCTTTTCCTTTTTGGTGCCTTGATGCCAAAGGGGGAGAGTTAAGGGGGAGTTAATCTTTTATGGGTGTGTGTTGTGATGTTTGACTTATTTTGTAACATATTTATGCTCTTGGATGTTTACATTTGTGCAAGACTCGTTAATGTTGCTTACTATCAATATATTGCTCTTATTGTCAATCTTATGAATGTATTGATGTCATTTATGTCTTGTCACAATTGTTGAGCACATCACGTAGGCACCCCACCATAACGTGTGTGGGTATGAAAGAACTCCTCCACCTCTGTTACATGATGCATACATTGAGGGGGAGTCATTCATACGCACACATGTTATGAAAACCAAACTTTATACTCTTATTTGTGAAGGACTTAATGTGTTGTCATCAATCACCAAAAAGGGGGAGATTGAAAGTGCATCTAGGTTCCCCGTGGGTTTTGGATGATTGATGACGACAAATTAAGTCGCTAATGAGCTCAAGTGATCTTAGCACAGGTATGGACTCAATTGGAGACGCAAACCCTCAAAAAGGAAAAGGAAGGAAACGGAGTCAACTCGAAGCGTAGAAACTAGGGTTTCTAGCGTGATTGAGTTAGACTAGCCGTAGCAATAGGAGGGTGTGTGTGTAAAGTGCATTGAGATCAAGTTTGGGAGCTCAAAGTGGTTTAGAGGTCAAACCTATGAAAGAGATGAGTGAATGAGTGGTCTGGCCGTAGGGCCGGACTAGTCCGTGCAGGTGGCCGGACTAGTCCGTTCCTAGCCGGCCAAGTCCGTTTCTGGCCGGACCAGAAGGGTCTGACTGAGATCGGACTAGTCCGTTTGTGGCCGGACTAGTCCGGGTAGCTGTGAGTGGGTTTTGGGGATGAAGTACCAAAACCACGGACTTGTCCGTTTTGGATCGGACCAAGAGGTCCTGAGTGAGAACGGACTAGTCCGCCCGTGGGGCCGGACTAGTCCGGGTTGGCTAGAAAAGGTGCTTCTGTGGCTAAGTCTGGGAGGACCGGACTAGTCCGCCCTAGGGGCCGGACTAGTCCGTGGTCCTCAGACTAGTCCGTTTTCACACGGAGCAAAAGGCTCTGTGTGAAATCGGACTAGTCCGGTGTTGACCGGACTAGTCCGTTCTGGAAGTGACCGTTTGAATTTGAAGTTTGGCGGGTAGCGTGACGATAGTGTGTCAGCTGTCGGGACCTGACAAAAGGGGTCAGTGGTCCCCTAGGCCGGACTAGTCCGGGCCAGTGGCCGGACTAGTCCGCCCTTTTGCTGAAGTCAGCAGATTGGGCTTGGGATCCCTATAAAAAGGGGACCCCCGGCCTCATTTCGAATACCCTTGGAAAAACTCAAACCCTAGCGCCGCCACAGCCAACTTGGAGCACTCCTAAGCCTCCTTCTTGCCTACTTTCCCTCTAAAACTAATTCTTGAGTGGATTAGGGTTTAGTGAGGTGGAGAAGAGGAAGAACATCGCGCTTGTGCTCCCGGTTTGATCTCTTGCACTCGTTGAGTCTTTGTGGGCTGTGTATTGAGTTTGCTTTATTGTGTTGATCATCTTTGTGGTGTGGGAGCCTCAGTTTGTGAGAAGCCCCAACGAACTTTGTAATCACCGTTGTGATTAGTGGAGAACCAAGTTAGGCCCGTGCGGTAAACTTGGTGAGGGAAGGGTTGTTGGACCCGGTCCTTTTGTGGACTCCTCAACGAGGACGTAGATTCCTTGTGTGGGATCGAACCTCGGGATAAAACCCTTGCCTCCTTGTGTTCTTCGCATTCATTCTATTGATTACTTCGTTCTAGGGTTGGTAGTCTCGTTTCATACTCCGCTTTGCTATAAACTTGTGGAAACTTGACTTGCTCTTGTTTAGGTTGTTGCTTAACTTGACTTAAACATATATACACTTGTAGTAAAGAGAAAATACCCTAAAACTTGCTAGAAACATCTTTTTAGGGTTATTCACGCAAGCTGACCGGACTAGTCCGCCCCCTGACCGGACTAGTCCGCCCCCCTGTGATTTAATCTCGTTTTATTAAGTCATTTGCAGGTCGATTAGCCTATTCACCCCCCCCTCTAGGCAACTTTCAAAAGCGTAAAGAACTCCTGACGGTGCGCTTTCCTTCTTAAGTAAGCCCTCGCGACGCTCGGATGGAAACTGCAGGGGAGTCAAGGATACTACTCAAGAGTTCAACCCTGCCGATGACAAGAGGGCCCGGGACCACCCTGACGATCAAGTCGAGGTTCTTACCCAGGCGAACAGTTGTCATCACGAGGCGGGAAACCCAAAGGCGGCGGACTGACAAGGCGCGCGGAACCGATACGGTTTTCGTATCGGGAACCGGCGACCTTCAATTGCGAGAGATCCGCACGTCAAAGATCTTATCTGCCGCCTGAGGTGCGCCACGCGTCGGGACTTAACTGCAAAGCCCCGCCAAAGGCACCTCCGAAGACCCTTGAAGACCCAGTTCAAGAGTCGCAAATGTGGACCCCCCTCCGGCGGAATGACCTCACCCCGTTGGCCTTCCCCGGAGGTAGGTCCAGGGGGCCACTGTCGGTACCCTAAAAACCATACACCCCCTGAGGTTACAAAGATCTCAAGGGGAGGACATCCACTCAAATTGAAGACCCTCGGGGGCCCACTTGTCAGACATAACCGGACCTGTTTCTCCAACATGGTTAGCCCCTAGGTTGCCACGTGTACTGTCAGACCAGAGTTATTACCCGCAAGGGTGAAGCTCCGGGCTAGCTACTGAAACGGCACCTCCGGACTTAACCCCTGACCGAGAGAAGCTCCGGACCTGACACGTGCCAGGCCGCCCCGGAGCTTCCCGCTTCCCACAAGCAAGCTCCGGAGCTGCCACGTGTCCATACGTCGGAGCTAGCCGCTTCAAACCCCCGGGAGACGTTGTAACGGCTCCGGATCTCCAAAGGACAGCTGCAGACTTCAAGACCCGATTAATTATCATTAATTCCACATTAATGACACTTAATCGGACGATCTTAACACCTGTAACGGCACTGTCGGAGCCGTTACAGGGTTATTAGCAACAATTAATCTCGTGTATCAATACTAGTAACCGCCAGGGCCACATGTCGGGTCAGGCTAACCTGTAACGGTTTGTCCTTGTGCTATAAAAGGACAAACCGACGGTACACGGGGAGAGAACTCTCGAACACACTCAAGCTCACAAGTTAATACAACATACACACACCCGTGGAGTAGGGTATTACGCTCAGGCGGCCCGAACCACGTAAACCACCGTGTCACTCGAGTCCGATCGTGATTCACCTTCTTGGATCTCCGCGCGCCCACACCGAACTACAAACTCCTCTAACACTTCCACAGTGTCAGGAGATCTGCCGACTCCAACAGTCGACAGTTGCCATTGGAGTGCTTCTTGAGCTACAATCTCCCATCTCAAATTTCTTCAAGAGGTCCTTGGTGTACTTCTCTTGATAGACGAAGGTCCCCTCTTGAAGTTGCTTGATTTGGAATCCAAGGAAGAAGTTGAGCTCTCCAATCATTGACATCTCAAATTCCCTAGACATCATTTTGCCAAACTCATGGCTAAGAGCTTCGTTAGTTGAACCAAAAATAATATCATCAATATAAATTTGATAAATAAACAAATCTCCGTTGATGTCTTTGGTGAAGAGTGTAGTGTCCACCCTCCCGATCTTGAATCCTTGCATGATAAGGAAATCCCATAGTCTTTCATACCACACCCTAGGTGCTTGCTTGAGCCCGTAGAGCGCCTTGTGCAACCTATACACATGATTAGGATTCCTCGGATCTTCAAACTCGGAAGGTTGTTCAACATAAACAAGCTCATTAATGTAACCATTAAGAAAGACACTTTTCACATCTTGTCGGTGGTTTGGAACCGGCAGATCTCCCTATACTGCTAAAGTGATAGGGGAGTTTGATGTTCGGTATGGGCGCGCGGAGATTCAAGAAGGTGAGTAGGGAATGACACAGGAGACACAAGAGTTTACATGGTTCGGGCCGCCTGAGCGTAATACCCTACTCCACGGGTGTGTTGGTGTTGTATTAGCTGTATGAGCTTGTGTTGAGCGTCAATGGCGTGTGTCCCGTCCCTGAACGTGTCATCGGCCTGTCCTTTTAAAGTACAAGGGTAGACCGTTACAAATTATCCTGGCCCGACATGTGGCCCCGACGGTTACTAGTATTGATACACGATTAATTGCCCTTAATGACCCTGTAACGGGCTTTGACAGCACCGTTACTGGTGTTAAGATTGTCCGTTTAAGTGTCATTAATATGGTATTAATGACACTTAATCGGGTCTTGAAGTCCTTGATTCCCCTTTGAAGATCCGAAGCCGTTGCGGGGGTCTTCCGGAGGTTAAGTGTTGAAGATCCGACGATTGAACACGTGGCAGCTCCGGAGCATACTCTGGGAAACAGGGAGCTCCGGAACTACCTGACACGTGTCAGGTCCGGAGCTTCTCTCGGTCTGGGGTTAAGTCCGGAGGTGCCATTTCGGTACATGGCCTGGAGCTTCCCCCTTGTGGGCGGTAGCTCCGGTTTGGTAGTACACGTGGCGACCCTGGGATTAACCATGTTGGAGAAGCGGGTCCGGTTATGTCTGACATGTGGGCCTCTGAGGGTCTTAAAATCAAGTATATGACTTTCCTTTGAGATCTTTGTAACCTCAAGGGGTGTACGGTTTCTAGGGTACCGACAGTGGCCCCCTGGACCTACCTCCGGGGAAGACCAATGGGGTGAAGTCATTCCGCCGGAGGTGGGTCCATCCTCACGACTTTTGAACTGAGTCTTCAAGGGTCTTTGAAGGTGTCGTTGGCAAGGACTTGGAATTAAATCCTCGCCGCGTGGCGTATCCTGCGTGCGGCAGATGAGATCTTTGACGTTCGGATCTCACGCAATTGAAGGTCGCCGGTTCCCGATACGAAAACCGTATCAGTTCCGCGCGCCTTGTCAGGCCACCGCCTTTGGGCTTCCCGCCTCTTGATGACAACCGTTCACCTGGGTAAGAACCTCGGCTTGATCGTCGGGGTGGTCTCGGGCCCGCTTGTCATCGGCTGGGTGGAATTTTTGGGTGGTACCTTCGACTTCCTTGCGGTTTCCATCCAAGCGTTGCGAGGGCTTACTTAAGAAGGAAAGTGTGCACCGCCGGGAGTTCTTTACGCCTCTCATCTGTTCTTGCGATCAAACTCCCAACTTGTGCTTCACTTTTCTTCTCTTGCCTAGCCGTGCCACGATGGAGTTGGGTCTCCGCGAGAGTCGCTTGAAGACCGACGGTGACCTGAAGAAGGTCCGGGCCCTCACGGGGTGGTCCTCGGACTTCTTCAACCGTTCGGTCCGCGCCGGTGGAGAGCTCCCATTCGAGAAGGAGCATGCCGGCGAAATGGTGTACTTCTCCTCGTACGCCATGGTGGGGTTGATCCCACCTTTTTCTTCCTTTTTTCTTGATGCTGCTAGACTTCTATGGTCTGCAGTTATACCACCTTGGCCCTCACTCCATTCTCCTTGTGTCTATCTTCGTCCACTTCTGTGAGATGTGGGTGGGCATCCCCCCCTGCATTGAACTCTTCCGGACCTTCTTCACCGTCCACACCACTAGCCGGAGCACTGAGTACCTTGGCTTCTACTACTTCGTGAAGCACAAGAAGTGCCCATTCAAGTACCTCCAGTCATTTCCCTCTGGGAAGTGGGATGACTGGAAGAAAGACTAGATAGTCGTCAGGGTGGAGGAGCACGAGAGGTTGGAGCTGTCTGATGGTCTTCCCGACATCGACACGACGATCTGGAGTGAAGCTCCGGTGCTGGCGGAAGCTTTCAACCCTGCTTTGACCAGGATCCACCAATGCGTGGAGGGAGGATTGACTCCTCAGGCGGTATTTTGCAATTTCTTGGTCAACAGGTGGGCGCCGCTGAAGAGGAGGGAGAAACTCGCTTGGGCCCTCAACAGCATGATGGACGACGACCGGGTTGAGACCGGATTGAAGTCCAACATGGTGGGGAAAACCTTGGAGTTCCACCTCAAAAAGTTCCAGCACGGCATCGACGTCGACGGTGATGACTTGACTCCCCCGTCAGCCTTTCTCCCTATGAACGTGGAAGTGGAGTTCAGCAGGGAGCTCCGGCGAAAGATGCCCGTACTTGACGACCTTGGTGTCGTCGAGAGAAGATCAACAACCCGGGTGGCGATCCCCGGAATGCCCGAAGATGGCTCTGCCCCTGCCCCAAAGCCGAGGGTCGAGGTCGTCAGCAAGGGCAAGGAGCTGGCGGATGAACCCGAGAGTCGGAAGAGGAAGCTGCAGTATGCCGACGGAAGGTCCGTCAGGCCCGCTACTTCTGCCTCGGCTCCTTCTCCCCGGAGGGGAAGGTCTTCTACAACCGTGGTGACTGTTCCCGTAATGGGGTCCTCCCGGAACGCGACCGTTCCCGCAGTGGGGTCCTCTCGGAGCGCATCTGTTCCCGCAGTGGGGTCCTCCCGGGGTGTTAGCTCCGGGCGCGCGACTCCAGCACCTGGGCCGGTGGAGGCCTCCAGGTCCGGGGGTTCTTCCCGATCGAGGAGAGCCTCGACTCGGGAAACGCCTGTGGCCGCGACAAGTTTCGGGGGCCCTCCCGGAGCTTCCACGCCGGCTATGACCAGCCCAGAACGCCCGGGAAAAAGGTTCCGCGCAAGCTAGTGCAGAAGGGTCCCAAGGTCATTTTTAATCTCTACCTTGGATAGTTGTTTTAATTGTAGCAACTATTTTTTAATTTTCTTCGTTCGTCATCTGCAGCGTCCCCAAGAAGGGGAGTGAGGCTCCACCCTTAGCCACAGTGGCTGAAGCCGTGAGGGTGGGGGCTTCTGCTCCTGTTCCGGTGCCGCCCCCAGTGGTGGCTGAAGCTGCGACAGCTCCGGCGCTGGCTGTCGTGGTCATGGACCTCGACTCATCCCCAGAAGTCCCCGTGGTAGCGCCAGACCACGGGAGTGAAGATGCACCAGCAGCACCTATCCTGGAGGTTGAAGCTCCGGGTCCTGGTGCTGAGATGATGGAAGCTCCGGCTGTTGAGCCGGAGGAAGTAGTAATCCCGACCTCTGAGCCGGAAATTGTCGAAACCCCGGCGGTTGAGCCGGAGGTGACTGAAGCCCCGGCGTGCGAGCCAGAAACTGAGGTAGTTCCGGCAGTTGGGCCGGCTACCTCCGAAGCACCGACCACTGAGCCGGTCATTGTTGGAGCTCCAACCACAGGGCCGGACGATGTTGAAGATCTTCCGGCTCCTGAGCCGGTTGTTGAAGAGGTGACAGAGCTTGAGCCCCCATTGGGAGAGGTGCCCATACCGGAGCCAGTAGCGGCTCCTGCTCCGGAAGCGACGACGTTGGAGATACCTGCGGCCGAGCCGGGGTGCCCAGGCGAAGTCGCTGGCCCCCTGCCTGAGGGGATGAACGAAGACCTGGCGGCAGGGCCTTCCTCGATGGCGACTGAGGCCATCCCGGAGGACGGCCCTAGTGCCATGGAGACTCAGGGGTCCACTCTTGTGGAGTGGAACCCAATTTTTGTATCTGAAGACCCGCTGGAACCAGCGGAGGAGACCCCAGCAGGTCCGGAACCCATCCTGTTGTCACTGTCTATTGACAACGCATGTTCCAGTCTGCGTCAAGTCCAACTGGCCTTCTTCCACGACAGCAAGGCTCTTGAAGAGGAGCGCCAAACCCTTAGGCGGTGGCGTAACCAGCTCTACTTCGAGACCAAGCTGGCGCAGTCGAGGCTAGCGGATGACAAAGAGTGGATCAAACGGGAGAAGATCCGCCTGGAGTACTGGGGCAAGTTGTTGGATGACAGGGAGAGTATGACTCGTGCCCTCGACGCTCAATCCCAGGAGATCTACGATCAGGCCAAAGCAGCCAATAACGCGGCCGATGCACGCCACGAACAGCTTGGGGCCATTAACACTGCACTCATCAAGCGCCGAGAGGCACTTGAAGAGAGGGAGAAACGGCTCAAAGATGAAGAGCAGAAACTCCTAGAGCTGCGGGATGACGTCCTGAGGAGGGAGGAGGAGCTCACCGAGAAGATAGCTCTAGCTGACAAGGGTCTCGAGGAGCGCGCCAAGAAATTGGAAGAGCGCTGCCAAGAGGAAGAGGAGAAGGTCTGGGTGCGAGGGCAGGAACTCTATGAACAAGAGTGTGCCCTTACTGCCAGAGAGAAGAAACTGAGGGGAAGAGAGAAGGACCTGGTCGACCGTCGGAACAAGATCCACCTCCGGGAGGAGGAGCTCGGAAAACTCGAAAAGCGGGTTGCTGAGAAGATTCAGCAGAACGCCAAAGAAGTTGAGCGCCTCGCCCGTGAGAATTCTGAACTGATGGCGGCCAGAAGATCCCTGGAAGAGATGAAGGGCTTGAGGGCTGAGGAATCCCTACATATTTGGGAGTTCTTGAGCAAGGCCAATGACACGCTGACACCGATGGGCTTCAGCCCCGTGCGCCCGGATGATCCGGAGCCAGAGCCGGACCTAGCGCTGCAGGCATTGAGCGCAGCAGGTAGCAAACTCTCCAAGGTGGGCGATGTCATCGCAGGCCAACTGGAGGTTGAGGGGCAATCCCTGGCGAAGAACGTCGCAGAGTATGTGCTGACGTGCTACACCAGCCGGAACTCCCAATTTCCTCTGGACCCGGTGCTTGAAGGTCCCGTTGAAGGAGAAGGGGAAGCTGGCCGAGCCAACGTGTTGGAGGTTGCCCAAAAGGTCGCCCAATTCTTCCATAGGGTCTAGGACCATCTCTATAGTTCTCACTTGTATTTTCTCTTCTTCTTCCTCAATTTTGTAATCCCTGGTCTCCAGATGTACGTGAATTTCACTTTTTGTCTTCAACACTTTTGTCTTCACTTGGCCCCCTGGTAGATGTACACAATTTGATTGTGAACATGTACCAAGAGGATATTGCGTTTTGTTGAAGACTCTTTTGCTCCGAACTTGTAGAATTTAGGTTCGAAGTCTTCGATAGTGAAGGCCCCCTGAGGTTGTCGGAGCTTAGAAGCTCCGGCATTGTCTATCGCTGGAGCTTAGTAGCTCCGGCAATAGTCTCTATCAACGCGTAGAGCATCGATAGTTAATCCTTCGGGGTGTCGGAGCTTAGTAGCTCCGGCAGTGACCTTTGCCAACACTCAATTTGTTGGCAGCAGACTCCATTTACGGGGTCTTCTCACCATCTTGTATTCAGCGTCGACGGCTGGCCCCCCTAGGGGAGTCGGAGCTTAGTTAGCTCCGGTTTTTCTCCACCAACGTAGATTTTATTTTTCCTGCACACTTAAGCCAAGAAAAATAGTAAAATTCATTTCTTGTCTACAATTTCGTCGCGGCTTACGACTCTCAAGAAGATTTTAAGTCAAACGCGATTCTAAATACAACCGAATGCGTTGTCTTTTCTTCCAGATCCAACTGTACACGGACCCGCCTTACTTCGGCCTGCCGGGGTGTAGGTAGAGTGGCGTACTTTGGGTGCTTGACCAGGCTAAGTCGATAGCACACTCCAGCCCTAGGTTGGCTTGGCGGCTTTCAGACGAGTTGGCCATGAACAATATTTGAATCCAAAAAAATTGACAATACAACTCGAATCGTATATAAACCGGTTGAACTAAAATTTCTTAAGAATTCCACGTCTTTGTTATAGACAAGAAAGAGAAAAATAAAAATGTTGAGCCTGTACAAAATAAATGCACGTGAAGTCTATTTCACATGGAAATGTCTTTCATTATAGGTCCGGGGTACAGGGGAAACAAGTACACTCTTAGGGTACGGAACCAGGATAAGCGTGTTTCATTTCTCGTTTGACCCAGGGTAGTTAGCGAAACTTTTAGTCCTGAGACTGTGACAAGCGTTTCTTGAGCTTTGCGGACCTTTCGGGAAAGGTCCGGCTGCTCTCCCGGAGGAACTACCCGACTTTGTACAATGACTCTATAACATACACCTCAAGTTACTCAAGACTCACCTCCGTGGTATTAAGTGTAGAACTTACGGAGGTGCTCAATGTTCCAAGGATTTGGGAGAGGTGTCCCATCCTCGGTAGCCAAGCGAACGCTTCCAGGACGGGATACTTTAATCACTCGGAAGGGCCCCTCCCAGCTGGGGGAGAGTTTGTTTAACCTTCTCTGGATTGTATTCTCCGTAGCACCAGATTGCCATTCTCTGTAGCACCAGATCGCCTTCCTCGAGCTGTCGGTTGTGTACATGCCGCTGGTGATAACGCCGTAGGGCTTGGCGATATCGGGTATTCCGAACAGCTGCTTGGCACCTTCCCTCCTCAAGGAGGTCTAGGTCTTCACGCCGGAGCTGGTCCTGCGCGGCTTCGTTGAAGGTCCGGACCCGGAGTGAACCCAAGGTGATTTCCGGAGGAAGGATTGCTTCAGCTCCGTACACCAGAAAGAAGGGTGTCTCTCCGGTTGACCGGTTTGGAGATGTCCTGTTGGCCCATAGAGTGGGCGGAAGCTCTTCGATCCAGTTGGCTCCATGTTTTTTCAAGCGCTCATAGGTGCGCGTCTTGAGTCCTTTAAGGATTTCAGCATTTGCTCTCTCGGCTTGGCCATTGCTGGCTGGGTGAGCTACGAAAGCATAGCAAACTTGTATGTCAAGGTCTTCGCAATATCCTTGGAATGCGGAGCTTGTGAATTGGGTCCCATTATTGGTGATGATTTTGTTTGGAACTCCAAATCTGCATACAATGGACTGCAAAAAGTTGATAGCAGATTGCTTGTTGATTGTCACAACTGGAGTTGCTTCCGGCCACTTAGTGAACTTATCAATGGCGACCTACAGGAACTTGTAACCTCCGACGGCTCTTGGGAAAGGTCCCAAGATGTCCATCCCCCACACAGCGAAAGGCCATGTAGGAGGTATCATTTGTAAGGGCTGAGCCGGAGTGTGAATTTGCTTTGCATGAAATTGACATGCTTTGCATTTTTTCACCAGCTCAGTTGCATCTTGGAGTGCTGTAGGCCAGTAGAAGTCATGCCGAAAGGCTTTACCAACCAGCGTGCGGGAAGACGCGTGGTTCCCACACTCGCCTCCATAGATTTCTGTGAGGAGCTCGCAACCTTCTTCCCTTGTGAAGCACCGCATTAGGATGTCGTTGGCACCTCGCCGGTAGAGATCCCCTTCTACCAACGTGTATCTTTTAGCCAATCTGACTACCCGGTCAGCGGATACATCATCATCAGGAAGGATGTTGTCTTTCAAGTAGTTCCGGATCTCCGAGATCCATGCATCGGAACTAACTTGAGCATTTGAGTCTTGCGTGTTGGGTTGCTCGGAGCTTCCGGCAGCACCTACGACCCTTGATGGCTGCCATGGTAATAGGGCCATCGGGACCGTCAGCTTCGAGATGCTGATCTCGCCCCCTTCGCTCAGTTCGGCAGGCTGAGCTGTGGGTTTCGACAATCTCCAGACAAAAGTTCCGTCAGGAGCCGGAGCTCCGGTTGACGCTTTCGTCGAGAGTTCGTCGGCTTCGGCGTTGTGGGCACGCTAAACATGGTGGAGATCTAGTACTTCAAAGTCCTTCTGAAGCCTCTGGACTTCAAGGAGGTAAGCAACTAGCTGGAGATTATTACAGGAACATTCACCCTTCACCTGCTTAATGATGAGCTGCGAATCTCCCTTGACCAGCAGTTGCTTGACACCATATGACAGTGCCACCTTTAGTCCGTAGATGAGTGCTTCATACTCTGCCATGTTATTGGTTGCCTTGAAGTCAAGGTGTACCATGTATTTCACCTTCTCCCCAGTTGGTGCAAGGAGAAGGATTCCAGCTCCGGCCCTCTGCTTCTGCACGGAGCCGTCAAAGTAGAGGGTCCAGTGAGGCTCGGTGAAGGTTGGAGCTTGATGCTCCGTCTTCTGCTCACTGGGGCCCCCAGGGTTTGATGGAGAGGGAGTCCATTCTGCCACAAAATCTGCCAATGCTTGACTCTTGATTGCTTGTCTTGAAATAAATTCAAGATGAAATTCTGCCAATTCCGCTGCCCACTTTGTAATATTCCCAGTTGAGTTGGGATCATGCAAGATTGCTCGAAGTGGGTAGGAGGTCACCACTGAGACTTTGTGAGCTTGGAAGTAATGGCGAAGCTTTCTGGAGGCAATAAGTACTGCATAGAGCAGCTTATGCACCTCTAGGTATCGAGTCTTGGCATCATGTAATACTTCACTAATGAAGTACACCGGGCGCTGAATGGTCCGGACCCTCTCGGAGGGGTCCGGAGCTTCCTCTTCACTGACCCGGATCCTCTCGGAAGAATTCGGATTTTCTTCAGGGACCTCCGGGTTCTGGCTGGAGGAACCCGGAGCTTCTTCAGAAGTGACCTGGACCCTCCCGGAGGGGTCTGGGTCTTCTGAAGTGACTTCTTATGGATTCGAATCTGGGAGCTGGGACCCAGACTCGCTTTCAGGAATTTCCGGACCCTCCCGAAAGGGTCTGGATTCCTGAGTATGGGGTAGTTCTGGTCTCTCCGCAACCAGAACCATCCGGAGGTGGTGGGCGTTGGAGAAGAGCACGCGCTGCATGGAGCGCGTGTTCCGGGTTGTCATGATTTGCCAATGCAGTAATTGACGCCGGCGCACCATCACGTTGCCCAACACGATTTGCTGGAGGAGACGGTGGTGGTGGGAGTGTGACTCCTGCTGGTGCTGAGGCTCCTGCTGGTGGCTGCCTATTGGAGGGATTGCCCCCAACAGCGTGAGCAGCAGGTTGACCGTTGGATGATCCAGCAGCTGAGTTCACCATTCTCAAAATCTCAGGCGCCCCCTACCTGGCGCGCCAACTGTCAGTGGTTTGGAACCAGCAGATCTCCCTATACTGCTAAAGTGATAGGGGAGTTTGATGTTCGGTATGGGTGCGCGGGTGTCGGTACCCTAAAAACCATACACCCCCTGAGGTTACAAAGATCTCAAGGGGAGGACATCCACTCAAATTGAAGACCCTCGGGGGCCCACTTGTCAGACATAACCGGACCTGTTTCTCCAACATGGTTAGCCCCTAGGTTGCCACGTGTACTGTCAGACCGGAGTTATTACCCGCAAGGGTGAAGCTCCGGGCTAGCTACTGAAACGGCACCTCCGGACTTAACCCCTGACCGAGAGAAGCTCCAGACCTGACACGTGCCAGGCCGCCCCGGAGCTTCCCGCTTCCCACAAGCAAGCTCCGGAGCTGCCACGTGTCCATACGTCGGAGCTAGCCGCTTCAAACCCCCGGGAGACGTTGTAACGGCTCCGGATCTCCAAAGGACAGCTGCAGACTTCAAGACCCGATTAATTATCATTAATTCCACATTAATGACACTTAATCGGACGATCTTAACACCTGTAACGGCACTGTCGGAGCCGTTACAGGGTTATTAGCAACAATTAATCTCGTGTATCAATACTAGTAACCGCCAGGGCCACATGTCGGGTCAGGCTAACTTGTAACGGTTTGTCCTTGTGCTATAAAAGGACAAACCGACGGTACACGGGGAGAGAACTCTCGAACACACTCAAGCTCACAAGTTAATACAACATACACACACCCGTGGAGTAGGGTATTACGCTCAGGCGGCCCAAACCACGTAAACCACCGTGTCACTCGAGTCCGATCGTGATTCACCTTCTTGGATCTCCGCGCGCCCACACCGAACTACAAACTCCTCTAACACTTCCACAGTGTCAGGAGATCTGCCGACTCCAACAGTCGACAGTTGGCGCGCCAGGAAGGGGGCGCCTGAGATCTTCAAGAATGGTGAATTCTGCGGCTGGATCATCCAACGGACAACCTGCTGCTCAGGTTGTCGGAGGTAATCCCTCCAACATGCAGCCACCAGCAGGAGCCTCAGCGCCAGTAGGAGTCACACTCCCACCACCACCATCTTCTCCGGCAAGACATGCCGGACAACATGGTGGTGCACCGGCGTCACATTCTGCGCCGGCAAGCCGTGACAACCCAGAACACGCGCTCCATGCAGCGCGTGCTCTTCTCCAGCGACCACCACCTCCGGATGCATCTTAGGGTGCCATGGAGCAATGGAGGGCTGATGTTGAGCATTTGGTCGCAGCAGCGGCCGAACGGCTCAACAACCAGGGTCCACCTCCTTCAGGGCGGGCCCCGTCGCAGCGACGGACGTTGTCGGGAAGACTTGGTCCGCATGTCTCCAACAACCGGAGACGAGCTGCGTCACAGCAGGTGACGTCATTGCCCTCTGGAGCACGACGCACCCATACCGCATCTCGGCTTTCAACACACGACCTCCGGGCGGAGCTTGATCGCCGATACCGCCAACAGGATGGCCGTGTCCATATCGAGCGAGCTCGAGAAAGACGAGATGCTCAAGACCTTTCTACTCTGGAAGGAGTAGGAGGAGGCTGTTCCGCCCTAGCCATGCACCTGCGCATGGTTAGATGGCCACAGAAGTTCCGGCCACACTTGCCGGAAAAATTCGACGGGACTGTCAACCCCGTAGAATTCCTGCAGATATACTCCACTGCAATCCTAGCAGCTGGAGGAAACGAGGCCGTAATGGCCAACTATTTTCCAGTGGCCTTAACTGGGACCGCCAGGTCCTGGTTTATGAGCCTTCCACCCAACTCTATTGACAGTTGGGAGGAGTTGTGCCGTCAGTTCACTGCCAACTTCGGGAGTTCATACACCCGACCGGGCACTGAACTAGACCTTTTTGCGGTCGTGCAAAAAGGAGGAGAATCTTTGCGGTCATTCATCCAGAGATTCTCTCAGGTACGTAACACGATCCCTTCTATCTCAAGCGCTTCTGTCATTGTGGCATTCAGACAGGGTGTACGAGACAAGAAGATGTTGGAGAAGCTGGCGATCAAAGAGATCACCAGCGTCACGGAGCTCTTCAGCTTGGCAGACAAATGTGCCAGGGCTGCAGAGGGCCGTGAAATGCACTCCAAACCAGCCTTGGAGGATCATAAAAAATCCTCCAAAGAAGAAGCCGCTACCTCCGGGAGTGGCAAGAAGAAAAAGAAGACCAACGGCAAGAAGAAGCCGTCGGCCGGCACATCCAACGTTGCAGCCACTGCAACTCCTGGTGGCCGGGGGCCACGCCCCGAGAAGCGACCTCGACCGTCTTCTGAAGACGGTGGCAAACCCAAGATGTGGTGCCCCATTCACAAAACGGGCAGCCACAGGCTGGAAGACTGTCGGGAGGTCCAAAACCTTGCCGAGCGCTACCACAAGCGCCGGGAAGGGTCTCCCTTTCGACAGAGGGAGGGAAAACAAAAGGTCGATGAAGCTCCGGCTGAAGAGGAGTTAGGGTTTCAGGACCCCAAAAAGGTCCTGAAAGCCGTCTACACCTCCGTCGACGATGACTCCGACGTCTCCGACAACGAGCGTCGAAAAACCATGAACACCATCTTTGGTGGATCATGGGACATCACTTCCCGTCGTGTCATCAAGACTATGCGACGGGATATGGCTGCTGTAGCTCCAACAGCTAGACCGGAGCCACATCGAAAGTGGATGGACACACCCATCACTTTTGATGCTTCGGACTGTCCTCAAAGCATGGTCGGAGCTGGCCAATTACCCTTGATGGTATCTCCCACCATCAACAACATCCAGCTCCATCATGTCCTGGTAGACGGAGGTTCGGGGCTTAACCTCATCAGCTTTGAAGCTTTCACTAAGCTTCAGCTCCGACCTTCGGACCTTCAGCCCTGTCGACCTTTCTCCGGAGTAGGTCCGGGGGCCATCACTCCACTCGGAGCTATTACTCTCCCCGTTACCTTCGGGACCCAGGAGAAGTATCGCACCGAGAAGTTGGTCTTCGACGTCGCTCAGATCAACTTACCATTCAACGCCATCTTGGGTAGACCCGCCTTGTACAAATTCATGGCAGCTACTCATTATGGATACCTGGTGTTGAAGATGCCAACACCAGTAGGCGTTCTCCGGATCCGCGGAGATCGCACTGCCGGAGTAACTGCTTTGGAGGAACTCCACGCACTCACCACAGCGCAAGAGGAGGACTCCAGACAGAAGCAAGCTCCACAACCTCCGAGCATTCGTCAACGAGGCTCGACCTCTGCACCTCGTGTGCAGCCAAGCGGCGACACTGACATTCCCGTTAAGGTCGTCCAAATTGGTTCCGATGTCACTCAAACTACCCGCATATCGGGTGGCTTGAACGACAAATAGGAACTCGCGCTCATCACTTTCCTCCGGGCTAACGTTGACGTATTTGCTTGGCAACCGTCACAAATGCCTGGGATCCCCAGGGAAGTGATTGAGCACAATCTGAAGATTTACCCCGACGCTCGGCCTGTGCATCAGAAACCTCGGAAGCAATCAGTAGAGCGACAGAACTTCATCCGACAAGAAGTGAAGAAGTTGCTCGAAGCCGGATTTATCCGAGAAGTTTACCATCCAAAATGGCTGGCAAACCCAGTCGTTGTGCCCAAGGCCGGCGGGAAACTTCGGATGTGCATCGACTACACCACACTGAATAAGGCATGTCCAAAAGATCCATTCCCACTACCTAGAATAGATCAGATAGTGGATTCCACCTCCGGGTGTGAGTTACTGTGTTTTCTAGACGCATATTCTGGATATCATCAAATCAGGATGTCTAGGGAAGATGAAGAACATACTTCATTCATCACAGTGGACGGATTGTATTGTTACACAGCCATGCCTTTTGGTCTCAAGAATGCAGCTTCAACTTTTGTACGAGCCATGTACAAAACTTTCGAAGAACTCATCAGAGACATAGTGGAAGTGTACGTCGATGACATTGTGGTCAAAGTCAAGAACAAGGAGTCCCTCTTGGACACCTTGCAGGCTGTCTTCGATAAGCTGCGGGCTACCCGCACGAAGTTAAACCCAGACAAGTGCGTCTTCGGGGTTAGTTCCGGAAAGCTTCTTGGTTTCCTGGTAAGTCACCGGGGCATAGAAGCTAATCCGGCGAAGATAAAAGCCATTGAAGACATGCGGCCACCAACCCGCATCAAAGACGTCCAAAAATTAACCGGATGTCTAGCAGCCCTCAGCCGGTTCATTTCAAGACTGGCGGAAAGGGCACTTCCCTTCTTCAAGTTGCTGAGGAAGTCCGGACCATTCCAATGGTCTGAAGAAGCAGAGAAGGCATTCCAGGAGCTGAAACAGTTCCTCACCACCCTACCAGTCTTGGTAGCTCCGAACCCTGGTGAGCCTTTATTGCTTTACATTTCAGCTGCTAACGAAGTCGTCAGTATGGTTCTGGTTGCGGAGAGACCGGAACTACCCAATACTCAGGAATCCAGACCCCTTCGGGAGGGTCCGGAGGTTCCTGAAAGCAGGTCTGGGTCCCAGCTCCCAGACTTGAACCCACAAGAAGCCACTTCAGAGGACCCGGATCCTTCCGAGAGGATCCAGGTCATTCCAGAAGATGCTCCGGGTTCCTCCACCCAGAACCCGGAGGTCCCTGAAGAGAGTTTGGACCCCTCCGAGAGGGTCCGGATCAATGAAGAGGAAGCTCCGGACCCCTCCGGGAGGGTCCGGACCATTCAACGCCCGGTATACTTCATCAGTGAAGTGTTACATGATGCCAAGACTCGATACCTAGAGGTGCATAAACTGCTCTATGCAGTTCTTATTGCCTCAAGGAAGCTTCGACACTATTTCCAAGCTCACAAAGTCTCAGTGGTGACTTCATATCCACTTCGAGCGATCCTGCATAATCCCAATTCAACTGGGAATATTGCAAAGTGGGCAGCGGAATTGGCTGAATTCGATATTGAATTCATTCCAAGACAAGCAATCAAGAGTCAAGCGTTGGCAGATTTCGTGGCAGAATGGACTCCCTCTCCATTAAACCCTGGGGGCCCCAGCGAGCAGAAGACGGAACCTCAAGTCCCAGCCTTCACTAAGCCTCACTGGACCCTTTACTTCGACGGCTCCATGCAGAAGCAGGGAGCCGGAGCTGGAATCCTTCTCCTCGCACCAACCGGGGAGAAGGTGAAATACATGGTACACCTTGACTTCAAGGCAACCAACAACATGGCGGAGTACGAAGCACTCATCTATGGATTAAAGGTGGCATTATCATATGGTGTCAAGCAGTTGCTGGTCAAAGGAGATTCACAACTTGTCATCAAGCAGGTGAATGGTGAATGCTCCTGCAATAATCTCCAGCTGGCTGCTTACCTCCTTGAAGTCCAGAGGCTTCAGAAGGACTT
Organism: Tuctoria greenei; assembly: GCA_036927565.1. Taxonomy (NCBI): domain Eukaryota; kingdom Viridiplantae; phylum Streptophyta; class Magnoliopsida; order Poales; family Poaceae; genus Tuctoria; species Tuctoria greenei. The sequence goes on along the minus strand of JAYESD010000002.1, from coordinate 27,388,437 downwards.
CGAAGTCCTAGACCTTCACCATGTTCAGCGTGCTCACAACGCTGAAGCTGACGAACTCTCGACCAAGGCGTCAACTGGAGCTCCGGCTCCTGACGGAACCTTTGTTCGGAGGTTGTCAAAACCCACAGTTCAGCCTGCCGAACTGAACGAAGGGGGCGAGATCAGCATCCCGAAGCTGACGGTCCCGATGGCCCTGTTACCATGGCAGCCATCAAGGGTCGTAGGTGCTGCCGGAAGCTCCAAGCAACCCAGCACGCAAGACTCAAATGCCCAATTTAGTTCCGATGCATGGATCTCGGAGATCCGGAACTACTTGAAAGACAACATCCTTCCTGACGATGATGTATCCGCTGACCGGGTAGTCAGATTGGCTAAAAGATACACGTTGGTAGAAGGGGATCTCTACCGACGCGGTGCCAACGGCATCCTAATGCGGTGCATCACAAGGGAAGAAGGCTGCGAGCTCCTCGCAGAAATCCATGGAGGCGAGTGTGGGAACCACGCATCTTCCCGCACGCTGGTCGGAAAAGCCTTTCGGCACGGCTTCTACTGGCCTACAGCGCTCCAGGATGCCACTGAGCTAGTGAAGAAATGCAAAGCATACCAATTTCATGCAAAGCAAATTCATACACCTGCTCAGTCCTTACAAATGATACCTCCTACATGGCCTTTCGCTGTGTGGGGGATGGACATCTTGGGACCCTTCCCAAGAGCCGTCGGAGGTTACAAGTTCCTGTACGTCGCCATCGACAAGTTCACCAAGTGGTCGGAAGCTACTCCTGTTGTGACGATCAACAAACAATCTGCAATCAATTTTCTACAATCTACCGTGAGCAGATTCGGAGTCCCAAATAAGATCATCACTGATAATGGGACTCAATTTACAAGCTCCGCATTTCAAGGATATTGCGAAGACCTCGGCATACAAGTTTGCTACGCTTCTGTAGCTCATCCTGCCAGCAATGGACAAGCCGAGAGAGCAAACGCAGAGATCCTTAAAGGACTCAAAACGCGCACTTATGAGCGTTTGAAAAAGCACGGAGCCAATTGGATCGAAGAGCTTCCGCCCACTCTATGGGCCAACAGGACTTCTCCAAGTCGGGCAACCGGAGAAACACCCTTCTTCCTGGTGTACGGAGCTGAAGCGATCCTTCCTCCGGAAATCACCTTGGGTTCCCTCCGAGTCCGGACCTTCGACGAAGCCGCGCAGGACCAGCTCCGACGTGAAGACCTAGACCTCCTCGAGGAGGGAAGGTGCCAAGCAGCTGTTCGGAACGCCCGATACCGCCAAGCTCTACGGCGCTATCACCAGCGGCATGTACACAACCGACAGCTCGAGGAAGGCGACCTGGTGCTACGGAGAATACTATCCAGAGAAGGGCAAAACAAACTCTCCCCCGGCTGGGAAGGGCCCTTTCGAGTGATCAAAGTATCCCGTCCCGGAAGCGTTCGCTTGGCTACCGAGGATGGGACACCTCTCCCAAATCCTTGGAACATCGAGCACCTCCGTAAGTTCTACACTTAATTCCACGGAGGTGAGTCTTAAGTAACTTGAAATGTATGTTATAGAGTCATTGTACAGAGTCGGGTAGTTCCTCCGGGAGAGCAGCCGGACCTTTTCCGAAAGGTTTGAAAAGCTCATGCAACACTTGATACAGTCTCCGGACTAGAAGTGTGGCTAACTACCCTGGGTCAAACGAGAAACCAAACACACTTAGCCTGGATCCGTACCCTAAGAGTGTACTTGTTTCCCTTGTACCCCGGACCTATAATGAAAGACATCTTCATGTGAAATAGACTCCACGTGCATTCATTTTTGCATAGGCTCGACATTTTTATTTTATTCTTTCTTGTCTATAACAGAAACGTGCAATTCTTAAGAAATTCTAGTTTGACCGGTTTACGTACGATTCGAGTCGAATTGTCGGATTTTTTAGATTTAAATATCGTCTGTGGCCAACTCGCCTGAAAGCCGCCAAGCCATTCTAGGGCCGGAGTGCGCTATCGACTTAGCCTGGTCAAGCACCCTAAGTACGCCACTCTACCTACATCCCGGCAGGCCAAAGTAAGGGGGGTCCATGGACAATTGGATCTAAAAGAAAAGACAATTCATTCAGTCGTACTAAAAATCGTGTTCAACTTAAAATTCTCTTGAGAACCGTAAGCCGCGACGAAGTTATAGATAAGAAACGAATTTTACTATTTTTCTTGGCTTAAGTGTGCAGGAAAAATGAACCAAAGTTGAGGGAGAAAAACCGGAGCTAACCAAGCTCCGACTCCCACCAGAGCGTCAACCGACGGCGTTAACTAAAAGATGGTGAGAAGACCCCGTCACTGGAGTCTGTTGCCAGCAAACCAAGTGTGGCAAGGGTCATCGCCGGAGCTACTAAGCTCCGACACCTTGGAGTATTAACTATCGACGTTCAACGTGTTGGTAGAGGCTATTGCCGGAGCTACTAAGCTCCAGCGATGGACTGTGCCGGAGCTTCTAAGCTCCGACGACTTCAAGGGACCTTCACTATCGAAAACTTCGGACCTAAATTATGAGAGTTCGAAGCAAATTTGTCTTCAACAAAACTCAACATCCTTTTGGTACATGTCCACAATCAAATTGTGCACATCTACCAGGGGGCCAAGTGAAGATAAAGATGTTGAAGACGAAAAAATGAAATTCGCAAAAAAGTGAGGATTTCATTTCATTTGAAGACCGGAGATTACATCTGGAGACAAGGGATTACAAAATTGAGGAAGAAGAGAAGATACAAGTAAAGGCTAAGAGAGACAGTCCTAGACCCTATGGAAGAACTCGGCGACCTTCTGGGCGACCTCCGACACGCTGGCTCGGGTAGCTTCGCCTTCTCCTTCGACGGGGCCTTCAAGCACCGGGTCCAGAGGGAATCGAGGGTTCCGGCTAGTGTAGCACGTCAATACATACTCTGTGACGTTCCTAGCCAGGGATTGCCCCTCGACCTCCAGCTGGTTCGCGATGACGTCGCCCACCTTGGAGAGCTTGCTGCCCGCAGCGCTCAACGCTTGCAACGCAAGGTCCGGCTCCGGCTCCGGATCATCCGGGAGCACAGGGCTGAAACCCATCGGCGCCAGCGCATCGTCGGCCTTGCTCAGGAACTCCCAAATTTGCAGGGAGTCCGTCTTCCTCAGGCCCTTCATCTCTTCTAGGGATCTCCGGGCCGCCGCCAGCTCTGAATTCTCGCGGGAGAGACGCTCAACTTCTTTGGCGTTTTGCTGAATCTTCGCAGCAACCCGCTTCTCAAGTCTTCCGAGCTCCTCCTCCCGGAGGTGGATCTTGTTCCGGCGGTCGACCAGGTCTTTCTCCCTAGCCTCTATTTTCTTCTCCCGGGCGACGAGGGCACACTCGTACTCGTAGAGTTCCTGCCCCCGCACCCAGGTCTTCTCCTCCTCCTCGAGGCAGCGCTCTTCCAATTTTTTAGTGCGCTCCTCGAGGCCCTTGTCCGCCAGAGATGTTTTCTCGGCGAGCTCATCCTCCCGTCGCAAGACGTCATCCCGTAGCTCCAGGAGTTTTTGCTCCTCATCCTCGAGCCGCTTTTCCCTTCCCTCAAGTGCCTCTCGGCGCTTGATGAGTGCGGTGCTGATGGCCTCGAGTTGATCGAACCGAGCGTTGGCCGCGTCGTTAGCAGCCTTAGCTTGGTCATGGAACTCCCGGGATTGAGCGTCGAGGGCGTGAGTCATGCTCTCCCTCTCGTCCAGCAGTTCACCCCAGAGCTCCAAGCGGACCTTCTCCCGCCTGATCCATTCCTTGTCATCCGCAATCCTCGACTGCGCCAGCTTAGTCTCAAAGTGGAGCCGATTACGCCACCTCCTAAGGGTTTGGCGCTCCTCTTCAAGAGCTTTGCTGTCGTGGAAGAAGGCCAGTTGGACCTGACGTAGACTGGAACAGGCATTGTCGATGGACATCGACAGAGAAATGGGCTCCGGACCTGCCGGGGTCTCTTCCGCTGGTTCCAGCGGGTCTTCACTTACAAAAATTGGGTCCCACTCTACAAGAGTGGAACCCCGGGCTTCCAAAGCACTAGGGCACTCCTCCGGGATGGCCTCAGTCGCCACCGAAGAAGGTCCCGCCACCAAGCCTTCATTTGCCCCCTCAGGCTGGGGGCCGGCGACTTCGTTCAGCCACTCTGGCTCCGCCACGGGTACCATCGACGTCGTCGCCTCCACTGGCTCCGGCCGGGACACTTCTTCTGAAGGAGGCTCAAGCTCCCTCGCCTCTTCGACCACCGGCTCTGCGGCCGGCGCTCCAGCAATCACCGGCTCTGCAGCCGGCGCTCCAGCAATCACCAGCTCTGCAGCCGGCGCTCCAACAATCACCGGCTCTGCAGCCGGCGCTCCAATAATTACCGGCTCTGCGACCGGAGCTTCAGAAGTAACCGGCTCAACTGCCGGAACCACTTCAACTTCCGGCTCGCATGCCGGGGCTTCAGCTACCTCCGGCTCAACCGCCGGGGCTTCAGCACTTTCCGGCTCTGAAGCCGGGACCGCTACTTCCTCCGACTCAACAGCCGGAGCTTCTACTTCTGCAGCACCAGGACCCGGAGCTTCAACCTCCGGAACGGGTGCCGCTGGCGCATCTTCAATCCCGTGGTCCGGCGCTACCACAGGAACCTCTGGAGACGAGTCGAGGTCCATGACCACGACAGCTGGCGCCGGAGATGTCGCAGCCTCCGCTTGGGGCGGCACCGGAGCTGGAGCAGAAGCCCCCGCAACCTCAGACACTGCGGCTGAGGGCGGAGCTTCACTCCCCTTCTTGGGAACGCTGCAGATAAAGAACGAAGAAATTGAGCAAAAAGATGCTATAATTAAAAGTTAATCGAGGTAAGCAAGAAAAATTACCTTGGGAGGCTCACGCACCAGCTTGCGCGGAACCTCTTTCCCGGACGTTCCGGGCTGGCCACGGTCGGTGTAGGAGCTCCGAGAGGACTCCCAGGACTTGCCGTGGCTGCAGGCGTTTCCCGGGTCGGAGCTCTCCTTGATCGGGAGGAACTCCTGGACCTGGAGGCCCTCACCGCTTCTCGTGCCGGAGTCGCCTGCCCGGAGCTGGCACCTCCGGGGGGATCCACCACGGGGACAGCAGCACTCCGGGAGGATCCCACCGCCGGAACAGTAGCGCTCCGAAAAGACCCCACCACGGGGACAGCCGCCACGGCGGCGGAGGATCTTCCTTCCTGAGGACGGAGAACTGGGGGGGAGGTGGCAAGCCCGACGGACCTTCCGTCAGCATGTCGCAGCTTTCTCTTCCGGCTCTCCGGCTCCTCCGCCAGCTCCTTGCCCTTGCCAATGACCTCAGCTCTTGGCTGAGAGACAGGGGCGGAGCCGCCTTCGGACAACCCGGGGATCGCCAACCGGGCGGATGATCTTCTCTCGACGACGCCAAGGTCGTCAAGCGCAGGCATCTTCCGCCGGAGCTCCCTGCTGAACTCAACTTCCACGTTCAGGGGGAGGAAAGCCGGCGGCGGAGTCAAGTACTCTCCGTCAACATCGATGCCGTGCTGGAATTTCTTGAGGTGAAACTCCAAGGACTTCCCCACCATGCTGGACTTCAACCCGGTCTCAACCCGGTCCTCGTCCATCACGCTGTTGACGGCCCAGGCGAGCTTCTCCCTCCTCTTCAGCGGCGCCCACCTGTTGGACAAGAAGTTGCAGAACACCGCCTGGGGAGTCAATCCTCCCTCCACACATTGGCGGATCCTGGTCAGGGCGGGGTCGAAAGCTGCCGCCAGCACCGGAACTTCGCTCCACACCGACGTGTCAATGCCGGGCAGACCGTCTGGCAGCTCCAACCGCTCATGCTCCTCCACCCGGACGACTACCCAATCCTTCTTCCAGTCATCCCACTTCCCGGAAGGGAATGACCGGAGGTACTTGAACGGGCACTTCTTGCGCTTCACAAAGTAGTAGAAGCCAAGGTACTCGTCACTTCGGCCGGTGGTTTGGACGGTGAAGAAGGTGCGGAAGAGCTCGATGCAGGGAGGGATGCCCACCCACATCTCGCAGAAGTGGACAAAGATGGACACAAGGAGAATGGAGTGAGGGCCAAGGTGGTATAGCTGCAGACCATAGAAGTCCAGCAGCATCAAGAAGAAAGAAGAAAACGGTGGGATCAGCCCCACCATGGCGTACGAAGAAAAATACACCATCTCGCCGGAGTGCTCCTTTTTAAAGGGAAGCTCCCCGCCGGCGCGGACCGAACGGTTGAAGAAGTCCGACGACCACCCCATGAGGGCTCGGACCTTCTTCAGATCGCTCTCCGTATTCAAACGACTCTCACGCAGACCCAACTCCATCGCAGCACAGCTAGGCAAGAGAAGAGGAGCAAAGCACGAGTTGGGAGTTTGAGCGCAAGAACAGATGGAAAGCGTAAAGAACTCCCGACGGTGCGCTTTCCTTCTTAAGTAAGCCCTCGCGACGCTCGGATGGAAACTGCAGGGGAGTCAAGGATACTACTCAAGAGTTCAACCCTGCCGATGACAAGAGGGCCCGGGACCACCCTGACGATCAAGTCGAGGTTCTTACCCAGGCGAACAGTTGTCATCACGAGGCGGGAAACCCAAAGGCGGCGGACTGACAAGGCGCGCGGAACCGATACGGTTTTCGTATCGGGAACCGGCGACCTTCAATTGCGAGAGATCCGCACGTCAAAGATCTTATCTGCCGCCTGAGGTGCGCCACGCGTCGGGACTTAACCGCAAAGCCCCGCCAAAGGCACCTCCGAAGACCCTTGAAGACCCAGTTCAAGAGTTGCAAATGTGGACCCCCCTCCGGCGGAATGACCTCACCCCGTTGGCCTTCCCCGGAGGTAGGTCCAGGGGGCCACTGTCGGTACCCTAAAAACCATACACCCCCTGAGGTTACAAAGATCTCAAGGGGAGGACATCCACTCAAATTGAAGACCCTCGGGGGCCCACTTGTCAGACATAACCGGACCTGTTTCTCCAACATGGTTAGCCCCTAGGTTGCCACGTGTACTGTCAGACCGGAGTTATTACCCGCAAGGGTGAAGCTCCGGGCTAGCTACTGAAACGGCACCTCCGGACTTAACCCCTGACCGAGAGAAGCTCCGGACCTGACACGTGCCAGGCCGCCCCGGAGCTTCCCGCTTCCCACAAGCAAGCTCCAGAGCTGCCATGTGTCCATACGTCGGAGCTAGCCGCTTCAAACCCCCGGGAGACGTTGTAACGGCTCCGGATCTCCAAAGGACAGCTGCAGACTTCAAGACCCGATTAATTATCATTAATTCCACATTAATGACACTTAATCGGACGATCTTAACACCTGTAACGGCACTGTCGGAGCCGTTACAGGGTTATTAGCAACAATTAATCTCGTGTATCAATACTAGTAACCGCCAGGGCCACATGTCGGGTCAGGCTAACTTGTAACGGTTTGTCCTTGTGCTATAAAAGGACAAACCAACGGTACACGGGGAGAGAACTCTCGAACACACTCAAGCTCACAAGTTAATACAACATACACACACCTGTGGAGTAGGGTATTACGCTCAGGCGGCCCGAACCACGTAAACCACCGTGTCACTCGAGTCCGATCGTGATTCACCTTCTTGGATCTCCGCGCGCCCACACCGAACTACAAACTCCTCTAACACTTCCACAGTGTCAGGAGATCTGCCGACTCCAACAGTCGACAGCGGGGATTCAAGAAGGTGAGTAGGGAATGACACAGGAGACACAAGAGTTTACGTGGTTCGGGCCGCCTGAGCGTAATACCCTACTCCACGGGTGTGTTGGTGTTGTATTAGCTGTATGAGCTTGTGTTGAGCGTCAATGGCGTGTGTCCCGTCCCTGAACGTGTCGTCGGCCTGTCCTTTTTATAGTACAAGGGCAGGCCGTTACAAATTAGCCTGGCCCGACATGTGGCCCCGGCGGTTACTAGTATTGATACACGATTAATTGCCCTTAATGACCCTGTAACGGGCTTTGACAGCACCGTTACTGGTGTTAAGATTGTCCGTTTAAGTGTCATTAATATGGTATTAATGACACTTAATCGGGTCTTGAAGTCCTTGATTCCCCTTTGAAGATCCGGAGCCGTTGCAGGGGTCTTCCGGAGGTTAAGTGTTGAAGATCCGACGATTGGACACGTGGCAGCTCCGGAGCATACTGTGGGAAACAGGGAGCTCCGGAGCTACCTGACACGTGTTAGGTCCGGAGCTTCTCTCGGTTTGGGGTTAAGTCCGGAGGTGCCATTTCGGTACATGGCCCGGAGCTTCCCCCTTGTGGGCGGTAGCTCCGGTTTGGTAGTACACGTGGCGACCCTGGGATTAACCATGTTGGAGAAGCGGGTCCGGTTATGTCTGACATGTGGGCCTCTGAGGGTCTTAAAATCAAGTATATGACTTTCCTTTGAGATCTTTGTAACCTCAAGGGGTGTACGGTTTCTAGGGTACCGACACATCCATTTGATAAAGTCTAATGTTATGATGTGAAGGAAAAGCAAGGAGTATACGGATGGCTTCAAGCCGGGCGACCGGGGCAAATGTCTCCCCAAAGTCTAGTCCTTCAACTTGTGAGAACCCTTTGGCCACAAGTCTTGCCTTGTTGCGGACCACAACGCCGTTCTTGTCTTGTTTGTTGTGGTACACCCATTTTGTTCTGATGACGTTCTTGTCCTTGGGTCGCTCCTCCAACACCCAAACTTCATTGAGGATGAAGTTGTTGAGTTCTTCTTGCATGGCCATCACCCAATTTGGGTCTTGGAGTGCTTCCTCAATGTGAGTGGGTTCTACACATGAAACAAACGAGTAGTGTTCACAAAACGAAGCGAAATGGAGAGAACGTGTACTTACTCCCCTTGACGGACTTCCGATAATTTGGTCCATCGGATGCGCCTTGGAGGTGCGTCCATGCCTCATAAGTGGTTGTGGAGCACTTGGCGGTGGTGATGCGTGTTGCTCATCTTGTGGTTGGACTTGATCATGGACTTCTTCTTCTTCTTGATGTTGTTGGGCTTGTGAGTCTTGAGTCGGCAATGGATCATCCTTCTCTTCTTCGTCAACTTGAGGCGCCATGGAGGTGTTGATGTTGGAACTTGAAGCTCTCCCTTGATCATGGCTCTCCTCAACTTCAGGCTTGACGTCTCCAATGGTCATGTTCTTCATGGCTTCTCGTAGAGGATCATCATCTATTTCATCATGACCAAAACTCTCCTCTTGGGAGCCATTAGATTCATCAAACTCAACATCACAACTTTCCTCAACTAAACTGGAGGTTTGGTTGAATACTCGATATGCTTTTGAGTTTGATGCATAACCAAGAAATATACCAACATCACATCTTCTTTCAAACTTACCGAGCCTTTTCTTGCGCTAGATGTAGCACTTGCACCCAAAGACTCGAAAGTAGGAGATGTTGGGCTTTCTCCCAATGAGAAGCTCGTACGGGGTCTTTTGAAGTAGTCGATGGAGGTAGACCCTATTTGCGGCATGGCACGCCGTGTTTATTGCTTCGGCCCAAAACTTCTCCGACGTGTCGTAGTCATCAAGCATTGCTCTCGCAAGAGTGGTGAGTGTCTTGTTCTTCCTTTCAACGACACCGTTTTGTTGAGGAGTGTATGTGTCCGAGAACTCATGCTTCACACCTTCACGGTCGCACCACTCCCCAATGTTGTAGTTCTTGAATTCGGTGTCGTTGTCACTCCGGACCTTGATGATGGGAAGTTGAAATTCCCTTTGAGCGCGGTTAGCGAAGGTCTTGAACACTTCCGGAGTTTCACTCTTGTCACCTAGAAATAAAGTCCAAGCATAGCGAGAGTAGTCATCAACAATAACAAGATAATAGAGGTTACCGCCAAGACTTTGATATGTGGACGGTCCGAAGAGGTCCATGTGAAGTAGTTCAAGTGGCTTGGAGGTTGACACCATTGTCTTCATTGGGTGGTGTGAAGCAACTTGCTTCCCGTCTTGACAAGCGCTACAAAGCTTGTTCTTCTCAAATGTGACATCCTTCACGCCGGTCACCATCCCAAGCTTGAATGACTTCTTGAGTTTGCTCATCCCTATGTGCACTATGCGTCGGTGCCATAGCCATCCCAAACTTGTCTTAGTGAAAAGGCAAGTGGTCAAGCTAGCAATCTTGTTGGAGAAGTCCACTAGGTAGAGATGTCCATGCCGAAATCCTTTGAAGACTATGTCTTGGCTTGTTTCACTACTTACAACATCATTTTTGCTAAAAGTGCATGTTAGTCCAAGATCACATAATTGTGCAATAGAAAGTAAATTAAAACTAAGTGACTTAACGTACAAAACATTTGAAATAGATAAATCATTTGAAATAGCAATTTTACCTAACCCAATTACCTTTCCCTTAGAGTTATCACCAAAGGTGACTTGTTCATGATTGTCGGGGTTTTCTATGGTGGTGAACATACCATCATTGCCGGTCATATGTTGAGTGCACCCGCTATCGAGTACCCAATGCTTTCCTGCGGCTTTGTAGTTCACCTACACACATGAATTCAATTTTTGACTTTAGGCACCCAAGCCAACTTAGGTCCTTGTATGTGTGATGCAAGTGTTTTTGGGACCCAAAGTTGCTTGGGGAGCTTCCCCTTCATGTCCTTCATGTCTTTGCCAATGAACCTTGCCTTCACCTTGCCATGTACTTTACTCAAGAGATAATAATGATCATTGAAAGTAGATTTGTAGTTAGTAGGCAATTTTGGAGAAGGTCGGTTAGGAAGAGGACACTCCCTTGTGTGGTGACCGGTGACCTCACAATGTTGGCAATAAGAACCAACTTCCTTGATGAAGCTTGTTCTTAGCTCCGGTGAGGGCACCTTTCCTTTGTTAGGCACCGGGAATGATCCAAGTCCTCTCTTGTTGAAGGCCTTTGCTTGTTGGAAGAGGATTTCCTTGTGCTTGACTTCTCCTTTTGATAGTCTAGCCACACTAGTGCGGAGACTCTCAATTTCTTCGAACAAGTCCTTCTCCCTAGTGTTTTCTTTCAAAGGCAAAGACTTGTGCAAAGCATTAGTGGAATGAGAAGTAATGGATATCTTATCATTAAGAGTTTGTTTCTTCATAGTTTTTAACTCTTGATCAAGCACTTCATAAGCAAGGTTAAGTGTTTGATGCTCTTGGATTAACTCATTGTGCTTTTCCAAGAGTGCTTGGTGGGCTAAGTCAAGCTCATGATGATCTAGCTTGATTTGAGCCTTATCCTCCTCAACTTGCTTGACATGGGATTTGAGCGTGTCATCTCTTTGAGTATGCTTTCATACTTGTCAAGCAAATCAAGGTTAGCACTCTCAAGCTTAGCACGAGTTCCTTCAAGAGCCTTAACCTTAGTCTTTTCCCTCTTAATGATAGTGTGATATTCATTTATTAATGAAGTTAAATCATCGGGGGAAAGCTCATCATCACTAGAGTCGTCACATACCTTGGTGTTACCTTTCGCCATGAGGCACATGGCGGTGGATGAAGAGGTGAGTCATCATTGTTGGCAATGGCGAGGCCGGCCAAACTTTCTTCTTCCGCTTCACTCTCTTCATCACTTGTTTCTTCGTCGGTGACCCATTCATTTGCCTCACACATGAACACCTTTTGTGGGCCATTTCTCTTCTTTGGGAAGAGTCTTGCCTTCTTGCCCTTGTCATGTTTCCTCTTCCCAAAGGATTTTGGTTTGGGTTTGGCCTCTTCTTCATTATCATCACTTTCTTCAAGCTTGTGATGCTTGCTCTTGTGGTTCTCTCTTCTTTTGTCCGGTTTTGGACAATCATAGGAGATGTGGCCTTGATCACCACAATTGTAACAAGTCTTGTGATCATCCCTCCTTGGTAGAAACGCTTTCTTCTTGGGATCAAAGGTGTATCCCTTCTTGGTAATCTTGGAGTTCAAGCGTGAGAACTTTCTCATCATCAACGCAAGCTCATCATCATCATCTTCACTTGATGCTTGCTCTTCTTCACTTGAGCTAGGCTCAACCACCTTCTTCTTCTTGAGGCTTGCTTTCTTGGTGGAGGCCTTTAGAGCAATTGTTTTTGAAGACGATTGCTCCATCATCCCAAGAACACTCATCTCATGAGCGTGAATTTCTCCAATGAGCTCCGAAACTTCAATGTGGTCAAGTGACTCTTTTTGGAGCATGGAGTTGATGATGTTGTACTTTGGCTTGGGAAGGAGCATGAGGATCTTGCGGTTGATGAGTCCCTTGCCAAGAGAAGCAATGTCAAGAGCATTAATTTCTTCAATAAGCACATTCAAGCGAGAGAACATCTCATTAACATTTTCATGCGGTAGCATCTTAAATTCATCATATTTTGCTTTAAGCATGTGATATTTAAGTTCCTTGACTCGAGAAGAGCCCTCATGAATCTCTATTAATCAAGCCCAAATTTCACAAGCTTTTTCTTTACTAGCAATCCTAGCAAACACATCTTGACTAATACATTCATAGATTGCATTCCTAGCTTTATCATCCCATTTAATTTGATCACCAACATAGTTGTGTTCTCCAAACCCGCGTGGGTCGCTTCCCAAACTTCGGGAGCAATAGCCTCTAGATAAGCGCGCATGCGTGCTTTCCAATAGGCAAAGTTCTTGCCCTCGAAGATAGGAACCGAACCCCCAACCTTGGTCATTTTAGCTCTCTAGCGGTGAAGCTAGAATGATCCTATGAGCAACCTCGCTCTGATACCAATTGTAAGGATCGAATGCCCAAGAGGGGGGGGGAATTGGGCTTCTTTAAAAAATATAAGCAATAAAACTTAATTCCTAAAAGCCCAATTCCCTATGCAAACTATCTATGCATTCAAGTAAATAGGAACTTCACGGAATGTAAAACGCATAAACGTAAGGGAAAGGAGGAGGATGCAAACTCCCGAGGAGACACGAGGATTTATCCCGTGGTTCGACAAGATCGTCAAGATCTTCCTACATCCACGTTGTGGCACCCACCAAAGGGTTTTTCCACACCCAAGTCACCGAGACGAGGGATCTTCACTATTCCTCTCCGTTTGCCAACCTCGGCAAGGTGGACCTCAAGCCTTGTAGAACTTCGACCCTCCGGACTTCCAAAAATGCCTTGGCAATCTCCGGAAGTCTCCTCACAGTTACAAACACCAAGGGCACTCCCTTGAGGCTCTCACTATCCTAGAGAGTCCACTCACCCAGAATGGAGGCACACAAGCTCTCTCTCTCTAGCTAGTTCTAGCCTAACTCTTGGTGTATAGGTGATCGAAATGGTGTGAAAGTGATTGCTCTTGGTCTTGAACGCTTGTGGATGTGTTGATAGTGTCTGGTGATCAAGACTTAGCGAAATGATAGAATTAGGGGGTATTTATAGCCAACCTCCCCGAAATAGCCGTTGGAAAAGTAGGATGACATAACTTTACTGTGAACACCGGATGATCCGATGTCTCCCCTTTAGTTATCATTGGTCAAGTTTACTTTAGCTGACGTCATTGTGTCAGATATGACCGTTGTTAGACCGATGTTGCTCCTGTCTTCTCATCGGATGATCCGGTGGCTCTTCCTCCAGAATTGACTCAAACTTGATGCTTACTAGAGTGATTGACCGATGTGTATATTTCTGTACATCGGATGATCTGGTGCTACACTTGGTCCAATGATATTGCAAACTGTATTGATGGACCGATGTAGATGAGCCATTCACATCGGATGATCCGGTGAGTGCTTTGTTCTGAGGTCTTCTTCTTCAGTTGAACCAACTCGACCGATGTGTATATTTTTGGAACCATCAGTTGATCCGGTGAGTTGATTTTGTTTGCTTCGAGTTGTTTCTAAGTGATTTTGTATCTTGCTCGATTGACCTCTTTGATATTTGTTGCAAAGGCATTTCTGATGATCTTCAAGCATTGAATGTTGTCAATTTAAAGTTGAATGATTTTGACATAAGAGCTTTCACTTCTTGTTTTCATATAATTGATTTGATCTCATAAATTGATTGTATATGGGTCTCCAATGACATATCGATTTCATTTGATTGAGTGATTATCACTACAGGAATATTGATCACTTACGTCGGCCAAAGCCGACGTAAGTAAGGCATAAACCGACGTAAGTAACTTAATTACGTCGGTTTTCCCTTAATTGCGTCGGCTTCTGGCCGACATAGACATTTGGACGTAATTCAGGTGACTTACGTCGGCCACCGACGTAAGTTACCTTAATTACGTCGATCTGTAGAAGCCGACGTAACTTAAGTGTCGAGATGGGCCTTGGGCTGGGCCGGAGGACTTACATCGGCCTAGGCAAGCCGACGTAAGTAAAGTGCTCTAACTTACGTCGGCCAAGGAAAACCGACGTAAGTTAAGTGGTTTAACTTACGTCGGTATGGTCTGACCGACATAAGTTAAACTGGGCTAACTTACGTCGGCCTTTCCATAGCCGACGTAAGTTAAGTTTTCGAACTTTTTTTAAAAACAGAAACTAACTACCTCGCTCGATGGCGAGAACACAGAACAATATACAGATATACACAGATATACAGAAAAGTATACAGAACCAAAATAGTTGCAAATTAAGTTCCAAAACTTCAAAAACAACAAAACATCCTCCGGGCTACACGCTAGCCCCTCCACTGCCTCCGGGATCTTCTCAACGCGTTCCCGAACCCTGCAAAAGAAACATAATCACTAGTAAGCATCAATGTCAACTCAGTGATAACATAAGAGGCCAAGAACATCAGTGACAAAAGAAGGTAGCATGATGTAGTTTCAAATGAAGTAATATTGCATATATAAATAGCAAACTAGCAGGTATCAGAGTTGGAGACTTTAGGTAACAGGTCAAGCTTATGAACCACTAGCCCTTTGCTAAATGGAAGCACTGACAACTTATTAAATATATACTAATCATTTCTACCATGGTCAAAAACTACTAAAGCTTGATTAGATACACTTAACTTCCTCACCACTATAGGAATCAATATCTGACAAGTCATCAAGATCTACCTCTATGTTCTACCTCCTTATCTCTCTATGTAAAATACTAAAATGGGTACAACAATATTAAAGAGAGAGTTTATCACCTGCTCCGGTGTCTACACGCTAGCCCCTCCACTGCCTCCGGGATCTCGACGCGTTCCGGAACCCTGCAAAAGAATCATAATTAGGATAAATTAGAAGTCCATAATTAGAAGTCCATAAAACAACTAGTCAATAGTGTGAATAACACATTTGCTAAATTAAATGTGATGCAAGTAACTTCTTTAACATAACGAAAAGGGAATCAAACTCCTAGGGATAGACAATATTACCTGCTCCGGTGTCTGCTACGGCAGAAGCGTAGGAATCTCGATGTCCTGACCGCTTTGTCGAGCAAGAGTCTGCCATTGCAAGATATTAACAGATATATGTTATTAAGTGCTGTGAAATTTAACTACGGTACTTTAAATTACTTACCGCCACTGTTGCTTGCATCTGGGCCATCATTAAGGTCGTCCTCTGTTGCTCCTCCCTTGCCTCCGCTCTCGTCCTCTCCAACTCTGCCTGAGTTTGCGTCAGCGACTCCCTCATGGCCTGGAGCTCCAGTTGGGTCTGTGAGAGACGACCACTGGTCCCAACGGTTGAAGCCTGCGACGATGAAGCGCCTCTCAAAGGTCGCGTTGACCTCGAGTCGACAACTCCATCGAAAATGGCAAACTTGCAAAAGAATGAAAACACTAAGTAGAAGAAGATTAATTGAAAAAGAAATGAAACACACGAAGAACTCACCGTCCGTGGGCCTTCCCGCCTCCGCTTGCGTACGCGGCTTGGGGGTCGATCGGCGCGCTTTCCCAATCGTAATCCGCACCGTGTATCTTCGCGACCTCCTGCGCGTACTTTGTCTACAAAACAAATAAATCTTGTAAGCCTGTCAATAATAGTATTAGTTATAATGAAATTGATGAATTTCGAAAACTTACCAGTCGGTCGGCTGCGACCTGACTACACTGCCCTGTTTGAGAAGGGTCACTTCCCTTGTGACCTCTCTTCCAAACCTGGGTCGGGGTCGGCTCATGACCCATCTCTCGCTCCTGTACAGTCGTGTTAGTGAGATAAATAATATATTAGGAACACATAAATAAAATAAAAATGTACTTACCATGCGTTTAGCCAAACGCAAGTGGTCGTCGCCGCCATAGTTGTGCTTGCCCTCGGACCCCATGCGACACTGTCTAGCCTTCGTGGACTTGTTGATAAAAGCGTCGCTAGTCCAGTACCGACAGAGAGCTAAGTACGCCTCGATGTTACCCTGTAACCAGGAAATACTAACCTGCACATATTTCATTTTTCATGAACGCGGTTAACATACGTAGATATTGTAAATATTTAACAATATTAAAAACTTACCTCCGCGTACTGCTCCCCTGTCAAGTAAGCTATAATTATGCATAATTAAGCAAATTAATCATAATAAAATAAACCACTTAAGCATATTTAAGCAAATTAACCACTTAACCATAACTAAATAAACAATTAAGCAATTTCAACAAATTTAAATTAAGCAATTAAGCAATTTCAACAAATTTCAGCAAACAATTAAGCAATTAAACAATTAAGCACATGGGGAGGGGAGGTCGAGGGGGAGGGGAGGAGGAGGGGGAGAGGGGGGGGCTCGGGATGGGAGGGGAGGGGAAGGGGGGCGGCGCTCGGCCGTGGAGGGGAGGGGAGGTCGAGGGGGAGGGGAGGAGGAGGGGGGCTCGAGAGTGGAGGGGAAGGGGGGCGGCGCTCGTCCGTGGAGGGGAGGGAGAGGGGAGGTGGAGGGGGAGGGGAGGGGATGGGGAGGCAGACGGCGACGACAGGGCGGCACTCGGGACAGCAGGGCGGTGCTCGGGATGGGGAGGCGGACAGCGGCGGCAGGGCGGCGCGTGGGGGGGGGGGGGGGGTCGGGGAGGGGAGGGGAGGAGAGGAGGGGAGGGGAGTACCTTGTGGCGGCGGTGTAGGACGGCGGCGTCGGGCGGCCGGGCGGCGACGACGGGGCGGTGACGGGGAGCAGGCGGCAGGGCGGCGACAGGGGGCAGGCGGCGACTCGGGGTCGGCGGCGGCGGTTGGGAAAAGGCGCGCGTGAAATGAGAGCGCGCACCGCTCGCTCGGTTAGGTTAAACAACAACTTACGTCGGCCAAGTTTACTTACGTCGGCCGACGTCAGGGCCGACGTAAGTTAGGTTTAACTTACGTCGGTCATTTAACTTACGTCGGCTATGGGCCGAGGCCAACGTGGGTACTTTTTATTACTGTCGGTCCCTTTACTTACGTCGGTCAGCCGACGTAATTTATTTAACTTAACAAGTGGATGACGTGGCTTAACAAGGGGCCAAAGATTCGAAGTGAATGGTGAAGATTAAACTAAATGAAAGGGTATTCCTAGTTTTAATCTTGACCGTTACAACAAGATCCGACGTCCAGGGTGAATCCCGACTGATGCTGGTGGCCAGCAGCATCAACCCACGATGGAACGCCATGGGAGGTGCACGGGGCTCGCCGGCTCTCCCTAGATCTACGCTACGTCCTACTAAATGCACGGGGAAATGAGGAAAACGAGCGAGGAGAGAGCTGGGAAACTCACCGAGAGATTACGCATGTGCGAGGGTGGCTGGAGGTGCGTGCACACCAACGGGGAGAGGTGGAGCTCGTCGGTCTTCGGTGGCGCGGCGCCTCGGCGGTGATTCCTCGTGTCCTTCCTGCCGGGGATGCGTTCTGGATCAAGAAGAGAGTGATGAGGGAGTTTGGAGAAGGAGGAAACGACGGGGTTCTTTGGACATCGGCGGGGTGGCGTCGGACTTACCGGATCTCACCGGCAAGGAGGTTCCCGATGTCGATCCGCAGCGAGAAAGGCTTGTGGAGCATGGGGGAGACCTTTCGAAGGTGGTCGACATAGTAGCGTGTGCTAGCGGCATGTGTATAGGGGGGATCGCGCGGCGGCGGTGCTCACCGGAAATGGCGGCAGCAGCGCTGCTAGATTTCGGGGGGGGGGGGGGGGGGAAGAGGGGAGGCTAGGGTTGGGATGGGCTTTATAGGGTGGCGGAGTCGTGCGGTGCAAGAAGATCGAGGCACGAATTTTTGGCGATTATTGGAATCCGTGAGGGGAGGCAGTGGCGTCCGTGCCAAGGCGCCGCGCGCGGGTCACGACATTTGCGTGACCACAGAGAGAGGAGCGGGGCGGGGGAAGAAAGCTGGCGCGTGGGTCCCAGGGGCCAGACAGAGAGGGCGGGCGCTGATGGGGTCCGACGTTGGTGAGAGGTAGTAGCGGGGCCTGCAGCGCAGGGAAAATTAAAGGGAATCCATGTCCGCGTGGGTTGGACAGATAGTGTGGGTCGGGGGGTCCCAACGACAGGGAGAGGGAGGGGATCCAATATGGTGGGCTGCGGTTTGGATGGGAAAGAGAAAGGAGTGGCTGATGGGTGGGGTCCACTGTTCACAGAGAGAAGGGAGGATCCAAGGAGAGATGCGGGTTGGGTTGGGCCAGGAGGAAGGGATGGGCCACAAGGATGGCGTTTAGGTTTAGGCCCAAGGCTATTTTCCTTTTATTCATTACATTTGTTTTATTCCTCTTTTAATTCAAATTTGAGTTTTCAAACCAATTGTTAGCATGTTTTTAAAAACTATATTTTAATCAATAGCAAACACACACACATACATGCATCAATTCACAAGGGATTTCACACCATATCTTAATTTAATTTCTTCCTTATCCAAATTTTAATTGTTTAAATTATTATACATTTAAGTTTGCTTGTATTGAAAATTGGGGCGTTACAAATCTACCCCCTTAAACGGAATCTCGCCCCGAGATTCAAAAGTGCTGGGCATGAAAGAAGATTAGGTTTTATGCCATTTCCTAAATGATTTATTTCTTATTATACTTCAATTAATATTCAAACAAATATTTAAAGCACTCAAAACAACATAAAGGGTCACACATTCACAGCAATACAACATGGTAAGTTGGTTTAAAATAATTTTAGGAAACATTTCCTTAAAGCATAGATTTTCATTATAAACCATTTAGAGATTACATTTTTAATATGAAAACACTATGAATTAAATTATAATCACTTTTAAATTATAATTATCACACATTAAATAACATTAAGTTAGAATATCATTCTTCCTTTCTCAATATTAAATTTTTAGTTTGCCAACAATTTAAGTGTGGTTTCTAAAATAAATCATGTTAATCAAATATATGTCAAAATGTTGAATACATATTTTATTTTATTATCTTTTGGAAAAATACTAGTGTTACAACAAAAATGCAGCATTATAATATGACAAATGTTAAAATTAACTTTTTATAAGATAGTTCATCGCTACTCAAGTTTTAATTATAATTAATTATAAATTACATGTTTCATATTAAATCACTACAAATAAAATGTTATTTGTTTTTAATTTATGTATAACATCACACATTTTAGAATCAAAATGTTATTTGTTAAAATATAGAATACAAGCTCCATCTCGAAGAAAAAAATAATTTACGGTCATTCTATGGAAGAAAACGTCATTTTGAGTAAAATCGAAGGCTAACCCCCTTTGAATTCACATCAAAATTTGATTTTTTTAAAATATTTGAAAACTTATGTATCGCTACGTAATGCATATAAAACATGGAATACAAGCTCCATCGCGAAGGAAAATGAATTTACAGTCATAATATGGAATAAAATGTCGTTTTAAGCAAAATCGAAGCTAACTCCTTTGAATTAAAGCAAAAATTTAATATTTTTAAAAATTCCTAAAAACGTACGTATGCCTACGTAATGCATATATATCATGGAATACAAGCGTGATCTCGAAGAAAAATGAATTTACGGTCATTCCCTGAAGGAAAACGTCGTTTTGAGCAAAATCGAAGGCTAACCCCGTTGAATTCACGTGAAAATTTAAATTTTTAAAAAATCAAAAACTTCTGTATGACTGTGTAATGCATTTACAACATGTAATACAAGCTCAATATCGAAGAAAAATGGATTTACGGTCATTCTATGGAAGAAAACACCATTTCGAGCAAAATTGAAGGTTAACCCCTTTGAATTCATGAGAAAATTTTACATTTTTTAAAATACCCAAAAATATACTTATGGCTAATTAATAAATATACAACATGAATACAAGCTCGATCTCGAAGAAAAATAAATTTATGGTCATTCTATAGAAGAAAATGTCGTTTTGAGCAAAATCGAACGCTAACCCCTTTGAATTCACGCGAAAAATTTATATTATTGAAATTTCTCGAAAACTTATGTATGCCTACGTAATGCATATACAACATGGAATACAAGCTCGATGTCGAAAAAAAATGAATTTACGATCATTCTTTGGATGAAAATTATGTTTTAAGCAAAATCGAAGGTTATCCGCTTTGAATTCACATGAAAATTTGAAATGTTTTAAAATCCCTGAATACTTACGTATGGCTACATAATGCATCTAAAACATGGAATACAAGCTCCATCTCAAAGAAAATGAAATTTATAGTCATTCTATGGAAGAAAACGTCGTTTTGAGCAAAATCGAAGACTCATCCCTTTGAATTTACATGAAATTTTGATATTTTAAAAATCCCTGAAAACTTACGTATGGCTACGTAATGCATATACAACATGGAATACAAGCTCGATGTCGAAGAAAAATGAATTTACGATCATTTTAGAATGAAAGAAAACGTCGTTTTGAGCAAAATTGAAGGCTAACCTTTTTAAATTCACGCAAAAATTTGAAATTTCTAAAAATCCCCAAAAACTTATGTATGGCCATGTAATTCATATACAACATGTAATTCAAGCTCGATCTTGAAGAAAAATGAATTTACGGTCATTCTGTGGAAGAAAACATCGTTTTGACCAAAATCGAAGCCTAACCCCGTTGAATTCACGCGAAAATTTGATATTTTTAAAATTCCCAAAAACTTACATATGGCTATGAAATGCATATAAAACATGAAATACAATCTCGATCTCAATGAAAAATGAATTTACAGTAATTCTGTGGAAGAAAACGTCGCTTTGAGAAAAACGAAGGCCAAACCCATCAAATTCACGCGAAAATTTGATATTTTTAAAAATTACTGAAAACTTACGTATGGCTACATAATGCATATTCAACATGGAATACAAACTCGATCTCTAAGAAAAATGAATTTACATTCATTCTATGAAAGAAAACATCGTTTTGAGCAAAATGAAGTCTAACCCCTTTGAATTCACGCGAAAATTTGAAATTTTTAAAAATCCCCGAAAACTTATGTATGGCTACGTACATAATGCATATACAACATTGAATACAAGCTCGATATCTAAGAAAATTATTTTACGGTCATTCTATGGAAGAATACGTCGTTTTGAGCAAAATCGAAGGCTAACCCCTCCGAATTCACGCGAAAACTTGAAATTTCTAAAAATTCCCGAAAACCCACATATGGCTATGTAATGCATATACGAAATGGAATACACGCTCAATCTCGAAGAAAAATGAATATACGGTCATTCTATGGAAGAAAACGTCGTTTTGAGCAAAACTGAAGGCTACCCCCTTTGAATTCACGCGAAAATTTGAAATTTTTATAAATTCGCGAAAACTTACGTATGGGTATGTAATAAATATACAACATGGAATACAAGCTCGATCTAGAACAAAAATGAATTTATGGTCATTCTATGAAAGAAAATGTCATTTTGAGCAAAATCGAAGGCTAACCCCTTTAAATTCACGCGGATATTTGAAATTTTTAAAAATCTCTGAAAACTTGCATAAGGCTACGTAATGCGTATACAAAATGGAATACAAGCTAGATCTCGAAGAAGAATGAATTTACGGTCATTCTATGGAAGAAAACGTCGTTTTGAGCAAATCGAAGGCTAACCCCTTTGAATTCACGCAAAAATTTGAAATTTCTAAAAATCCCCGAAAACTTACGTATGTCTATGTAATGCATATACAAAATGGAATACAAGCTTCATCTCAAAGAAAAATGAATTTACGGTCATTCTATGGAAGAAAACATTGTTTTGAGCAAAATCGAAACCTAACCTCTTTGAAATCACGCGAAAATTTGATATTTTTAAAAATCCCCGAAAACTTGCGTATGACTATGTAATGTATATACAAAATGGAATACAAGTTTGATCTCTAAGAAAAATGAATTTACGGTCATTCTATGGAAGAAAACATTGCTTTGAGCAAAATCGAAGCCTAACCCCTGTGAATTCCCGAGAAAATTTGATATTTTTAAAAATCCCCAAAAACTTACGTATGGCTATTTAATGCATATACAACATGGAATACAAGCTTTATATCGAAGAAAATTGAATTTACGTCATTCTATGGAAGAAAACGTCGTTTTAAGCAATCTCGAAGGCTAAACTAACCCCCTTTGAATTCACGCGAAAATCTGGAATTTTTAAAAATCCTCGAAAACTTACGTATGGCTACGTAATGCATATATAACATGGAATACAAGCTCGATCTCGAAGAAAAATGAATTTACTGTCAATCTATGGAAGAAAACGTCGTTTTGAGCAAAATCGAAGCCCTGGATATTAGAAAAAAAAGGTTCAAAACTTCACCTAACCCCTTTGAATTCACGCAAAAATCTGAAATTTTTAAAAATCCCTGAAAGCTTATGTATGGCTACGTAATGCATATTCAACATGGAATACAGTCTCAATCTAAAATAAAAATGAATTTACGGTCATTCTATGGAAGAAAACGTCGTTTTGAGCAAAACCGAAGGCTAACCCCTTTGAATTCACGCGAAAATTTGAAATTAAAATATGCAAAAACTTACGTATGGTTACGTAATAAATATATACAACATATAATACAAGCTCGATCTAGAAGAAAAATGAATTTACAGTCATTCTATGAAAGAAAACTTCGTTTTGAGCAAAATCGAAGGCTATTCACGCGAAAATTTGAAATTTTTAAAAATCCCCAAAAACTTACGTATAGATATGTAAAGCATATACAATATGGAATATAAGATCTATCTCATAGAAAAAAATAATTTACGGTCATTCTATGGAAGAAAACATCGTTTTGAGCAAAATTGAAGCCTAACACCTTTGAATTCACGCGAACATTTGATATTTTAGAAAATCCCCAAAAACTTACATATAACTACATTATAAATATACAACATGGAATACAAGATCGATCTCAAATAAAAATGAATTTACGGTCATTCTATGGAAGAAAACGTGGTTTTGAGCAAAATCGAAGGCTAATCCCTTTGAATTCACGAGAAAATTTGTAGTTTTAAAACAATCCTTAAAAACTTACGTATGGCTACATAATGCATATACAACATGGAATACAAGATCGATCTCGAAGAAAAATGATTTTATGGTCATTTTATAGAAGAAAACGTCGTTTTGATCAAAATCAAAGGCTAACCCCCTGAATTAACGCGGAAATTTGAAATTTCTAAAAATCCCCAAAAACTTACGTATGGCTACGTAATGCATATACAACATGAAATACAAGCTCGATCTCGAAGAAAAATGAATTTACGGTCATTCTATGGAAGAAAATGCTGCTTTGAGCAAAATCGAAGGCTAACCCATTTGAGTTCACGTAAAAATCTGAATTTTTAAAAATCCCTGAAAACTTACGTATGGCTATGTAATGCATATACAACATGAAATACAAGCTCGATCTAAAAGAAAAATGAATTTACGGTCATTCTATGGAAGAAAACGTCGTTTTGAACAAAACCGAAGGCTAACCCTTTGAATTCACGCAAAAATTTAAAAAATTTAAAAATCTACGAAAACTTACGTATGACTACGTAATGAATATACAACATGGAATACAATGCCTGACGGACAAGCGATGTCGGTCAGGCGTTGTCGATCAAGCGTTGTCGCTTGGGCGTTGTCGGTAAAGCGTTGTCGTTCAGGCATTGACGGTCGAGCATTGTCAGTCGAGCGTTGTCGGTCGGGCGATGTCGGTAAGGCGTTGTCCGTCGGACGTTGTCGGTCGGCCATCAGACGTTCTCGATGTTGTCGATAAAGTGTTGGGGGTCGAGCATTGTCGGTCAGGCGTCGGTCAGGCGTGGTCGATCAAACGTTGTCGGTCGGGCGATGTTGGTTGGGCGTTGTCGCTCGAGCGTTGTCCGTCGTGCGTTGTCTCTCACACCGAATCTAATTGGGCGAGGAAGTATTTAGGACCTAATGGTTTCAATACGTCAGTAGCAAATCTGGAACTTCACGGTATCCATGAAGCAGAGCTATTAACTTGATACTTCAGACGATGGAATTACTTCCTTTCTGACACCATTTGAATTCACATTGTCTTTGCATAACTTGTAATGATGCAGTTTAAATTTAAACTAAAATAGTTGTCATAACAACATCAATTTGAAAACTGAGGGAGTAGGCCTTTACGGAGTGGGAAACAAAACCTACCAGCTTCAAAATAGCCATCGAACTATAATCTCAAATTTTCATCTCACCAGATACCGTTAAAGTAGAAATCTAGCATGTTCGAGCAATCCAGAAACTTGGACCTTGAATCAACCCCCTTTTGAGCTCGCTTTGAGCAAAAGCAAGACAGCAGCTACTACAGGCAGGGACACCATGAGCAGAGCTTGCACGATGTTTGGCCTTGTGATGTCGGGGAGCAGGATGCTTCCGTATTTTATTGCCGCGGCGCCACCAAAGGATCCGAGCACCAATGTCAATAGGTAGCTGGAATCACCCTGTTTATACATGAAGGGAAATGTTGAAGTACATGAAGGTGAAGGCACAATTTTATCCAAGGCTTGTGGCATAGCATGCGTTAGTGCAATGGGCAGTACCGTACTGACCTTCAAAACTCCGCCGACGCCAGCGCCTGTGTCGGCCTCGCGCCGGGAGGAACGTGCGCGGCCGCTGTTCCTCGCGGCCACGAGGTGGCTACGCCGGCAGCTCACGCGGAGGGGGAAGCTGGTGCGGAGCGGCGCCAAGCTGGATCTGGGCTCGGTGGCCTGGAAAGGCGCGGCTGAAGCGACCAGGGCGGCGACCGCGGAGGCACCCGCCATTCAGGGAAGGAACGAGGAGACAGAGCTGCCTCAACCAGAGAAAATGGGTTCGATAGGGCACAACGTTTTACGTTATCCAGAACTGAGCACCGGTCGCCCTTGACAACCGGTGAGAACACCTAAAGCCAACAGCAGGATGCACCAGTGCACAGCACTTGATGAATCACAACTGGAGTCAACAGAGAACAAATCGAGAATATACACATAAACTTCATCAATACAACCATCCGTTCATCCTCAGACCTCAGGCATGTTCTACAGAACTGATAATTTATCAAAACATTGACAAAACCACTGGACTACATACCGATATTACGTTTGGTGGGCTTTTTATGGGCTTCGATGGGCCGTTTGGTGGAAGACAGCTGAAAATATAGGCCCTAAAACTAAGCCCATAATAATAGGCTCAGTCACTTCGCGTCTATAAAGACTCCCTCCCTTCTAGGGCAGCGTCTTGACCAACCGTCGCCGCCGCCGTCACAGCTCGAGCG
Organism: Tuctoria greenei; assembly: GCA_036927565.1. NCBI lineage: Eukaryota > Viridiplantae > Streptophyta > Magnoliopsida > Poales > Poaceae > Tuctoria > Tuctoria greenei. Next base: position 27,362,931 of record JAYESD010000002.1, on the reverse strand, counting down.
TCCTCCCGAATCGCCCGAGTACCGGAGCTCCGTCGCTGCTGTAGCCATGGGTAATGATATGCTTTCCTTCTCCTCCTCTGCCCGCGTTATTTTCTTCTATGAATTGCCGTTCTCAGATTTGGACCGCTGCAGGTAAGGTTCACGGATCACTGGCCCGTGCGGGGAAGGTGCGGGGACAGACGCCCAAGGTGGCGAAGCAGGACAAGAAGAAGAAGCCCCGCGGCCGTGCCCACAAGCGCATGCAGTACAACCGCCGCTTCGTCACCGCCGTCGTCGGCTTCGGCAAGAAGCGCGGCCCCAACTCCTCCGAGAAGTAGATCTAGACCGCTCGGTGATCTGGTTCAAACAAAATGGCTTCCTGCCTCTTATTTTTTTCTCCAGTAGTTTGGTTCGAGTAATCAAGTTTTTGGTGCTGTACTGATGACAAGTTAAAGTCCTAAGCAACATTCTGTATCAATGATATTGGAATCTCGTTAAGTATCATATGCATCGTTTCCTTGAGTAAATGACATTGAGCGCCATTGAATTGCGTCAAGTTGATTGAGCATTTGGTTATATGGAATGCTTGGTGTAAGTCGAGTAATTCGAGCTTGTCTGAATACAGATATTGATTTTCTAGCTTATAGGCAACAGGAATGTGGTTGTTGCTGAAATCTGGTGATCTCACCGGAACTGCTACTGTTCTTGCGGCAGAATTGATCCTCTAGTGAGCCTACACAGAGGGAAGAGTTATTCCAGGTAAGCTTTGGGCGCCTCTGCTGCCCTGGTCGGACCAGGCCCGACGCCCGCCTAACCAACCTGCTCATGCTGCAGTCTAGGATCATCCAACAGTTTATTTTAGTTTGTTCTGTATACTATGTTTACTGGCACCAGTGAAATATGATTGTGCGATTTTGATCATTAACAGAAGTACTATGCTGCCTTTTGAATCATATGGTATCCTCATATTTTGTGTTATGCTACCTTTTGAAACCTGCTTTGTTTCCCAGTTTGGCTAAGTGAATATGGGATATAGATTGCATATAGTTGGAGATCTTATTTGGGCGAGGAGATTTTTCTCAGCAAACTTGAAGTTGGTCAGATTGAGGGGAATTGTAGGTGGTTTTATACAGAGGCTGGATGCTCCTGAGGTCACATGTTTCATTCCTGTGACCTGTCCGTTCAAACACGAATATTGACAGTCTCTGATCAAATTTCCTTTGGTGGTAATCCTTTGGTTACCAGCTATGTTGGAAACATGTCTTGAATTGCCTGTTCGTATGAATTATAGCATTGCTTTGTGTATTAGAGGACATGAATCGGATTGCTTGTTGAATTTGCTTCAGCTTATTTATTGTCGCTACTGAAATTCGATAAGTGATCTTACAAGTTGTACTCTTTCCCATTGAAGCTTATTGTATTCGCCCAGAGAAGCCTATATTGATCATCAAATGCCTGGATGTATCGTGTGATACTGTGATCTATAATTTACTTCGTTGCTGGCCTATTGTTTGTTCGTAAATGGATGCAGATTGGGGACCTGGTTGTTTGTAGTATGTCCATAACTAAGACCGTCTGTACTGGTGTTACTGAAAAGATTGGTGTTACTGAAAAGATTGTTGGATAGTGTAAATTTAGAGTAAGGCTCCCTTTGAATTGAAGGAATTGAAAAACACGGGAATAGGAAAAATATAGGAATTGAAATTGTATGTTTTTGCAATTCTATAGAAATTGAAAATATAAGAATTGAGATGAGAAACCCTTTGGCAGTATCATAGGGAAACAAAGGAATCTACAACATGAGCCAAGAAAGAAAAAAGAGGTTCAAGCTCATGTTATGTTTCCTACAAAATTTAGCAAAGGAATTCATTTCTGTAGAAACTACCCTTTGTTTTTCCTATGGGTTAAATGGTCATGTAGGAAAAAAAATCTTTTACAAATTCTATCATTCGAAATTCCTTTGCCATTTCTTCAATCTAAAGGGAGCCTAAATATTATAAAAATAGAAGTAGAATAGTGTATAGAGTAACAAGGACAGATAGCCTAACTGATACTCGCTTGTTCCGGCCCATACTGATGTTGGTCGCATCTAAGGATGTTTTACGGCCTGCCCACTCAGAACAACTTATCACCGAAATCGTACCATTTGGCACAAATGTTTGATCGCATTCGCCTGTTCGGATGTGTCAAAGTTTGTGACGCCGTAAGTGCGCTCAGGCTGAATGATTGACGAATGAAATGGTTGTCACAAGTTTGACAATGAGGTCAACAGTAACTAAAATAAGTACTGCAATTTCCCTAACTTTGAGGATACTAAGATGTGGACGTTAGTTCCAGTTTGACCCAAGTGTTAGAGATGACATAGAACAAGTATCGCAAGCTCAGAATGAGATTCTGACGGAGGAGTTTATTGTTGAGAAAGTTAAAAAAGCGGTTTTCGAGATGGAGCATAATAAGGCCCCAGGTCCAGATGGGTTCCCGGCTCAGTTCTACCAGACTTCCTGGGATTTGATTAGGGATGATCTAATGGTTGTTTAGAGAGTTTCATACAGGAACTTTACCTCTGTTTCGACTTAATTTTGGTACAATTATTTTGCTACCAAAAAGTGTACAGGCCGATACTACAACAATATAGACATATTTGCTTGTTGAATGTGAGTTTCAATGTCTTTACAAAAGTCGCGACAAACAAAGTCATGACAATTGCTCCCAAGGTGATTAAACCGACACAAACAGCTTTCATACCAGGGAGAAATATTATGGAGGGAGTAATAATCTTGCATGAAACGATACATGAATTACACAGGAGGAAACAAAGTGGTGTGATTCTTAAGATAGATTTTGAGAAAGCGTACGATAATGTGAGGTGGTCGTTTGTGAAACAAACCATGCTTATGAAAGGCTTTTCAAATCAGTGGTGCAAATGAATAGAGACATACATTCAGGGGGCCATGTGGGAATAAAAATCAATGACCAAATAGGAGAAAATTTTATGACAAAAAAGGGGTTGAGGCAGGGCTATCCTTTATCACCAATTCTTTTTAACATTGTAGCAGGCATGTTAACGTTATTAATAAACCGTGTGAAACGGTTGGGACTTATTAGGGGCTTAGTACCACACTTGGTTGATGATAGTCTATCAACTTTACAGTATGCAGATGACACTATTATTTTCGTTGATCATAGTTTAGAGAGAGCAGCGAATTTAAAGTTACTTTTATGTGCATTTGAAGAAATATCAGGTTTGAAAATTAATTTTAACAAGAGTGACATATTATGCTTTGGAGAAGCTAGGCAATATGAGCAGCAGTACTCTCGATTGTTCGGATGTAAAGTGGGTTCATATCCTTTTAAATATTTAGGCATCCTGATACATTACAGGAGATTAAATAACAATGACTGGAGTATGGTAGAAGAGAAATTTGAGAAAAAAGCTCAGTAGTTGAAAAGGAAAGCATCTATTGGTGGAAGGGCGTTTGATATTAATCAATTCAGTGTAATAAGCATTGCAATGTTCATATTATCTTTCTTCGAGATTCCTAAAGGGGTACATGAAAAACTTGATTACTATAGATCCAGATTTTTCTGGCAAGGAGATGAACACAAGAAAAAAATACAGGCTGGCAAAGTGGGACATACTCTGCCAATCGAAGGAGCGTGGGGGAATGGATATATTGAATATAGGGGTGCAGAACCAATGTTTATTGGGTAAATGGTTATTTAAAATGATCAACAAAAATGGTATATGACAAAACCTTCTCAAAAGAAAATATTTGGGGGATAAAACAATAGGTCAGGTAAAAAAGAGAGCTGGGGACTCCCATTTCTAGGTAAGTCTGATGACTGTGAAAGAAAAGTTCTAAGTCTAGGGTACTTCTAGATTAATAGTGGAAAAAATACTAGATTATGGGAGGATAAATGGTTAGGAAATACAACCTTAAAACAATAATATCTAACTTTGTATAATATTATGCATAGAAAGCAGGACACGGTGGCTGCGGTCTTCAGCTCAGTACCTTTAAATATAAGCTTTAGATAAGGATTGTCGGGTGACAACTTGCTCAACTGGAACAGAATGGTCTTAGAAATAACACACGTGGTTTTAAATGACAAGGATGAAAGTTGCCTAGAGGGGGGGTGAATAGGCTAATCGACCTGCAAATGACTTAATAAAACGAGATTAAATCACAGGGGGCGGACTAGTCCGGTCTGGGGGCGGACTAGTCCGGTCAGCCTGCGTGAAGAACCCTAAAAAGTGTTTCTAGCAAGTTTTAAAGGGATTTTCTCGAGGCTACAAGTGAGGATATGTTTAAGACAAGTTTAAAAACTATCAACACAAGAGTGAGTCAAGTTTTAACAAGATTAAGCAATGTGAGGCACAAGACAAGAGTAGCAACCCTAGAGCTAAGTATGCAATAAACAAAATGCGAAGAACACGGAGACACAAGGATTTTATCCCGAGGTTCGATTCCACACAAGAATCTACGTCCCCGATGAGGAGTTCACAAAGGACCGGGTTCACCAACCCTTCCCTCACCAAGTTTACCTCACGGGCCTAACTTGGTTCTCCACTATCTCAAAGTGCGAATACAAGATTCGTTGGGGCTTCTCACAATCTGAGGCTCCCACACCACAAAGATGATCAACAACGCAAAACACACTCAACACACAGCTCACAAAGACTCAATGAGTGCAAGAGATCAAACCGGGAGCACAAGCTCGATGTTCTTCCTCTTCTCCACCTCACTAAACCCTAATCCACTCAAGAATTAGTTTTAGAGGGAAAGTTGGCAAGAAAGAGGCTCAAGAGTGCTCCAAGTTAGCTGTGGCGGCGCTAGGCTTCAAGTCAGTTCAAGAGTTGGTTCAAAAGAACCCAGGGGACCTCTATTTATAGAGGTCCCAAGCCCATACTGCTGACTTCAGCGGAAGGGCAGACTAGTCCGGCCTAGGGGACCACTGACCTCTTGTCAGGCCCCAGACAGCTGACACGCTATCATCACACTACCCGCCAAACTTCAAATTCAAACGGTCACTTCAACAACGGACTAGTACGGTCACCACCGGACTAGTCCGATCTCACACAGAGCCTTTTGCTCCGTGTGAAAACGGACTAGTCTGAGGACCACGGACTAGTCCGGCCCCAAGGGCGGACTAGTCCGGTCCTCCCAGACTTAGTCACAGAAGCACCTTCAACTCACCTACCCGGACTAGTCCGACCCCACGGGCGGACTAGTCCTTTCTCACTCAGGACCTTTTGGTCCGGACTCAAACGGACAAGTCTGTGGTTTTGAGACTTAGTCTCCAAAACCCACTCACTGCTACCCGGACTAGTCCGGCCACGAACGGACTAGTCCGATCTCAGTCAGACCCTTCTGGTCCGGCCGAATACGGACTTGGCCGGCCAGGGGCGGACTAGTCCGGCCACCTGCATGGACTAGTCCAGCCCTACTGCCAGACTGCTTATCCACTCTTTTCTCTCAAGGGGTTTGACCTCTAAAACACTTTGAGCTCCCAAACTTGATCTCAATGCACTTTACACACGCACCCTCCTATTTCTACGGCTAGTCTAACTCAACACGCTAGAAACCCTAGTTTCTACGCTTCGAGTTGACTCTGTTTCCTTCCTTTTCCTTTTTGAGGGTTTGCGTCTCCGATCGAGTCCACACCTGTGCTAAGATCACTTGAGCTCTGTCGACTGTTGGAGTCGGCAGATCCCCTGACACTATGAAAGTGTTTAAAGGAGTTGTGGTTCGGTTTGGGCGCGCGGAGATCTAAGAAAGTGAAGTGCGATTTGGACACGAGTGACACAGTAGTTTACGTGGTTCGGGCCGCCTGAGCGTAATACCCTACTCCACGGGTGTGCGTGTGAGTTGTATTTACTTGTGAGCTTGAGTGTGTTCGAGAGTTCTCCCCTCGTGTACCGGCGGTTTGTCCTTTTATAGTACAAGGACAAACCGTTACAAGTCAGCCTGGCCCGACATGTGGCCCTGGCGGTTATTAGCATTGATACACAAGATTAATTGTTGTTAATAACCCTGTAACGGCTCTGACAGTGCCGTTACGGGAGTTAAGATCATCCGATTAAATATCATTAATGTGGAATTAATGATAATTAACCGGGTCTTGAAGTCCGTGGCTGTCCTTTGGAGATCCGGAGCCGTTACAACGTCTCCCGGGGGTTTAAAGCGGTTAGCTCCGACGTATGGACACGTGGCAGCTCCGGAGCTTGCTCGAGGGAGGCGGGAAGCTCCGGGGCGGCCTGCCACGCGTCAGGTCCGGAGCTTCTCTCGGTCAGGGGCTACCTCCGGAGGTGCCGTTTCAGTACTTGGCCCGGAGCTTCACCTTTGCGGGTAATAGCTCTGGGCTGACAGTACACGTGGCAACCTAAAGGTTAACCATGTTGGAGAAGTGGGTCCCGTCACGTCTGGCGAGTGGGCCCCCGAGGGTCTTCAATTTGAGTTGATGTCCTTCCCTTGAGATCTTCGTAACCTCAGGGGGTGTATGGTTTTTAGGGTACCGACAGTGGCCCCCTGGACCTACCTCCGGGGAAGGCCAACGGGATGAAGTCATTCCGCTGGAGGTGGGTCCATACTTGCGACTCTTGAACTGGGTCTTCAAGGGTCTTCGGAGGTGCCTTTGGCGGGGCTTGATGGTTGAGTCCCGACGCGTGGCGCACCTCAGGCGGCAGATAAGATCTTTGACGTGCGGATCTCTCGCAATTGAAGGTCGTCGGTTCCCGATACGAAAACCGTATCGGTTCCGCGCGCCCTGTCAGTCCGCCGCCTTTGGGTTTCCCGCCTCGTGATGACAACTGTTCGCCTGGGTAAGAGCCTCGACTTGATCGTCGGGGTGGTCCCGGGCCCTCTTGTCATCGGCTGGGTTGAATTCTTGAATAGTATGCTTGACTTTCCTGCAGTTTCCATCCAAGCGTTGCGAGGGCTTACTTAAGAAGGAAAGCGCACCGTCGGGAGTTCTTTACGCTTTCCATCTGTTCTTGCGCTCAAACTCCCAACTCGTGCTTTGCTTCTCTTCTCTCGCCTAGCTGTGCTGCGATGGAGTTGGGTCTGCGTGAGAGTCGTTTGAAGACAGAGAGCGATCTGAAGAAGGTCCGAGCCCTCATGGGGTGGTCGTCGGACTTCTTCAACCATTCAATACGCACCGGCGGGGAGCTTCCCTTTAAAAAGGAGCACTCCGGCGAAATGGTATACTTTTCATCGTATGCCATGGTGGGGCTGATCCCACCATTTTCTTCCTTCTTTTTGATGCTGCTGGACTTCTATGGTCTGCAGCTATACTACCTTGGCCCTCACTCTCTCCTCCTTGTGTCCATCTTTGTCCACTTCTACGAGATGTGGGTGGGCATCCCTCCCTGCATCGAGCTCTTCCGCACTTTCTTCACCGTCCAAACCACCGGCCGAAGTGACGAGTACCTTGGCTTCTACTACTTTGTGAAGCGCAAGAAGTGCCCGTTCAAGTACCTCCGGTCGTTCCCTTCCGGGAAGTGGGATGACTGGAAGAAAGATTGGGTAGTCGTCCGGGTGGAGGAGCACGAGCGGTTGGAGCTGCCAGAAGGTCTGCCCGGCATTGACACGTCGGTGTGGAGCGAAGTTCCGGTGCTGGCGGCAGCCTTCGACCCCATTCTGTCCAGGATCCGCCAATGTGTGGAGGGAGGACTGACTCCCCAGGCGGTGTTCTGCAACTTCCTGTCCAACAGGTGGGCACCGCTGAAGAGGAGGGAGAAGCTCGCCTGGGCCCTCAACAGCGTGATGGACGAAGACCGGGTCGAGACCGGGTTGAAGTCCAGCATGGTGGGGAAGTCCTTGGAGTTTCACCTCAAGAAATTCCAGCACGGCATCGATGTAGACGGAGAGTACCTGACTCCGCCACCTGCTTTCCTCCCCCTGAACGTGGAAGTTGAGTTCAGCAGGGAGCTCCGGCGGAGGATGCCCGCGCTTGACGACCTTGGCGTCGTCGAGAGAAGATCGACCGCCCAGTTGGCGATCCCCGGGTTGTCGGAAGGCGGCTCCGCCCCTGTCTCTCAGCCAAGAGCTGAAGTCACCGGCAAAGGCAAGGAGCTGGCGGAGGAGCCGGAGAGCCGGAAGAGGAAGCTGCGACATGCTGACGGAAGGTCCGTCGGGCTTGCTACTTCCCCGCCAGTTCCCCGTCCTCAGGAAGGAAGATCCTCCGCCGCTGTAGCGTCTGTCCCCGTGGTGGGGTCCTTTCGGAGTGCTACTGTTCCGGCGGTGGGATCCTCCCGGAGTGCGGCTGTTCCCTCGATGGGTCCCTCCGGAGGTGCCAGCTCCGGACAGGCGACTCCGGTTCAAGAAGCGGTGAGGGCCTCCAGGTCTAGGAGTTCCTCCCGGTCAAGGAGAGCTCCGACCCGGGAAACGCCCGTGGCTACGGCAAGTCCTGGGAGTCCTCCCGGAGCTCCTACGCCGACCGTGGCCAGCCCGGAACGTCCGGGAAAGAGGTTCCGCGCAAGCTGGTGCGTGAGCCTCCCAAGGTAATTTTTCTTGCTTATCTCAATTAACTTTTAATTATAGTATCTGTTTGCTCAATTTCTTTATTTTTCATTTGCAGCGTTCCCAAGAAGGGGAGTGAAGCTCCGCCCTCAGCCACAGTGTCTGAGGCTACGAGGGCTTCTGCTCCAGCTCCGGAGCCACCCCAGGCGGAGGCTGCGACAGCTCCGGCGCCGGCTGTCGTGGTCATGGACCTCGACTCGTCTCCAGAAGTTCCCGTGGTAGCGCCGGACCACGGGTTTGAAGATGCGCCAGCGGCACCCGCTCCGGAGGTTGAAGCTCCGGGCCCCTGTGCTGCAGAAGTAGATGCTCCGGCTGTTGAGCCGGAGGAAGTAGCGGTCCCGGCTTTAGAGCCGGAAAGTGCTGAAGCCCCGGCGGTTGAGCCGGAGGTAGCTGAAGCCCCGGCGTGCGAGCCGGAAGTTGAAGTGGTTCCGGCAATTGAGCCGGTTACTTCTGAAGCTCCGGTCGCAGGGCCGGTAGTTATTGGAGCGCCGGCTGCAGAGCCGGTGGTGGTGGAGGCGCCGGCTGTAGAGCCGGTGGTTGAAGAGGCGAGGGAGCTTGAGCCTCCCTCGGAAGGAGCGTCACGGCCGGAGCCATTGGAGGCGACGACGTCGATGGTACCCGTGGCGGAGCCAGAGTGCCTGAACGAAGTCGCCGGCCCCCAGCCTGAGGGGGCGAATGAAGATTTGGTGGCGGGACCTTCTTCGGTGGCGACTGAGGCCATCCCGGAGGAGGACCCTAGTGCCTTGGAAGCTCGGGGTTCCGCTCTCGTAGAGTGGGACCCAATTTTTGTAGATGAAGACCCGCTGGAGCCAGCAGAGGAGACCCCAGAAGGTCCGGAGCCCATCTCGTTGTCGATGTCCATCGACAACGCTTGCTCCAGTCTGCGCCAAGTCCAACTAGCCTTCTTCCACGACAGCAAGGTTCTTGAAGAGGAGCGCCAAACCCTTAGGAGGTGGCGTAATAGACTCCAATCCGAGACCAAGCTGGCGCAGTCGAGGATTGCTGAGGACAAGGAATGGATCAGGCGGGAGAAGATCCGCCTGGAGCTTTGGGGTGAGATGCTGGACGAGAGGGAGAGCATGACTCACAACCTCGACGCCCAATCCCGGGAGTATCATGACCAAGCTAAGGCTGCCAATGATGCAGCCAACGCTCGGTTCGATCAACTCGAAGCCATCAGTACCGCACTCATCAAGCGCCGAGAGGCACTTGAGGGAAGGGAAAAGCGGCTCGAAGATGAGGAGCAAAAACTCCTGGAACTACGGGACGACGTCTTGCGACGTGAAGAAGAGCTCGCCGAGAAGACAGCTCTGGCGGACAAGGGCCTCGAGGAGCGCGCTAAAAAATTGGAAGAGTGCTGCCTCGAGGAGGAGGAGAAGACCTGGGTGCGAGGGCAGGAACTCTACGAGTATGAGTGTGCCCTCGTCGCCCGGGAGAAGAAAATAGAGGCTAGGGAGAAAGACCTGGTCGACCGCCGGAACAAAATCCACCTCCGGGAGGAGGAGCTCGGAAGACTCGAAAAGCGGGTTGCTGCGAAGATTCAGCAAAACGCCAAAGAAGTTGAGCGCCTCTCCCGCGAGAACTCGGAGCTGGCGGCGGCCCGGAGGTCCTTGGAAGAGATGAAGGGCCTGAGGAAGACGGACTCCCTGCAAATTTGGGAGTTCCTGAGCAAGGCCGACGATGCGCTAGCGCCGATGGGTTTCAGCCCCGTGCTTCCGGATGATCCGGAGCTGGAGCCGGACCTTGCGCTGCAAGCGTTGGGCGCTGCGGGCAGCAAGCTCTCCAAGGTGGGCGACGTCATCGCGGACCAGTTGGAGGTCGAGGGGCAATCCCTGGCTAGGAACGTCACAGAATATGTGTTGACGTGCTACACTAGCCGGAACCCTCGATTCCCTCTGGACCCGGTGCTTGAAGGCCCCGTTGAAGGAGAAGGCGAAGCTACCCGAGCCAGCGTGTCGGAGGTCGCCCAGAAGGTCGATGAGTTCTTCCATAGGGTCTAGGACTATCTTTCTTAGCCTTTATTTGTATCTTCTCTTCTTCCTCAATTTTGTAATCCTTTGTCCCCAGATGTAATCTCTGGTCTTCAAATGAAATGAAATCCTCAATTGCGTGAATTTCATTTTTTGTCTTCAACATCTTTGTATTCACTTGGCCCCCTGGTAGATGCGCACAATTTGATTGTGGACATGTACCAAAAGGATTTTGATTTTTGTTGAAGACAGATTTGCTTCGAACTCGTATAGTTTAGGTCCGAAGTTTTCGATAGTGAAGGTCCCTTGAAATCGTCGGAGCTTAGAAGCTCCGGCACTGTCCATCGTCGGAGCTTAGTAGCTCCGGCAATAGCCTCTACCAACACGTTGAGTGTCGATAGTTAATACTTCAAGGTGTCGGAGCTTAGTAGCTCCGGCAATGACCTTTGCCACGCTTGGCTTGCTGGCAACAGACTCTAGTGATAGAGTCTTCTCACCATCTTTAAGTTAACGCCAGTGGGAGTCGGAGCTTGGTTAACTCCGATTTTTCTTCATCAATGTTGGGTTTATTTTTCCTGCACACTTAAGCCAAGAAAAACAGTAAAATTCGTTCCTTATCTATAACTTCGTCGCGGCTTACTGTTCTTAAGAGAATTTCAAGTTGAACACGATTTTTAGTACAATTGGATGAATTGTCTTTTCTTTTAGATCCAATTGTCCGTGAACCCACCTTACTTTGGCCTGCCGGGATGTAGGTAGAGTGGCGTACTTAGGGTGCTTGACCAGGCTAAGTCGATAGCACACTCCGGCCCTAGAATGGCTTGGCGGCTTTCAGGCGAGTTGGCCACAGATGATATTTAAATCTAAAAAATCTGACAATTCAACTCAAATTGTACCTAAACCGGTTAAACTAGAACTTCTTAAGAATTGCACGTTTCTGTTATAGACAAGAAAGAGAAAAATAAAAATGTCGAGCCTTATGCAAAAATGAATGCACGTGGAGTCTATTTCACATGAAGATGTCTTTCATTATAGGTCCGGGGTACAGGGGAAACAAGTACACTCTTAGGGTACGGAACCAGGCTAAGCGTGTTCGGTTTCTCGTTTAACCCAGGGTAATTAGCTACACTTCTAGTCCGGAGACTGTATCAAGTGTTGCATGAGCTTTCCAAACCTTTCGGGAAAGGTCCGGCTGCTCTCCCGGAGGAACTACCCGACTCTGTACAATGACTCTATAACATACACTTCAAGTTACTTAAGACTCACCTCCGTGGAATTAAGTGTAGAACTTACGGAGGTGCTCGATGTTCCAAGGATTTGGGAGAGGTGTCCCATCCTCAGCAGCCAAGCGAACGCTTCCGGGACGGGATACTTTGATCACTCGGAAGGGCCCTTCCCAGCCGGGGGAGAGTTTGTTTTGCCCTTCTCTGGATAGTATTCTCCGTAGCACCAGATCGCCTTCCTCGAGCTGTCGGTTGTGTACATGCCGCTGATGATAGCGCCGTAGAGCTTGGCGGTATCGGGCGTTCCGAACAGCTGCTTGGCACCTTCCCTCCTCGAGGAGGTCTAGGTCTTCACGCCGGAGCTGGTCCTGCGCGGCTTCGTCGAAGGTCCGGACTCGGAGAGAACCCAGGGTGATTTCCGGAGGAAGGATCGCTTCTGCTCCGTACACCAGGAAGAAGGGTGTTTCTCCGGTTGCCCGACTTGGAGAAGTCCTGTTAGCCCATAGAGTGGGCGGAAGCTCTTCGATCCAATTAGCTCCGTGCTTTTTCAAACGCTCATAAGTGCGCGTTTTTAGTCCTTTCAGGATCTCTGCGTTTGCTCTCTCGGCTTGCCCATTGCTGGCAGGATGAGCTACGGAAGCGTAGCAAACTTGTATGCCGAGGTCTTCGCAATATCCTTGAAATGCGGAACTTGTGAACTGAGTCCCATTGTCAGTGATGATCTTGTTTGGGACTCCGAATCTGCTCACGATAGATTGTAGAAAATTGATTGCAGATTGTTTGTTGATCGTCACAACAGGAGTAGCTTCCGGCCACTTGGTGAACTTGTCGATGGCGACATACAGGAACTTGTAACCTCCGACGGCTCTTGGGAAGGGTCCCAAGATGTCCATCCCCCACACAGCGAAAGGCCACGTAGGAGGTATCATTTGTAAGGGCTGAGCAGGTGTATGAATTTGCTTTGCATGAAATTGGCATGCTTTGCATTTCTTCACTAGCTCAGCAGCATCCTGGAGCGCTGTAAGCCAGTAGAAGCCGTGCCGAAAGGCTTTTCCGACCAGCGTGCGGGAAGACGCGTGGTTCCCACACTCACCTCCATGGATTTCTGCGAGGAGCTCGCAGCCTTCTTCCCTTGTGATGCACCGCATTAGGATGCCGTTGGCACCGCGCCGGTAGAGATCCCCTTCTACCAACGTGTATCTTTTAGCCAATCTGACTACCCGGTCAGCGGATACATCATCGTCAGGAAGGATGTTGTCTTTCAAGTAGTTCCGGATCTCCGAGATCCATGCATCGGAACTGACTTGAGCATTTGAGTCTTGCGTGCTGGGTTGCTCGGAGCTTCCGGCAGCACCTACGACCCTTGATGGCTGCCATGGTAACAGGGCCATCGGGACCGTCAGCTTCGGGATGCTGATCTCGCCCCCTTCGTTCAGCTCGGCAGGCTGAACTGTGGGTTTTGACAACCTCCGGACAAAGGTTCCGTCTGGAGCCGGAGCTCCGGTTGACGCCTTAGTCGAGAGTTCGTCAGCTTCAGCGTTGTGAGCACGCTGAACATGGTGAAGGTCTAGGACTTCGAAGTCCTTCTGAAGCCTCTGGACTTCAAGGAGATAAGCAGCCAGCTGGAGATTATTGCAGGAGCACTCACCCTTCACCTGTTTGATGACAAGTTGTGAATCTCCTTTGACCAGCAACTGCTTGACACCATATGATAGTGCCACCTTTAATCCATATATGAGTGCTTCGTACTCCGCCATGTTGTTAGTTGCCTTGAAGTCAAGGTGCACCATGTATTTTACCTTCTCCCCGGTTGGTGCGAGGAGAAGGATTCCAGCTCCGGCTCCCTGCTTCTGCATGGAGCCGTCGAAGTAAAGGGTCCAGTGAGGCTTAGTGAAGGCCGGAACTTGTGGTTCCTTCTTCTGCTCGCTGGGGCCCCCAGGGTTTAATGGAGAGGGAGTCCATTCTGCCACGAAATCTGCCAACGCTTGACTCTTGACTGCTTGTCTTGGAATGAATTCGAGGTCGAATTCAGCCAGTTCCGCTGCCCACTTCGCTATATTCCCAGTTGAATTGGGATTATGCAGGATCGCTCGAAGTGGATATGAAGTTACCACCGAGACTTTGTGAGCTTGGAAATAATGTCGAAGCTTTCTTGAGGAAATAAGGACTGCGTAGAGCAGCTTATGCACCTCTAGGTATCGAGTCTTGGCATCGTGTAATACTTCACTGATGAAGTATACTGGGCGTTGAATGGTCCGGACCCTCCCGGAGGGGTCCGGAACTTCCTCTTCATTGATCCGGACCCTGTCAGAGGGGTCCAGACTATCTTCGGGGACCTCCGGGTTCTGGGTGGAGGAACCCGGAGCTTCTTCAGGAATGACTTGGATCCTATCGGGAGGATCCGGGTCCTCTGAAGTGGATTCTTGTGGGTTTAGGTCTGGGAGCTGGGACCCAGACCCGCTTTCAGGAAGCTCCGGCTGAAGAGGAGTTGGGGTTTCAAGACCCCAAAAAGGTCTTGAAAGCCGTCTACACCTCTGTCGACGATACCTGGCGCGCCAACTGTCGACTGTTGGAGTCGGCAGATCCCCTGACACTATGAAAGTGTTTAAAGGAGTTGTGGTTCGGTTTGGGCGCGCGGAGATCTAAGAAAGTGAAGTGCGATTTGGACACGAGTGACACAGTAGTTTACGTGGTTCGGGCCGCCTGAGCGTAATACCCTACTCCACGGGTGTGCGTGTGAGTTGTATTTACTTGTGAGCTTGAGTGTGTTCGAGAGTTCTCCCCTCGTGTACCGGCGGTTTGTCCTTTTATAGTACAAGGACAAACCGTTACAAGTCAGCCTGGCCCGACATGTGGCCCTGGCGGTTATTAGCATTGATACACAAGATTAATTGTTGTTAATAACCCTGTAACGGCTCTGACAGTGCCGTTACGGGAGTTAAGATCATCCGATTAAATATCATTAATGTGGAATTAATGATAATTAACCGGGTCTTGAAGTCCGTGGCTGTCCTTTGGAGATCCGGAGCCGTTACAACGTCTCCCGGGGGTTTAAAGCGGTTAGCTCCGACGTATGGACACGTGGCAGCTCCGGAGCTTGCTCGAGGGAGGCGGGAAGCTCCGGGGCGGCCTGCCACGCGTCAGGTCCGGAGCTTCTCTCGGTCAGGGGCTACCTCCGGAGGTGCCGTTTCAGTACTTGGCCCGGAGCTTCACCTTTGCGGGTAATAGCTCTGGGCTGACAGTACACGTGGCAACCTAAAGGTTAACCATGTTGGAGAAGTGGGTCCCGTCACGTCTGGCGAGTGGGCCCCCGAGGGTCTTCAATTTGAGTTGATGTCCTTCCCTTGAGATCTTCGTAACCTCAGGGGGTGTATGGTTTTTAGGGTACCGACAAGCTCATTAGCGACTTAATTGTCGTCATCAATCATCCAAAACCCAGGGGGAACCTAGATGCACTTTCAAAGGAGGATGTATTTAGATGGTCTCTAACACAAAATTGAATTTTTTCAGTGTAATCCATGTACAAGCTGATCATTACGAATGATAATATTCGGTATGACAAATTACTTTGGCGTGTTCATATTCCATTGAAAACTAAGATATTTTTGTGGTACTTGAGAAAAGGAGTGATTTTAACTAAAGATAACCTACTGAGAAGGAATTGGAATGGGGATAAAAAATGTATTTTTTTCAAAGGATGAGACTATTCGACATTTATTCTTTGACTGTCACTTTGCTAAATTTATTTGGAGATTGGTACAAATTACTTTTAACATTTCTATTCCAGTATCTATGTCTAACTTTTTTTATTCCTGGTTATACATGTTTAAGCCTCAAGACGGGAGAGTTATACTGGTTGCGTGTGCATCTGTATTCTGGGCATTATGAATTACCAGGAATGATATCGTTTTTGAAAAATGTCCGATGAAAATATATGTGTAGGTGGTTTTCCGAGGGACACACTGGTGTCGAACTTGGGCGCTCTTACAAAGGTTTGAGGAACAAAAAAGGACGTTGATGGAGGCATCGCGAGTGTTGGAGTCAGCCGTCATGTACATTTTCTTCAATAACGGTTGCCGTTTTATCAATAGGATTACGTACTAAATCATTTACCACCTGCATGTAGGTTGGTAACGTGGTTTAGTAATTTTATTTATGGACCTCTTTCTTCGTGCGTGTTGTAAGAGTTTTTTGTATTGGGCCATAACCTCAGCAATGAGGGGGGGGCTGGACATTATCTTCCATCATCTAAAAAAACTAAGATGTGGACGTCAATCAAACATGCGTGCTCTCAGTTCATGTTGAGCTCATAATTTTGTGAAGTGGCTTGTACTAGGTCGGTTTGCACCGCTAGTTCTTGTTGCTGTATTTTTGGTCAGTGATTGCAAAATGTTCAGTAACAGGTCGCATCTGTATGAAATGAAAGTTAATTCTAGCAGCTCTTTTTCATCAAAAAAAAAAAAATCTAGCAGCTCTTGATACTCGTTTGCTCGCTTCTCCAGCAGCCCTGTAGACTACTGCTACTTGGGGACTAGGGACCAGACTATCATCAGACTTGCTTGGAAACCAAGTGAAATCAGAAGTATCAGTATGTGGGCAGAATAGGGGAAGCGGTCAGAGGGGTGCTCCTCCGACGGCGCGCAGGGCACCGTCTGATCCGGGCTGCCCCGCGCATCGGAGAGAACTCCGTCGCCCCGCGCGTGTTCCCGAGGACTGGAAGCGTTCTGCAACCGCATCATCTGCATCTGCATGGGCACGAGGAGACTGTAGTGCTCGAAAAACTCCACTCCCGCACGCCTTGCCTCCAAGAGGAGTGTGTGCAAAGAAACCTCGGATTGGTACTACGAAAGTGCAAACGTATTCCCACGCCCCTGTACAACATCCCACAAGCCAAATCTACAATTGATTTCTCAACTTCTTCTCTCCACAAAACCAAAACCTATTCGTTCCTAGTAGTATTCTTTTACGTGTGTTGCTGATTGCAAATAAAATGGAAACTTAGCGAGATCTGATATATTGCTGTTTATTAGTACATTCGGTTTTCACACCGTTGTCAAGTTGCCAAAACAATTTATCTCTGCTTTTGACAAGCTGCGGTGTCGCTTTCTTTGGGCCGGAACACAAAATCTGAGTGGTGCTAGCTGCAAAGTAAATTGGAGCAAAGTTTGTCGTCGTCGGCCGTTGGACCGTGGAGGGTTGGGGCTGCTTGATCTGCATAAGTTTGGGAGGGCTTTGAGGGTGAGATGGCTTTGGCACCAATGGTATTCGCCGTCAAAGCCATGGGTCGGCATGGAGCTACCGACAGACGTTATTGATGAAAATTTGTTTGTAGTCGCCACACGAGTCACTGTACGCAACGGATGTGGTACGAAGTTCTGGTCTGCCAACTGAACGCTTGGCCAACCCTTAGCTTCTGCCTTCCCTCTGTTATTTTCCCACAGCCGCGGGAAGAACAGAAGTGTCGTCTGCACAACCAGAATTGGCTTCGCGATCTGCTGCCGCTTCCGTCGCTGGACCTGTGGATGGATTTAATTGCACTTTGGGAAGCTATGCAGGAGGTTCAATTTGTTGACGATCCAGAGCAAAACGACCAGATCACTTGGGCCTTCACTGCCGATGGTAAATTTTCTGTCCGCTCAGCCTACATCATCCAGTTTGAAGGTGCCACTCACTCTTGGTTCCGATCACACATCTGGGACTGTTGGGCACCACCAAAATGCAAGTTCTTTGTGTGGCTCATGGTTCAGGACAGAATATGGTCTGCAGTCCAGCTCCAGTGAAGAGGATGGCCTAATCAATATATGTGTGTATTTTGCAATCGGAACGTCGAGACCATTACACTTATTTATGGAATGCCCGGTATTGCGTCCGTCTGGGCATCGATTGCCAGGGGCCTTGATCTGACGTCGGTACACCCAACCCGGTGGGAGGCAACACAAGACATAGCTGCTTGGTTCCAACGGTTGGTACCCCTAGAGGAGATAATCAGTCGCGCCGTGCGAGCTCCGTCATCCTTCTAGTTTGTTGGATCCTGTGGTGCGAAAGGAATAGAAGGGTCTTCAATCAAAAAGAAAAGTCGGTGCCGCAAATTCTCAATGACATTTCGGAAGAACTCAGACTCTGGTCCATGGCCGGAGCGACGGGACTGCTCTGCCCCCGTTTTCTTTTATATGACGTGTTTCTTGTAGGCTGTGCTCCTTGGAGCTTCCGGGTGTATCTCTGGTACACCTGTAATGCTCCCTCTGTATGCCTCAGTGAACTTGTCTATTCCTGCTTATTAATATATGCCGGCTTCACCGGATCTTTTTAAAAAAACACCGTTGTCAAAATGAACTTCACAAAAACCATGTCCAGCTCTGATGAAAAGACATGAAGAAGAGAGGATATATACTCTTCCCCCGTTCACGAAAATCAGTACCAATCCTTGGTGAGCGGTAGTATGTTTCTGCGCGCGGTCCCAAGATGTGTCAGGTTCCAGTTCTTCGTGCAGCGCAGTTACGTACGGTTGACCGACCCCGGGATGCATGGGGTATCCGCGCCATCTCTCTAATATTCGTGTTGCACGCCGTGTTACAGTTCATAATTTTCAATTTCCATGTTTATTACTCTGACACTCTGTACAGCAGCTTACGTACGTGCTTGTTTAACATCAGTATTATCAGAACAATCTATTTCTACTGTCTCCATCCTGACATTGATCAAGTTCGGTAGTCAATACAATATGTACCACGGAATACAGGCTACACAAAATTTATTTACTTTACGCGTACCTTTGTTTTTCTCCAGTTCATTAGCAAATCCAATCATAAAGAATCAGTAAAAGCTGTTTCATCATGTAGCTCAATCATATACTGTACCACTCGTTGGCTGATGGGCTTGTGGCTAACCCAGATACGTTGCGGTGTGCCATCGTTCTGCTGGCCTCCTTGTATTCTCCATCGGGATTGGGGTAATGCTTCTCCACCAATCCCATGCCGCCATCGTCCCCTTTCCATTCCATTCCTCCTCTCTGACCTCCCACCTCTTCTCGGCCCCATAAATAGGCACCCATCGTCTCCTCCTGTCTTCCGAAACATCTCATCTCTTATCTTGAGTTCCTAGGCATGCATGCCAGTTTCTTTCATCCCGCTCGCCATCTTCTTCTTCTTGTTTCCCGGTACGAACTTGGGTGAAGTGTCTAATTGCATGTGTTGTGCGAGGTGCTGTGGATCTGCATCATATGATGATACATAGATGGCCCTCTTTGTGATCTTCCACAGCTTTCTTGAACTGCATGACTTCGAAATAGCTTTTCTTTGACAAAACAAAGCTTGGTTTGAGTTAGATTGAGAGCAGTTCAATAAAGCTGTGGGAAATTGCAGAGAGAGACCAATTGATTCCTGGCCTGTTCTGCCAAAGTCACGGATGTTCGCCGTAATGTTAGATCTGTGCACACGGTGCATGGCAAACTAGAGACGATTCCAGCGGCACAAAAAGGTACAACAGATTAAATTTCTGGTAGTTTTATAGTAATTGGTATCTACTTGATACTAATATATATCTTTTGTTGAAAAAAATTGTGCTTGTTGAGGAATATATGTTTATACATATACATACATTTGGCATGTTTCTTCTCTCTGAAATAATTCTTGATATATCTTTACCTGTTACTGTAACTGCGCACGTTCTCAGTTAGTCTGTTTCTCACGTTAGCTCCAAATAGTTTCCTACTCATAATGTAGCCAGTATTTTCTTCGATGGCCATGCTTATTTGCTCTTAAAATTATTTTCTTATTTTTTTACTAACATTACCACAACCTTTCACTTTTTTGCTACATACCCCTTCTAAATCTTTTTATTTGCCACCGGTTAATTCAAAAATAAACTAGCTGGTGAAAAATAAAAAAAATTCGGAGAGAGTATTTCACACTATTAAGACAAATACTTCCTCCTAGTTCGAAATATTTATTACTGATTAGTTTAAAAAGGAACTAACCGGTAATAAATATTTTGAACCGGAGTATTTTCTTAGTAAAACTATAATTTTTTTGGTGCGGCGTTGTTTAGGGATAAAAAGAACAACATGATTGACGTGTCGTTCTGTAGACTGCAATGATGTTTTCCTGAAGAGTGCAGTCAGTATATCTTTCGGTTGTGTAAAGGGAGAAAGTGATGGTACGTACCCTGCAGAATATGCAATGAAACCTCAAATCGTAGCCAGTACCTGGCTGGCCCATGTCTCATGGTCGCATGGAGTAGCCCAATTCTATATTCTTTTCTCACGTTCGTACAAAATATAATGGCCAATCCAGTGAATAGATTAGATATATAGTGGCTAGTGCATGATGGGACTCTCATTCTGGAGATGCCCGGACACGGTATATATTGCAAGGAGTACTGCTACATCCCCTCCAAATTACTCTATCATTGCATCGTTAAAACGTCAAATTTACTTTGAATTTTAATTCTAAGAACAACATTTAAGAACAGATGGAGTATTTGTTATTTTAGGATTGTGTGAACTAACTACTACTCCGATCTGTCTCATTTAACTGTCTGGTTCTAGATAGGAGAATTAATTAGAGGCGGAATATATGTGGTGCATAGTAAATGGGAAAGAGAGATAGATGCATTGGGAAGAGAGGTTGATAAATTATTTGAAAATTATGTAGAAGACTAGATTTCTTTATATGATTTGTTGAAGACTAGATGACAGATAATTTGAGATAGAGGGAGTATGTATGTATTATCATAAAATATTTCTCATATGAAGTCTGAATATAAATTTATATTCTTAATTATATAGTTTTAAAAAAACTAATATTTGAGACCAGATGTACAATGGCACGAGTAATTGGACGGCGCCAGTAGCGCTACTTATGTAAACGAGGCCTCACTTCATCCCCACTCCACTCTTGACAGCCTCTTCCAGACATGTGTACTGCCGCCAGTGACCTAGCTGCTAGGTCAAGGTGATCGACCCATATCTGAAACAGTTGTGCACTGCTTGCGTTTGCCTTTGCCTGTGCCGTGTGATGCTGGGCAACACTGACATGCTTCTTACCACTGAGCAGTTGGAGTTCCTGGACTACCTACATGTCCCGGGATGTATATGATCTATGGAGGAGACGTGTCATCGGTCTGTGGTCTGAATGAGTGCTCAGTGATCCTGCTACTTTGTCACCCTGAAGTACAACAGGTAATCCAGCCAAACAGAACTGTAATTAGTCACATGCGTACATGTTACGGTGCTATGTTATTTAAGTACTACCTCGAAATGATTGTTGGCCGGACAGCTCGTATCAGTTCATTTTTAATTCATTTACGATAATTATTACAAAATGATGGTAGTACACACGTCATTAGCTGTGGAATGATTTAAAAACAAATTATGCTCTCTCTCCGTTTCATTTTTTTATGTAGATTAGATCAGTTTTGAACTAACTAAATAAAATGAAATGAAGGGGGTATGACAACGTAAGAAAATTAACTGTAGGAAAGAACAGTGGAAGCAAATTTATGGGCGCCTGGGCGGGTTTGTTCAGTTGTCATAACCCTGTATAAGTTATTTCAAACATCCAGATAGCTTCAAATACAACATGTGTATGATCACTACATTAATAAAAAAATCCTGGAAGCAGTCCAGTCTAGTTTCATGAACGAAGGAACTGAATGTCCCGGGATGCAGTTTTTTAGGTCGTACTGGGAGCCATGAGAAGTTCCTTCTGTCCCTGGCTGCAGGCCTCAGATTCCAGAGGGAACTTTTTACTGGATTCCTTGACGGTGCAGCCACCCCCCTCTGCCTTTGCTTGCAGTGAAATCCATTCCTGACTTGCTTCCTTCTCCCATCCATGGCACGAGCGAGAGGGCGAGTGAAATCGTCTGGCTCTGACTGACGGACAGCCTATATATCTGTCGTCACAGGTTCAGAGAACGAGCTGCCGGCCGGGACGAAGCGCGCAGGTGCGGGGCCCGTTTGTCAGTGGCCCCTAGGTCCCTTGTTGCGTTGCATGCATGTGCCGACCATGCCCTGCACGAGCAAGACCTTGTGTTTGTTGTGATGGACGGATGGATTGGATGGATGGGGCAATGAGCTTTCTGGCTGGCTGGGTGAGTGTGGAAAGAGAGGTGGAGTGAGCAGGGAGGGAAACGAAAGCTGCCTTCTGTCACTACCTCCTGTGGATATAGTGAAAGTTGAGCTGACACAGCACATATGGAACTACCCAATGCCCTGCCTCAGCCTTTCAGAATGTAGCCCCACATCCACATTTTTGTTTTCCCTTTCCCGGTTTTCTCTTTATTTTTTATGAACATCAGTTTATACTCTGTGTCCCTTTGTTTCTAGATCCTGATCTCCGTCTCTAAATACTTGTCACTTATAGGACGGAGGGAGTACTTGAGAAGGCCCTTGCATTGTGCCATAAACAAGTAAATACTCTACACTTCAGTCTTCAGACTATTTGCAGTGGTGTACTGAAGTGTAGATATACTAGAAGAGTAGAGTAAGTTTATAGAGTACTGATCATATGGGAAGAGTAGAAAACATATATATATATATATATATATATATATATATATATATATATATATATATACTGGAAGAGTATCGTATAGAGTATGTGTCGACTGTTGGAGTCGGCAGATCTCCTAACACTATGAAAAGTGTTTGAAGGAGTTTGTGGTTCGGTCTGGGCGCGCGGAAATCTAAGAAAGTGAAATGCGATTTGGACACGAGTGACACGGTGGTTTACGTGGTTCGGGTCGCCTGAGCGTAATACCCTACTCCACGGGTGTGTGTTTGTTGTATTAACTTGTGAGCTTCAGAGTGTTCGCCCCCCTCTGTGTATCGTCGGTTTGTCCTTTTATAGTACAAGGACCAACCGTTACAAGTCAGCCTGGCCCGACATGTGGCCCTGGCGGTTATTAGTATTGATACACGAGATTAATTGTTGTTAATAACCCTGTAACGGCTCCGACAGTGCCGTTACAGGTGTTAAGGCTGTCCGATTAATTATCATTAACGTGGAATTAATGGTAATTAATCGGATCTTGAAGTCTGCGGCTGTCCTTTGGAGATCCGGAGCCGTTACAACGTCTCCCGGGGGCTTTAAGCATCTAGCTCCGTCGTGTGGACACGTGGCAGCTCCGGAGCTTGCTTGGGAGAAGCGGGAAGCTCCGGGGTGACCTGGCACGTGTCATGTCCGGAGCTTCTCTCGGTCGGGGGCTACCTCCGGAGGTGCCGTTTCAGTACTTGGCCCGGAGCTTCACCCTTGCGGGTAATAGCTCTGGGCTGACAGTACACGTGGCAACCTAGAGGTTAACCATGTTGGAGAAGCGGGTCCAGTCACGTCTGGCGAGTGGGCCCCCGAGGGTCTTCAATTTGAGTTGATGTCCTTCCCTTGAGATCTTTGTAACCTCAGGGGGTGTATGGTTTTTAGGGTACCGACAGTGGCCCCCTGGACCTACCTCCGGGGAAGGCCAACGGGATGAAGTTGTTCCGCCGGAGGTGGGTCCATACTTGTGACTCTTGAACTGGGTCTTCAAGAGTCTTCGGAGGTGCCTTTGGCGGGGCTTTATGGTTGAGTCCCGACGCGTGGCGCACCTCAGGCGGCAGATAAGATCTTTGACGTGCGGATCTCTCGCAATTGAAGGTCGTCGGTTCCCGATACGAAAACCGTATCGGTTCCGCGCGCCTTGTCAGTCCGCCGCCTTTGGGTTTCCCGCCTCGTGATGACAACTGTTTGCCTGGGTAAGAGCCTCGACTTGGTCGTCGGGGTGGTCCCGGGCCCTCTTGTCATCGGCTGGGTTGAATTCTTGAGTAGTATGCTTGATTCCCCTGCAGTTTCCATCCAAGCGTTGTGAGGGCTTACTTAAGAAGGAAAGCGCACCGTCGGGAGTTCTTTACGCTTTCCATCTGTTCTTGCGCTCAAACTCCCAACTCGTGCTTTGCTTTTCTTCTCTCGCCTAGCTGTGCTGCTATGAAGTTGGGTCTGCGTGAGAGTCGTTTGAAGACGGAGAGCGATCTGAAGAAGGTCCGAACCCTCATGGGGTGGTCGTCGGACTTCTTCAACCGTTCAATCCGCACCGGAGGAGAGCTTCCCTTTAAAAAAGAGCACTCCGGCGAAATGGTATACTTTTCATCGTATGCCATGGTGGGGCTGATCCCACCATTTTCTTCCTTCTTTTTGATGCTGCTGGACTTCTATGGTCTGCAGCTATACCACCTTGGCCCTCGCTCCCTTCTCCTTGTGTCCATCTTTGTCCACTTCTGCGAGATGTGGGTGGGCATTCCTCCCTGCATCGAGCTCTTCCGCACTTTCTTCACCGTCCAAACCACCGGCCGAAGTGACGAGTACCTTGGCTTCTACTACTTTGTGAAGCGCAAGAAGTGCCCGTTCAAGTACCTCCGGTCGTTCCCTTCCGGGAAGTGGGATGACTGGAAGAAAGATTGGGTAGTTGTCCGGGTGGAGGAGCATGAGCGGTTGGAGCTGCCAGAAGGTCTGCCTGGCATTGACACGTCGGTGTGGAGCGAAGTTCCGGTGCTGGCGGCAGCCTTCGATCCCGTCCTATCAAGGATCCGCCAATGTGTGGAGGGAGGATTGACTCCCCAGGCGGTGTTCTGCAACTTCCTGTTCAACAGGTGGGCACCGCTGAAGAGGAGGGAGAAGCTCGCCTGGGCCCTCAACAGCGTGATGGACGAAGACCGGGTTGAAACCGGGTTGAAGTCCAGCATGATGGGGAAGTCCTTGGAGTTTCACCTCAAGAAATTCCAGCACGGCATCGATGTAGACGGAGCGTACTTGACTCCGCCACCGGCTTTCCTCCCCCTGAACGAGGAAGTTGAGTTCAGCAGGGAGCTCCGGCGGAAGATGCCCGCGCTTGACGACCTTGGCGTCGTCGAGAGAAGATCGACCGCCCCGTTGGCGATCCCCGGGTTGTCGGAAGGCGGCTCCGCCCCTGTCTCTCAGCCAAGAGCTGAGGTCACCGGCAAGGGCAAGGAGCTGGCGGAGGAGCCGGAGAACCGGAAGAGGAAACTGCGACATGCTGACGGAAGGTCCGTCGGGCTTGCTACTTCACCGCCAGTTCCCCGTCCTCAGGAAGGAAGATCCTCCGCCGCTGTAGCATCTGTCCCCGTGGTGGGGTCTTTTCGAAGCGCTACTGTTCCGGCGGTGGAATCCTCCCGGAGTGCAGCTGTTCCTGTGACGGGTCCCTCCGGTGGTGCCAGTTCCGGACGGGCGACTCCGGTTCGAGAAGCGGTGAGGGCCTCCAGGTCTAGGAGTTCCTCTCGGTCAAGGAGAACTCCGACCCGGGAAACGCCCGTGGCTACGGCAAGTCCTGGGAGTCCTCCCGGAGCTCCTACGCCGACCGTGGCCAGCCCGGAACGTCCGGGAAAGAGGTTCCGCGCAAGCTGGTGCGTGAGCCTCCCAAGGTAATTTTTCTTGCTTACCTCAATTAACTTTTAATTATAGCATCTGTTTGCTCAATTTCTTCATTCTTCATCCGCAGCGTTCCTAAAAAGGGGAGTGAAGCTCCGCCCTCAGCCACAGTGTCTGAGGCTAAGAGGGCTTCTGCTCCAGCTCCGGTGCTGCCCCAGGCAGAGGCTGCGACAGCTCCGGCGCCGGCTGTCGTGGTCATGGACCTCGACTCGTCTCCAGAAGTTCCCGTGGTAGCGCCGGACCACGGGATTGAAGATGCGCCAGCGGCACCCGCTCCGGAGGTTGAAGCTCCGGGCCCTGGTGCTGCAGAAGTAGATGCTCCGGCTGTCGAGCCGGAGGAAGTAGCGGTCCCGGCTTCAGAGCCGGAAAATGCTGGAGCTTCGGCGGTCGAGCCGGAGGCAGCTGAAGCCCCGGCGTGCGAGCCGGAAGTTGAAGTGGTTCCGGCAATTGAGCCGGTTACTTCTGAAGCTCCGGTCGCAAGGCCGGTAGTTATTGGAGCGCCGGCTGCAGAGCCGGTGGTGGTGGAGGCGGGGGAGCTTGAGCTCCCCTCAGAAGAAGCGTCCCGGCCGGAGCCATTGGAGGCGACGACGTTGATGGTACCCGTGGCGGAGCCAGAGTGCCTGAACGAAGTCGCCGGCCCCCAGCCTGAGGGGGCGAATGAAGATTTGGTGGCGGGACCTTCTTCAGTGGCGACTGAGGCCATCCCGGAGGAGGGCCCTAGTGCTTTGGAAGCTCGGGGTTCCGCTCTCGCAGAGTGGGACCCAATTTTTGTAAATGAAGACCCGCTGGAACCAGCGGAGGAGACCCCAGAAGGTCCGGAGCCCATCTCGCTGTCGATGTCCATCGACAACGCTTGCTCCAGTCTGCGCCAAGTCCAACTAGCCTTCTTCCACGACAGCAAGGTTCTTGAAGAGGAGCGCCAAACCCTTAGAAGGTGGCGTAATAAACTCCAATTCGAAACCAAGCTGGCGCAGTCGAGGATCGCTGCGGACAAGGAATGGATCAAGCGGGAGAAGGTCCGCTTGGAGCTCTGGGGTGAGATGCTGGACGAGAGGGAGAGCATGACTCGCAACCTCGACGCCCAATCCCGGGAGTACCACGACCAAGCTAAAGCTGCCAATGATGCGGCCAACGCCCGGTTCGATCAACTCGAAGCCATCAGTACCGCACTCATCAAGCGCCGAGAGGCGCTTGAGGGAAGGGAAAAGCGGCTCGAGGATGAGGAGCAAAAACTCCTGGAGCTACGGGATGACGTCTTGCGACGTGAAGAAGAGCTCGCCGAGAAGACAGCTCTGGTGGACAAGGGCCTCGAGGAGCGCGCTAAAAAATTGGAAGAGCGCTGCCTCGAAGAGGAGGAAAAGACCTGGGTGCGAGGGCAGGAACTCTACGAGTATGAGTGTGCCCTCATCACCCGGGAGAAGAAAATAGAGGCTAGGGAGAAAGACCTGGTCGACCGTCGGAACAAGATCCACCTCCGGGAGGAGGAGCTCGGGAGACTCGAAAAGCGGGTTGCTGCGAAAATTCAGCAAAACGCCAAAGAAGTTGAGCGCCTCTCCCGCGAGAACTCAGAACTGGCGGCGACCCGGAGGTCCCTGGAAGAAATGAAGGGCCTGAGGAAGACGGACTCCCTGAAATTTGGGAGTTCCTGAGCAAGGCCGACGATGCGCTGGCGCCTATGGGTTTCAGCCCCGTGCTTCCGGATGATCCGGAGCCGGAGCCGGACCTTGCATTGCAGGCGTTGAGCGCTGCGGGTGGCAAGCTCTCCAAGGTGGGCGACGTCATCGCGGACCAGCTTGAGGTCGAGGGGCAATCCCTGGCTAGAAACGTCACAGAGTATGTATTGACGTGTTACACTAGCCGGAACCCTCGATTCTCTCTGGACCCGGTGCTTGAAGGTCCCGTCGAAGGAGAGGGCGAAGCTACCCGAGGCAGCGTGTCGGAGGTCGCCCAGAAGGTCGCCGAGTTCTTCCATAGGGTCTAGGACTATCTTTCTTAGCCTTTATTTGTATCTTCTCTTCTTCCTCAATTTTGTAATCCTTTGTCCCCAGATGTAATCTCTGGTCTTCAAATGAAATGAAATCCCCAATTTTTCGTGAATTTCATTTTTTGTCTTCAACATCTTTGTCTTCACTTGGCCCCCTGGTAGATGTGCACAATGTGATTGTGGACATGTACCAAAAGGATGTTGAGTTTTGTTGAAGACAAATTTGCTTCGAACTCGTGTAGTTTAGGTCCGAAGTCTTCGATAGTGAAGGTCCCTTGAAGTCGTCGGAGCTTAGAAGCTCCGGCATTGCCCATCGTCGGAGCTTAGTAGCTCCGGCAATAGCCTCTACCAACACGTTGAGTGTCGATAGTTAATACTTCAAGGTGTCGGAGCTTAGTAGCTCCGGCAATGACCCTTGCCACGCCTGGCTTGCTGGCAACAGACTCTAGTGATAGAGTCTTCTCACCATCTTCAAGTTAACGCCGGTGGGAGTCGGAGCTTGGTTAACTCCGATTTTTCTCCATCAATGTTGGGTTTATTCTTCCTGCACACTTAGGCCAAGAAAAACAGTAAAATTCGTTCCTTATCTATAACTTCGTTGCGGCTTACGATTCTCAAGAGAATTTCAAGTTGAACACGATTTTTAGTATGATTGGATGAATTGTCTTTTCTTTTAGATCTAATTGTCCATGGACCCACCTTACTTTGGCCTGCCGGGGTGTAGGTAGAGTGGCGTACTTAGGGTGCTTGACCAGGCTAAGTCGATAGCGCACTCCAGCCCTAGAATGGCTTGGCGGCTTTCAGGCGAGTTGGCCACAGACGATATTTAAATCTAAAAAATCTGACAATTCAACCCAAATCGTACATAAACCGGTTAAACTAGAACTTCTTAAGAATTGCACATTTCTGTTATAGACAAGAAAGAGAAAAATAAAAATGTCGAGCCTTATGCAAAAATGAATGCACGTGGAGTCTATTTCACATGAAGATGTCTTTCATTATAGGTCCGGGGTACAGGGGAAACAAGTACACTCTTAGGGTACGCAACCAGGCTAAGTGTGTTTGGTTTCTTGTCTAACCCAGGGTAATTAGCTACACTTCTAGTCCGGAGACTGTATCAAGTGTTGCATGAGCTTTTCAAACCTTTCGGGAAAGGTCCGGCTGCTCTCCCGGAGGAACTACCCGACTCTGTACAATGACTCTATAACATACACTTCAAGTTACTTAAGACTCACCTCCGTGGAATTAAGTGTAGAACTTACGGAGGTGCTCGATGTTCCAAGGATTTGGGAGAGGTGTCCCATCCCCGGTAGCCAAGCGAACGCTTCCGGGACGGGATACTTTGATCACTCGGAAGGGTCCTTCTCAGCCGGGGGAGAGTTTGTTTTGCCCTCCTCTGGATAGTATTCTCCGTAGCACCAGATCGCCTTCCTCGAGCTGTCGGTTGTGTACATGCCGCTGATGATAGCGCCGTAGAGCTTGGTGGTATCGGGCATTCCGAACAGCTGCTTGGCACCTTCCCTCCTCGAGGAGGTCTAGGTCTTCACGCCGGAGCTGGTCCTGCGCGGCTTCGTCGAAGGTCCGGACTCGGAGGGAACCCAAGGTGATTTCCGGAGGAAGGATCGCTTCTGCTCCATACACCAGGAAAAAGGGTGTTTCTCCGGTTGCCCGACTTGGAGAAGTCCTGTTAGCCCATAGAGTGGGCGGAAGCTCTTCGATCCAATTAGCTCCGTGCTTTTTCAAACGCTCATAAGTGCGCGTTTTGAGTCCTTTAAGGATCTCTGCGTTTGCTCTTTCGGCTTGCCCATTGCTGGCAGGATGAGCTACGGAAGCGTAGCAAACTTGTATGCCGAGGTCTTCGCAATACCCTTCCTGGCGCGCCAACTGTCGACTGTTGGAGTCGGCAGATCCCCTAACACTATGAAAAGTGTTTGAAGGAGTTTGTGGTTCGGTCTGGGCGCGCGGAAATCTAAGAAAGTGAAATGCGATTTGGACACGAGTGACACGGTGGTTTACGTGGTTCGGGTCGCCTGAGCGTAATACCCTACTCCACGGGTGTGTGTTTGTTGTATTAACTTGTGAGCTTCAGAGTGTTCGCCCCCCTCTGTGTATCGTCGGTTTGTCCTTTTATAGTACAAGGACCAACCGTTACAAGTCAGCCTGGCCCGACATGTGGCCCTGGCGGTTATTAGTATTGATACACGAGATTAATTGTTGTTAATAACCCTGTAACGGCTCCGACAGTGCCGTTACAGGTGTTAAGGCTGTCCGATTAATTATCATTAACGTGGAATTAATGGTAATTAATCGGATCTTGAAGTCTGCGGCTGTCCTTTGGAGATCCGGAGCCGTTACAACGTCTCCCGGGGGCTTTAAGCATCTAGCTCCGTCGTGTGGACACGTGGCAGCTCCGGAGCTTGCTTGGGAGAAGCGGGAAGCTCCGGGGTGACCTGGCACGTGTCATGTCCGGAGCTTCTCTCGGTCGGGGGCTACCTCCGGAGGTGCCGTTTCAGTACTTGGCCCGGAGCTTCACCCTTGCGGGTAATAGCTCTGGGCTGACAGTACACGTGGCAACCTAGAGGTTAACCATGTTGGAGAAGCGGGTCCAGTCACGTCTGGCGAGTGGGCCCCCGAGGGTCTTCAATTTGAGTTGATGTCCTTCCCTTGAGATCTTTGTAACCTCAGGGGGTGTATGGTTTTTAGGGTACCGACAGTATGTGTTTAGAGTGAACGAGTGTGATAGCCTTGAGTGCCGAGACACTTCCCTGTGTGAATTACTAGTTCATCAACTTTTCAGTTGTCAAGTTTCATGAATTACTAGTTAACTGAAAGAACAGTTCTTTATAGCATGAGGCGGTGGTTCTCTCCACGCAAGCTCATTATTATGAACTCAACAATCGGAATGTATTATTACATCTGATTGGTGACCGATTTGTGGGTACGGATGAGATCTGGTTGGATGAATTTCAGATAAAGCCATTTCAGTATGTCGGTATTTTTGTCCTTTTCGACCTTTCGCACATGCCTTTGCATGTACGTCTGTCCATACGGCTCATGCATGTATCAAATCGAACCAAGGGTGAATAGTGCATGTGAAGAAAATCTAGCTGTTTAAACGGGGAGAAATTAGTAGTTGAAAAATACAGTGACACTATATGGAAATAACAAACACACTATAGGAAACACGATCATTTGCGACGGCTAAAATAATTTGCGATGACCGGTAATTTGTGACGGTCCACACTCGTACATTCATAGAAAGACGACTCATACAGACTTTACCCTGTTCATTCCGTTTTTTCTATCAAAACTGTTACTCCCTCCATCCTAAATTACTTGCCACTCTTGAATTATAAAGTGAAGTAATTTGGAATGTAGGGAGTATAAATCAAAGAGTTAAACAAAATGGGGAAATCTGAGAATTCACTTCTCACTCCGGAAGGAAAGGGCACAAGCTAGCAAACAGTTTCAGCGGAGAATTGTGAACTTTGTTATGCTCTAGTTTTGAACGTCAGTGTCTCGTTAGATCGAGAGAAATCAGAGTAAGAACGGTCAAGTCGAGCTAAGTCGACGCAGTTAATAGTGCCGAGGAAGACAGTGCGGTCTTTGTCGTTAAGGCGAGAAACTCAAAATTGACATAAAAACAGTAATCCATGCCAGGTGTGCATGCGAACTCCACGAACTAAGTATTTAGGACTGAAACTTTTAATATTTTTTAGCTGAAACCAATGACAGGAAGAAAAAGATAAGATGTTTCAGGGGAGGGGGAAGCTGAAATCGTAGCATGAAGGCAGCTAGACAGATAATACTAGTTAATTAATAGGTGTACAAAAAAGGAAAGGAACCCTATTTATCTTGACGAATCACGCAAAAAGATTAAAAAAAACTGCAAACTTTGATCTTTGTTATGCATTGAGAAAGACAAATGACGACTGACCTAGAGGCTAGAGCTTGATAGAGTATTCAGATGTACAGTGAACATCACATCCCGTCATCGCCAAAAGATTTCAAAGTCCTTGTTATGTCATTTCTTCCCACAGCTTTCTTGACCTTCTAATTGCTGTCTCCACTGCACAGGAGAGGGGGAGAGAGAGAGGTGCAAGAGAAGTTCAAGAAAGCTGTGGAAAGGCATGCCATGGACTAGAAGAGTTCATGCTGCGCACCCACACATTGTTTTAGCCCCGTCGTCTCCATGTCTATTGATCCTCAGCTCCTTATATAACCAAGAACTGCCTGCCTGATAGGCCACCACCCTTTTGCCGCCTCCTGTTCACAGTAGAGAGAGATTCTATGGCTGTTAAATTAAGCTAGGAAGAAGCAGAGAGGAAGTTAATTTACCGAAGCATGAGATCTCTGAAGAGGTTACAGCAATTAGGCCATGGAGGGACCGGTTTAAAAAGGACATGGCAGTGCGCTTCTTCATACATGCACAGCTTGCTCGAGCTTCCGTGGACCACCTGTCTGTTCTATTATAGAAGTGTGACTCTCATTATTGTTTATTTTTTCTTCAGTTTTTTCTTTCAATTTAACTGTAGTGCGCCGAGAGTGGAAGACATTAAAAGCCTGCACAGCATCCCTGTGTAGAGTGGGTCAGAAAGTAGCTATAAGCTGGAGGTAGCGAAGAGGAGTAGATGATCCGATCGAAGATGCATAAGTAGGAAACCTAAGCAGTTTAGTCATGGTGAATTTGGGTTAAAGAAGAGAATGATAGGAAAACTTAAGCTGCTCTTACAGAATTAAAGAAAGCCCTTGTACAGTACATACGGGGTGGCTGTGTGTAATTCAGAGAACTGTGATTGGCTAACTCATCACATACATACTGTTAAAATTCCAGGTCATCCATGCATCCAGCCTGTGGTACGTACCATGCGTACGTATACGTACACGAAACGGCCAAGATCTACTGTGAGATCTCCGGACAGCTAGGCACGCAACGCAAGCAGTCCCCACGTCTTACCTGCGCCGGAATGGGTTCATCATCGCGTGCACATGCATGTCTGCGTGCCCCCAGCTTGATCCCCATCCCTGCCACACCGCATTCGGCCGGTGCCATCGATCGACGATTTGTCACAGCGACCATCTGTCTGCAAGTCACATGGCCGAGTATATCGCGCAACCAATCTCACACGCTAGTGAATGGACCGTTTGCTACTTTTTATCATATTAAGCATAAGAGAACTCTCCCTCCGTTCCTATAAAATTTGACGCACGACAAATTAAACAGCCACATGTACAACCGGCCAGATTCACATCTGACGATCCATGGTGAATAATGTTTTTTATTTATACATCAAATGATGAGCGGCAATCGTACGTGCCAATGCAGCAATAAGATCATGCAGAAACGTGTATGAACAGTAGCCAGCAGATATTATTAATTAGCCGCTAGCATTTGTTCACGTACGCGTGCATGCTAGCAGAAAGCGAGCGCGCGCGGCATATGACTGTTGCTGCTGCTCGATGGAGATTGGAGAGATCGAGCATAGGAAGCCTGGATTATTCCGTCGCGACGACGACGACGAGTCGATCCGTCAAGATCGACGAAGACATGCATGCATGGGTCGTCAATCGTCGCGCGCACTCTCCGGCCGGCATGCAGCATCCCACTTGCGATCCCGTCGATCTACTACTCCTATAGCTTGCGACCTAGGGATGGACATGCTAGCAAGCTCGATCGATCCGCCCGGCAAGTAGTTAGGCGCATGAGCATTATTACTTACACATATGCCGTCAGAGTTTTGACCAGCAGGCCACGCGACGTCGTATATACGCGCGCAAGCTAGGCAATCGATCTGGAGGCGCATGGGCGGCCGGCAGATCGAAGAAAGCCGTGTCTCGCGCGTCGCATCCCCGGCCGAGGTGGTGCCGGCCGTGGTGGTGGTATAGTTGGGGGATCGATCGCCGCCTGTGTTGACAGGCAGGAGCGCGGATTTGCTTGTAACCACGCGCATCGTATGGAGGCGATGAATAAATTAAAGTCCGATTAATAAGGCAGCTGAGTGCCAAATCCTGCAGCGAAGGACTGCAGCTTTGATTTTGTCGCTTTGCTGTTTCCATAGCATAAGTTAAGTAACGCACGCGCCTGTGACAGCGAATGCTGATATATGGAGTCGATGCGCCTCTCCCCCCATACATCATCAGGGGCCGGGAGAGCCTACCTACAATGATTTGCCTGGCCCATCCAGGTAAGCTTAGCTACCATCCAAATTACCACGTACGATCCGCAGCAGCTGATGCAGAGCGCCCGTGCTCCAGATCTGGATCCTTCCAATCCGATGCATGCATGCCCATCAGAAGGCTGTCACAAAGCTAGATCGATCGCACAATTGCTTCTCGATCGGCTGTCTTTGTCCCTTCTTTAATTTGGTGTGTGCAAGTAGCTATTGTTCTCCGAGCCCTCTCTCTTGGTGTGATGAAAGACTTTGAAACTCAGAACACGATCTGAAACCTTAATGCGACGCTCTCAGGATAAAGCTCTAAAATCTCACCTTCAAAGCAACACACATACATACATATATACATACATGCATCCATGGAGAGCTTAAGGTACAAAAGATTTCTTTAAAAGCAAAGATAGGAGCACTGTCATTATTAAGGTAGAGCAAAAGATGACACACCCTAAGTTCACATCGCCTAATTAACAGAATCTACATTTAGGAATAGCAGCTGATTTTCATAAGAAAGTTGTCGGAAATGGTGAGAAGGTCCAAATGAATTGTACTCCCTCCGTTTCAAAAAATTTGTTACTTTGTAACTCAAAAATAAACTACAAAACAACAAACTTTTTTGAAACGGAAGGAGCATGCTGTGGGCTAAGGCCGCTGTGTACTCACCACGCTGGTCCATCTCCACGATATGGAATTTCTTTCTTCATCCAGCGAGATCTCGGAGAGAGCCGTGAAAAGCAGGACGGACTAGTTCATCAAATTGTCATTATGAATTTATGATAGGTTTCTAATACAGTTAAAATTGTGAAGTTATTTTTTCTTGTTGGGGTTCACCCACTGAATATTTTCATTTAACTGAAAATGTTTTTACAAGGAATATTGTCATATAGTGACAGATCAGTAGCAAAAAATTATATAACCATGCTTTGAAGTGTAAATAATCTCAGAATTTGTTTACAAAATAAGCAAAGGGGAGACCTTTACGTGTCACTTGATTTCTCTCCTGTTGACTACAAAATTGTTACTCCATCCGTTCCTGAAAATTTACCGCATTGTAGTTCATTTTTAAATTATAAAACATAAACTTTCAGAGATGAGTACATGGTACTTAAACCACATGTTGTGCAAAATCAGGAGAATGTTGGACCTGAATACCTCAGCCATCACTATTTCACTATCAAGACCGCACATGACGAGGTCTTGCTATGCCTCCAGCTCGATTATGATCTCTTCACAACTGCCACTGCAAAGTGAGGGTGGTGTGTAAACTCAAACAAAACCCTCAGAGATGGATCACCAGCCCCAACTTGACTAATAATGTTTAGGGCTATCCTATTGTGCTCCGCAACCTGCTCTATCCGGTGGATCTCTGCAAGCTTTTCTGGTTCACTCGCATAGCTACCTTTAAGTGAAGGGACGATCTTCTGAATTTCCTTAAAGAAATTATATTTTGCCAAGTCCTGGCGAAGAACATCCGAGGTCAGGTCAAAATAAGCGGATCAAAGAACTGAGGTAGAGATTTCAGTACTGAGTACTCACTGAAATACATGCTCGCAAAGCTGATTCCTTGAAACTGTAGTAAGAAATGTGCTCAGGGATTTGGGCTTTCAGAAGAAGATCAAAATGCTGTATGAATCTCTGGGACAAGAGATTGAACGTGTGTCAGGCACATTGAATAAGACATTTAGAAAGAAAGATAACTCAAAACAGGAACGGTAACTCCAGCGCACCTCTCGTTCACTGTTAAAGATACTTGGTAACTGAAATGACCTACTTTCATTTCTGAGGACAGCTAGCATCTGCATTAGCAATAAAAAAAAATCTTTTGTTTAGTTCAAAGACAAACATATCTATAAAAGTACCTTTTACCAGTTTGTTTTTAAGGCTGTATTTCACATATGTACCATTGAGAGCCCTTCTGACAGTAAAACATAGCACTGAAGCAATAAACAAGAGGATGAAAATGATGTGCCCCTATCTCGTGCTGAGCCTTTTGGGTGATCCTTCTTCTTTTTCCCTTTTCTTCGTGCTGAATATTAATAATATATATAATTAAAAGCAAGTTGCTAACAAAAACAAAGATAATATTAGTAAAAGACGAATGGCCTTCCATTTGAATGGCGGAAGAGAAAATATCAAATGATTTTTGTTATTTACTTCATATCTAGCTGACTCCAACGTGCTTGGCACAAAGACTTGTTGTTGTTCTTTATTATTTACAATGCTACCAGTAATTATATACAGATAATTACCAAAAAGCCCTCAGCAAAGTTATTTTAATTCAGTTGTGGTTTTATATTTGTATGTGCGTACTCCCTATTCAGTTACCATCAGGCTCTAATCATGCATCCTATTGGGGCACAATTCTAGATCTAAGCAGCATTACTTTCTCGATGGAAAGCAAAATATCTATATATAGATCAACATGAGCATGCGAGACAGGAACAGATTGTGCACGCTTCGCTAAATATATGTTCACTTTTGTGACACCAATGTTCTACACTTCTAGTTCTTGCTGTTCAAGTTCCTTTTGGATTTCTTCTACTTTTTTTTTACCTCTTTCCAAATCAAATTTCAAAACAATGCTAACAAAAGCAGTAACATATGTTACAGAGATACTAGTACATCAAGACGTCCCAAATGCTATAAGGTCATTTTAATGATAGTGGCAACCCTGCCCATAACGAGTATGTTAATCATCCTGTACAAGTCTAACGTGTAAGATTATTCAAAAGAAGCATCAAAACTTACAGTTTTCACTACTAGCAAGAACTCGTAACTGAATCTTTTCTATTAGCTTCGAGAAGACCACATACATGTACCAATAAACCATACAGTATTCGCTGGGAGAATACAGGTCAAGTTCAAAACCCAGTATGAGAAACCGAGAAGCAACCCAATAAGCATGCTCCTGGGTCCAAATAATAAGTTGCTTTGATACTCTCATACACATGTTCTGCAGAAAAACAGAAGCAAGTTGAAATATAACAAATATATAACAAGTGATATTTGTCATAGCATGCATGTCCAAGCAGATATACCTCATCATGCAAGATGTTTCTAGCTTCACCAAACTCTCTTTTCAAAGCAAGTTCCAACTGCATTATGTACAAGCACAAATCATTATAAGTGCAAAGCTATAAGCTACACCAGCCATGAATGATTGATACAATGCCATAATAAAAAACAAAGGAAGTCCTGCCAAAATAAATTTAAGGAGATAGATGCAACCATGTGTTATTAATGCAAGTACATAATATAAGCGTGTAAAACAGTATTTGCTTCACAAACCTGTATGGAAATGGTACTCCAATCCTGCAAGCTCTTCCCAAGCTTGCGCCGCTGCCATGCAGTGTTTGTACAAATAATTTTAAGCAAATTGATAACCAACTACAAGGTCATCAATACAGTTAGTCAAACATGCTTGCAAATGTATACAGCTACAAAAAAAAAAGAGCAAAAACCATGAAGCAAGGTACTGAAATAAAATATTATAAAGGAAGTTTGGTGTCTGACCTGACCTAGCTGCACTACAAACTCATTCCTCTGAAATTCCTTATCTCCTATAATGTCTGGTAATGATAAAGCCCTTGAAATCACATCAGAAAACAAATATTGGCCATAAAGTTTTCCATCTTGGACCAATAAAGTCTGCATGAGCATCATTGTTGTATGATTGTCAGTATAAAAAAGAAGCAAGAAATCATATATGGTAAAATAATTTATAACTGTATAGTGTACAGGGGAAATTTGTGTCTCACAAGAGAGAACAGAATAGTATAAATGAAAATATACAATGTCCAAACAGATAGTCAGATACCATGTTAAATGATAAAAGCTTCCTACTGTTCCTAAATCAAACATGGTCACCAATCAAGTGTGAATGTGTGATTACAGAATACTAATTTTGTCTGTCAGATATCATAGTGATTGTGTAAAATGCAAAGAGCCATCTAAACATTAGATACAAATTGATCATACTAAACAATTGCATGCCCGACCTGAAGAAAGGCCCTAGGAACCAAATCTGGTACTGATTTTTGGAATTGTACAATAAAGTGAAGCACATGCTCAAGCACAGGACCAATCGATGAAGCACAAATGACATCAAGATCATGCAAAAGCTTCTCAAAGTACCTGATTGCCTGAAACATTATGGTTACCATATTATTTTTGAAGCTGCAAAAACATATCCACAAGCAATTCGATAGGAATATAGATACGTAAGATATAGCAAGGGCAGGATTTGAACTTACATCACTCCAGCTGAGTACTTTAACGGCACGTGGTGGTGTTGGACTTAAAAGTCTGCTGTTTAAGCTAACATCAAATCCAACAGGTTTACAACCTGATGCAGTGGTGCAGTTTTCATCGCATTGTTGTACAATAATGTCGGACTGAGACTTCAGAAACACTAGAGACTTGAGCATCAAACTAAGCTCAGTCAAGCATGAAGAGACATGCTTTCGGGCCAACTCCAATCCTCTTCCATGAGGTTTCCTCATGCACGTGACAACATGGT
This sequence comes from Tuctoria greenei, assembly GCA_036927565.1. NCBI lineage: Eukaryota > Viridiplantae > Streptophyta > Magnoliopsida > Poales > Poaceae > Tuctoria > Tuctoria greenei. Next base: position 27,325,149 of record JAYESD010000002.1, on the reverse strand, counting down.
AGAAATGCTACACGACCCACATAAAAGGAGATGAAGGCAATGATAAATCAAAATTAAAAAAATGTGCAACATTTTCGTATATGATCACCTCTAACTGAAAGGTTTGTCAGTCATATGCATGTTGACCTTTTATGCTTAAATTACACACTCCTGTACCCTAGGCTTTAGATGGAACGGTTCCCTCCAAAGGTATAAGGAAAATTTATTTTTTAAATACTATGAAAATAATAAATGATAATTATAGTCAATGCATGTGCATGAGGCTTATAAATGCACAGAGCAATCACAAGCAAGAAAGTCCCTTATGTTTCTTCATTTCATCATTGATCATTTGAAAGGATGAGAAGTGAAGGACCAACCCCTTACCAGCTCTAAATACTGTACTATCACAGCAACAGAACACAAACATATATAAATACCATGCTTTCAAGTGCACGTTTGTTAAGTATCCACAATAAGGAAAATTATCAAACCATTTTAAGGCAGAATCTGAATAGGAAACAAGGGTTAAGACCTTACGAAAACGTAACCTGCATAACAGAGCTCTGCAGTAACCCTCTTCCAGATCAGGATTATCCTGCAGGGATTCGAAACCTGCATACACAAATTTTGCCTAGTCAATACTAGCACATCGACAACCTATATAACCATAATAAGCTCAAATAAAAAAAAGCATTTCAAAGGAGAATAACTCAATTACTTAATTTCTAATTGCCTAGGAGAGTGCATGTGCCAGAACCATGATTTTTGGCTTCACCCTTTTTACATTGTGTCCTTATCTTTTTAGCCTATTGCTTTTTTCCTCTCCTCATTTTTCTCTTTTTCTTTCCGTCTTCCTTTACTTTTGTTTGTCTTTTTATGTTGGGTCTTGGGGGTTTCACCTCTAGCCTACCCCAACTTGCTTAAGACTAAAATGCTTTGTTATTGTTGTTGTAAATGAAGGGATTGACTGAGAGTTTGATCCTCCAATTTTTTATTCCTAAAACGTTTTGTTATTTCAAACGAAGTACTTAACTTCCCCAGATCCCAAATGTTTGGGAGCCTTCAGCACTGGCTACGCCCTAAATGAATGACATAACTGAGACTGAGAGTTCAACAATTCTACATATACATATGATAGCTGGGCTAAAATAGGACATGTATAATTGTTCCATAATGAGTAGTTGGCAACAACTCATTTTTGCCACCGAGAAAACTAACAGACACTAAGTAGAAGCCTGTAGCATCAATGAACTGAGAAAACAGGAGCAAGTTTAAACACCACCACCACCAACAACAACAACAACAACCAAGCTTTTGTCCTAAACAAGTTGGGATCGGCTAGAAATGAAACCCAACATTTTTGAAAGTTTAAACACCACACGAAATATGACATTTTGTTCTAGTCCAAAGTTATTTACCCAAATATAATTGTACCTTCTAGTGATTTTTTCTTGGACAATGCTTGAGCTTTGCATGCACGTAACTGACGGGATATTGTCTCTTCAACTGAGTTCAGCATTGACAGGCACTTTTCATCACCTTCATCTTTCAAAGGCAGCCCAAAAGACATAGTAAATAGATCCTCCTCCTACAGACACATGAAAAGATACTTTTATGACAAGGTGACTACAGAAATACAACTGTCTTTATCTAAAAAACAATACAGATGTGTCTTCATGTTAACAAGATTATTAAAACTTGACTGACCTTCAGATTAACAAGATTAAACACATGAAAAAGACGACTATGCAAAGTAGACCTCGAGCAAATACTTATCATTACAGCGCTCGCATGGAACATAAAGGACAGACCCAATGCTGGAACCTCCCACACAAGGCGGGCTCTGGGGAAGGATTATATGAGGCAAGCCTTACCCCTGCAATGTGCAATGTAGGGAGGCTGCGTCAAAACCAGGACCTCTTGGCACAAATGGAGTGACTTAACTACTGTGCTAGCCGCTAGGTCTGTCCTTCAATATCACTTCCACTACCAAAGCATTCAGAAATGTAGGGGGTTAGGTTAGACAATCCACAAAAATAAAGCCACTGGTCCTCTCATGTACCTTATCAGTGACTAGCAAACTCTACAGACACAAGGTATCAGTTATCAATTGTCTAATAAATTGTGCCACTTTTATGGTCCTCTAAAAGCTAAACTGCACAAATCTTGCAAAAACACTTTAAAATTTGAGCATTTCATTTGCAGGGAGCGCATGGAAGCACCTCTCATCAAGAAAAATATTTGGTTGAGATGGTCAATAAGAGTGAAGATAAAAGAAGCTATAGTAACTCTCAAATCAATTTTGCAAACGCTGCCAATTTACAGAAGAGACAAAAACACAGAAAAATTATATAACAAATGGCAATATCATTAGATAACCTGTCTGTTGTACAATATTTTCCTCGTTTCAATAAATAATGTGTATGCACTCTTTTAAACTGCCAAATTCCAAGATTCTAAGACAGGCCATAGACCATTGATAAAACGAGCAAAGGGGGGAATGTAGGTAGACAATTAGTTCCAAAAGACAAATACCTCATGAGTTCGGGCAGCAGAAACAACAGAAATGACAGCATTGCAGGTAGCACGCAAAATCCTACAAAAGCTATTTAGTACAGCATGTGATGAAGTCCTCTCCATTCTCATCAGGTAGATACATGTAAAGACGGTCTGAGCAAGAGTGTGACCCTTGTGCCAAGTTGCCTGAAAAATAAAGTATTCCGATATACTTATTTAGCAAAACTTGAAAGGTTACAGAAATTGTACGCTTCAAAGCACTTTACATGAGTACCTCACATGAGAAAAGATGATCCATGACATCAATGGAGCGTTGAACATCAAGTGTTCTGTCCAAGCTGAGCGGGATTGGGGCAACACCACCTTCTATGGCTTCGTCAATGGAGCTGTATCCACTTCTCTCACTTCCTGAATCCATTTTTGGATCCATTATCTATAGGACAGATCAGATACTGAGAATCAAAATTGAGCAATTAATATACCCCTAGATAGTAGAATAACAGTTATAGTGGTTGTCAGCATAATCAACTAACAGGTTAGTGTAAAACTGTGGAGCAATTATTATACCATGAAATTGAGTGCTTGGGAATTGCAGATTAGGGATAGAATAGAACCTCTTCAAATTTTTGCTCTAAGTAAATATGTAGTGTTTGGAGCATCACCATAGATATTTACTTTTCATATATGTGTGGAGTTTTCTACTACCGAGCTACAGGAAGCATGTTCTGTACTTCATGACCGTTGTTACTCTTCTGGAATGTAAGGAGTTTTGTACTAACTACAGTACAATATAAAGATTATATACGGCTAACTAGAAGGGAAAATAGTTTTGGCTTACTTCCAGTGCAGACATTGCAGCAAACAGACTGAAGTTCTCCCCATGTACAAGTTCCCCATCCTGGAGATCTACAAGGATGATTAGTCAGAAGAATAAGAGACTAAGTCGAAGAAAATTCTCCACGAGATCTAACTCAAAACAGGCTCAACAACCAGTGATAAGGCATATAGGTACTACAATCATACAAACATTTACTTAGTTACACCCAAGATCAAAACCTCCTACTGCAGACCTTGCAGCAAATAACCATAAATTTCTCTAGATGCAAGGAAATTGAAAATCATCATGACTGAAAATTTTCATTAACTTGTTGGCTTTAAGAAAAAAATACCGCACACTTCCAGGTCTGTAATTCTAGTTTATAATGGTACTTGTAACACATGTTTCAAATATATTTGTTAGAAATGCATGTTTTATATTTAGATTTACAAATAAAAAATGGAGCCCAAACAAAATACACAGAGGTAATGGTACATAACGAAATGCCACTGATGTCATTTCAATGTAATTTGGTGAACTTAGGCAAGTCCCTTTAGAATGACCATGCTCGCAAGGCATGGCTCCACTCCTCACCCCTAGTCTAACCTCACAGTCATTCTCATCCAGTGGTGGATCCAGGGGATGGGACCACCCAAAGCTCTGACATTATATAGCCTGGCGCATTCCATACAGTATACCCTCTTTAAATTTAGTCTCAGATGGGGAACATATCTAATGTAAATGACCCTTGTGGCGCTAACATGCATCTGTGACTATCAGATCCATCACGTCACGATTAGGGGCAGCGGAAGACCCACATATCATTTAAATGGAATGTGATGGCCCACGATTAGGGAACCTTTCATTTAAATGATATGTGTGTCTTCCACAACCCCTAATTTACATTAGATATGTCCTCCTCAGATGGTGCCCCAAGACAAATAAGCACACAAGATAAAGAAGAATACTGTTTTTGCTCATTGTAGTGTCTAAATGCCAGTAGATCTCTTGCAATATGGTAGGCTCAAGGAACTATCCATGCTATCTGACAGAGCAGTAGAGCACTCTACCAGATAAGAGCGTTTTTCTGGAGCTCATAATATCTAAACTCCTTAAGGCAAGCTTAAAACAAATCTTTTACTCCTGAGACCCAGAGCTGCATACGATCTCATACCATTCGGAAGGAACCTCTAAACGGGCACAATGTTTGAAGCAAGCGTTAGAAAACAAAACATGTAATCCATGCAGTTCTTTTAAAATAACCTGGTTCTGGCTATTCACATTCATCTAAATAGTGCGTGTGTGTTTTCCCTGCAGGTTAACACAGCCCAGATCATCCAAAACATGCAGCAAGACAACAAAACTTCCCCAGGAAACAAAGCATATCGCGTTGCCGGGTATAAACCGAAAACGGAACTCGTCTATTCACATATACCGAGATCTACACACACAATCATAAACCTGCACACAATCGCACGCTCTCGGAATAAAACTAACTGACACGCTATTAACACTTTGCAGGGAAGCGAGTGAAGGCTCCGTGTCGAGTTTTTATTACCACGGCACGCGGCGGCGAGGAGCGGCGAGGCGTCCGCCCAGACGCTCTGGTCGCTGCAGGTGGGTATGGCGGGCGGCGGCGCGGCGGCCGCGTAGGATTGGGAGCTCGACTCCATTGCGTGACCCGAGATCTGATGCCGCCGGCGAGGAATAGGTCGCGCTACCCGGCGGCCGTGGCGGTGGCGGCGCCGCGGCGGAGGGGATTCGGCGTGTCCCGTACTCCCGTGAGGCTGCGGAGTGGGCGAGAACGGTTTCCTGGTGCGTTTTTACGGCAAGCTGGTCACACAGCCCACGAAAAACATTTGCACTTTTCAAAAATATTCATGGATATGAAATTAACGAACAAACGAATTTAGGTGTTGCTGAACTTACAAAAATCTTTTGGAAATTCTAATTTACAATCGGCTGAAAATAAATGGTATTTTATATCAACGTACATGGCTCTTAAATCTAAATCTTAGAAGACTTCCTTCATCTTAAAAATTTATTGTCTTTTAATTCATTTGAATAAAAAATAATAATTTTTGGAGACGGAAAAAATACAACTTACATTTTTTCTGTAGTCAATATATCAACAAAGTTCCCTACAGTGAATACTCCTCCGAGGGTTGATGCGGCGGAGCGCCACGGCGGCGTGTAAGACCATCTGCATCAATGTACTCTAAAGCGTACTTTATCTTCTAAACCATACTCTATATATTTTATACTTCTAGTATATCGTCTAACAAAAGTTTTCAATTATTTTACGGTATGCTTTGCAGTACGCTATAGAGTACATTGGTGCAGATAGTTTAAGGCCTTGTTTGGTACAGCTGGAACTTGTTACAAAAGCAACTTATATAAAAAGCTGGTGAAAAGCAGCTTCTGCTTATGTCCTGCTTTTAGTTCATTCTGAGAAGCAGTTGAACTATTAAGCTGTTACAGAAGTTTCCTGTTTGGCACAACTTCAGCTTATTTTTGTGAAGAAGCTGCAGCAGAAACTGTACCAGGTCCTAAGGCCTCACTTCTCCCGCTGTTCGGTTTACCTATGGAAATTGAAGCCGAGGCGTGTTGGGCTGAATCCTCAGGAGTGCTGGGCCGCATCCTTCAGCCCATGCCACTGTCGGCCGGTGGGTCGTTTGCCGGACCGGCCGTAGACGATGACGATGAGCATGAGCGGATGATGTGATACACGCGCGAAGGCCCATAAAAAACTCGGGACGTATTCCTTCGATCCGTTTCCAGGTGTGCGGTCACGGGTCAATCATTGACGTGGTATCGCTGGGTCTACATGTGGATGTGTGTTCATGATCGGAATATGCACGACTGCCGTTGACGTGCCCACGCCATCCTATGCAGCGGAGATTGTTGAGGTCCCCAAGCACATCACCGTAGCCTGACGGGCGAGCTTGGTTTAGAGCGAGGAAAAAATCCAGCGGAAGCTTGGGTGGAAGTGGAAGTTAAAGCCCGGGACGTCCAGTTAGCTCGTATCACCACAACGTCTCTGACAGTCATCACCGTGCCGAGTAAATAAAGAGCGGAAGCTTTCGTTCATTTGACGCCCTCGTGTAAGCATGCACGCGATTTTTTTAGCAGGGCAGCACCATCAAACTTTAGTTGCACCTGCATCGGGAAAACTGCTGCTACGTACGGCCGCGGGAACGGAAACAACGGACGACGCCCGAGCGAACCATCTCGATCGAGTAGGGGCATTGAAAGAGGCGCTCGCTCCTGCCCGTCGCCGGCCGCAATCGAACGAAACAAACCCGGCGGCGCGCGGCGCCGAGGGAATCAGCAGGCCGACAGCGGCAGCGTTACCCATCCGGTGGACGTCGGCAGAACGCAGAATAAACAAGGAAAACTACAGGCATGGAGTGGAGCGGTGGATAAGGATGGTCACTGCAGGAACTGCGAGCAGACGACGTGGGACGTGGGGCCTTGGGAGATTTTACAACCAGCTCCCTGCCCTGCCCTCCGCAGTACGTAATACGACAGCACCACTCTGCTCTGCTTAAACACTCCCACTCCGGGCAGCTGCAGGTGCAGCTCCCCTGTTTCTCAGAAGAGTTAAAACACCGACCCAACAGTCCCTATAAAACTATAAACCCTGCACCCCCGAAGCGCACCGAAGAGAGAGGTCACTACGCGCCGATAAGCACCGCGCAAGCTCCAGCATCTTCTCCTCCTCCATTCCTTCTCCGTCCTCCAGGCCCCCACTTCACTTCGCTCGGCGGTTCTTCAGTTCAGGGGTTATTATTCGGCCATGGCGATCCTGTCGGAGGTCGCCACCCAGGTGCTCGTCCCTGTCGCCGCGTTTGTGGGCATCGCGTTCGCCGTCGCACAGTGGGTGATCGTCTCGCGCGTCAAGCTGACGCCGTCCGGCGGCGCCAGGGACAGGGACGGGCTCGGCGACTCGCTGATAGTGGATGAGGAGGAGGAGGGCCTCAACGACCACAACGTCGTCGCCAAGTGCGCCGAGATACAGAGCGCCATCGCCGAAGGTGAGCATATATATATGGTTCAACAACCTTTTCATATCATCATCATCATCACATGTCTGTACTCTGAAGCCGAGCTTTAGACGACGTCGATATATACTGACTGTGTCGTTACGACGAGCACAGGAGCGACGTCGTTCCTGTTCACGGAATACCAATACGTGGGCGTGTTCATGTGCATCTTCGCCGTGGTGATCTTCCTCTTCCTGGGCTCCGTGGAGGGGTTCAGCACGAGGAACCACCCCTGCACGTACAGCAAGGACAGGGAGTGCAAGCCGGCACTCTTCACCGCGCTCTTCAGCACCGTGTCCTTCCTGCTGGGCGCGGTCACCTCCGTGGTGTCCGGCTTCCTCGGGATGAAGATCGCCACGTACGCCAACGCCCGGACCACTCTGGAAGCCCGGAAGGGTGTCGGCAAGGCCTTCATCACCGCGTTCCGTTCGGGTGCCGTGATGGGATTCCTGCTGGCGTCCAACGGTCTGCTGGTGCTGTACGTCACTATCAACCTGTTCAAGTTGTATTACGGCGATGACTGGGAGGGTCTGTTCGAGTCCATCACCGGGTATGGACTCGGTGGGTCTTCGATGGCGCTGTTTGGAAGGGTGGGAGGCGGTATTTACACCAAGGCGGCTGATGTGGGTGCTGACCTTGTTGGCAAAGTTGAAAAGAACATCCCTGAAGATGATCCCAGAAACCCTGCTGTAAGTCGCATGCTTTTCTCTTGTTCTTTTAATCTTTTTGCTTGAGGTTTAGTATTTTACATCTTTGATGTTTTTCCTTTCTTCCATGTAATGGAAATAAGTCCTCTAAGTATGTTGGCTCCTGACTTCTTACCCCGTTTAGTATCTTACTGTATTATAAAAATGCCACTTAACCTGTCGAATCCAGTTTAACAGTTTTCAATTTTCTACTTTATCACTGAATTTACAGTTTCACTTCCTCAGGTGATTGCTGACAATGTTGGAGATAACGTTGGCGACATAGCTGGAATGGGATCAGATCTCTTTGGATCCTACGCTGAATCTTCCTGCGCTGCCCTCGTCGTGGCATCGATTTCTTCTTTCGGGGTCAACCATGACTTCACCGGGATGTGCTACCCGCTGCTAGTCAGCTCCGTCGGCATCATCGTCTGCTTGATTACCACGCTCTTCGCCACCGACTTCTTCGAGATAAAGGCCGTAAAGGAAATTGAGCCGGCACTGAAGAAGCAGCTCATCATCTCTACCGTGCTGATGACCGCCGGTATCGCGCTGATTAGTTGGTTGGCACTCCCTGCTAAATTCACAATCTTCAATTTCGGTGAACAGAAGGAAGTTAGCAACTGGTAAGTTACTGGTTTTCTTGCTTGTAGTAATAATCAGTTTCATCTAGGGAAAATTTGCTGATGGTTGTGGCGTCACTTTTCAGGGGATTGTTCCTGTGTGTGGCAATTGGTCTCTGGGCCGGCTTGATCATTGGATACGTCACAGAATACTACACTAGCAATGCGTACAGGTAAGAATTTTGTGCTGTTACTTTCTCATCAGCTATATAATTGTATTTGGGAGCAGTACTTTAAAGTCATGGCTCTAATAAGTACGGCAAACTTGTTGTACTGCAGACCTGTGCAAGATGTCGCGGATGCCTGCAGAACAGGGGCTGCCACCAATGTTATATTCGGCCTTGCTCTGGGATACAAGTCTGTTATAATCCCCATCTTTGCGATCGCTGTTGGCATCTACGTCAGCTTCACGATTGCTGCGATGTACGGCATAGCCGTCGCTGCTCTCGGCATGCTGAGCACGATTGCCACTGGGCTGTCCATCGATGCTTACGGCCCTATCAGTGACAACGCCGGCGGCATCGCTGAGATGGCGGGGATGAGTCGCAGGATTCGTGAGAGGACTGACGCGCTGGATGCTGCCGGGAACACGACAGCGGCGATCGGAAAGGGTTTCGCCATCGGATCAGCTGCTCTGGTGTCCCTCGCCCTGTTCGGCGCGTTCGTGAGCCGAGCCGGAGTGAAGGTCGTCGACGTGCTGTCTCCGAAGGTGATCATCGGCCTGATCGTCGGGGCCATGCTCCCGTACTGGTTCTCCGCCATGACGATGAAGAGCGTGGGGAGCGCCGCCCTGCAGATGGTGGAGGAGGTCCGGCGGCAGTTCAACACCATCCCGGGGCTGATGGAGGGCACCGGCAAGCCGGACTACGCCAACTGCGTCAAGATCTCCACCGACGCCTCCATCAGGGAGATGATCCCGCCCGGCGCGCTGGTCATCCTCACCCCGCTCATCGTCGGCACCTTGTTCGGCGTGCAGACGCTGTCCGGCGTCCTCGCCGGGGCCCTCGTCTCGGGCGTGCAGGTCGCCATCTCCGCCTCCAACACCGGCGGCGCGTGGGACAACGCCAAGAAGTACATCGAGGCCGGCGCCAGCGAGCACGCGCGGATGCTGGGTCCCAAGGGCTCGGACTGCCACAAGGCGGCCGTGATCGGCGACACCATCGGCGACCCGCTCAAGGACACGTCGGGCCCGTCGCTCAACATCCTCATCAAGCTCATGGCCGTGGAGTCGCTCGTCTTCGCCCCCTTCTTCGCCACCCACGGCGGCATCCTCTTCAAGATCTTCTAGATCAGCAGGAAGAAGGCCCCACCGTCCGCGCGCGCGCGCTAATAAAAAGATCCATGCAGCTGCAGGCAACTGCGCTTATTATATCGTCTTCGATTTGTTCGCCTAGCTCGTAGTTTTAGTTTAAATTTGCTGTGTGTTCAGCAACTCTCTCCCTGAGACATTGTGGAGTTTAGCTGCCCTTCCTTTCGGTGACCAGAGATGGTCTTTATATGTAATATGTGTGTACGTTATTTCACGTCCATCTTTTTTCAGCCTACACTTTATTTTAAAATTTGTATGCTTACTATAATTTATTTTATAAAATTATATGTTGAATTTAAAAATTCTTATGCATTATCTCCGCTGCCTCTATGGGAAGCGCAAGGTCCCATTCCCGCCTCATGAGCCCCCTCCCCTTTTCCCGCACTAGAGCTGGGAATCGGGCCATGCTTGGGCCGAAACAGCCCGAAGCTCGGAAGCACGATGGGCCGATCGGGTTGAGAGTAGTAAAAATTGGCCCAGACACGGCCCGAAGCACGACGGGCCCTCTTCGGGCCGTGTCTGACCCAAACCCGACCCATTAGCCCAGCAGCAGTAAGTTAAAAATTAGAAAAAAGTCCAACATCAAAACATCAGTTATTTAAAAATAAAAAAGGGCCAGCAGCCCAGCAGGAGCAGTAGCCCAGCAAGAGCAGTAGCCCAGCAAGAACAGCAGGCATGGTCCAACACCATTTAAAATTGATTTGAGAGCAATTTTTTATAATACATTGACAAAAAAACTTAAAAAACATGAAATAATTATTGAATGTTAGGAGAGTTAAAATACATCTTATTACAAAATTTGAGATTCAAAATATTAATATATTGCAGGGAATAAAAAAACAAAGTAAAATGAATTTTGTCTTTTTTGTATCTCAAAAACTAAAATGAATTTGGACATGAATTTTGTGGTAGAGTTTTTAAATTACTATAACAACCTCTTCGATTTTTGAGAAAATTTTGATTATTTTTGCATCAAGGTGTGTTTAAATTTTAAAGAATATCTCATATGTTATGAGCATTTGAATGAAATGAAGATCAATTTGAACTTTCACATGTTGAAATGCTTCAAAAAATTGTAAAAAAAAAATCATACATGTATGCATAGATAATATGTACACACCTACCAAATTTCAGTTGAAGATAAATTTATTTTAAAGAGAGAGAAAAAAATTGAACAATATGTGCATAGGAATTATTTTGAGGTTTACTTAAACATACCAAAATCATCTATCTAAGTTTGAAAATAATTGTTCCAGGTGGCAGATAATATTATTTGAAGAATATATAAAAATAATCATTGATTTTAGACCTAGTTTGAGGAAGTTATACATGTTTGAAGTTTCAAAATTGAATTTAAATAGAAAAGACTTGCACAGCCCCACAATGCAGTGATTGTGCATGTGCAGCCTGCCAGCCCAGTAAGGCCCATAGCAGCCCAGTGGGAGCGCAGAGCGCCTGGTGCAGCACCACCTCCTGGGAATAATCTCACCTCGCCAAGCCATTGAACCATCAATCTATTTATAAACTTGGGCTCCTCTGCTGTAACGAACACTTGACTCGTGGGCCTTCGTACATGTCCTGTTGGTCTCGTATTTGACTCCATTAAAACGGCTTAAAAATTTTCCATGACAAATACAGTACAACACTTCGTGCTACTGGGCTAAATTTGGACCGTTTTCGTACGTCGGGCCGATGCTGGGCCGTGTCGGCCCGAGCACGGCCCATTTCGTCGTGCCGTCCACCGTGTCCAATATACAGGCATGGAACGGCCCGAAAGTCCGTGTGGGGCTGGCCCGGCCCGAGTTTCCTTCGTGTCGGGTCAGGCCGAGCTTCGTGTCGTTACCCCGTGCTTCGGGCCGCCCGACGCTGGCCCGACCCAATTCCCACCTCTATCCCGCAAAGGCCAAGGACCGGAAAAGCAAGGTTTTGAGCCGCGCTTGATTCACGGTAACCTTGGTGTTTTGTGGGATCGGATGGAGTGTACAAGGTGGAGGTGACGACGGTGAAGGCGTCGGTCACGTCGTTCTAGTGCTACTTCTTTCACGCGCGGGTGTCGGTGGTTTTGATCCGGCAGATCTCCCGACACTACTAAAGTTTTTGCGGAGTTTGAAGTTCGGTGTGGGCGCGCGGAGATTCAAGAAGGTGAAATGTAAAATGACACAAGATACATAAAGATTTACGTGGTTCGGGCCGCTTGAGCGTAATATCCTACTCCACGGGGTGTGTTGGAGTCTTCCGGAGGTTTGAGGCTGAAGATCCGACGGTAGGACACGTGGCAGCTCCGGGGCATGCTGTGAGGAACACATAGGTCCGGTGCCACCAGACACGTGTCAGTTCCGGAGCTTCCCTCGGTCTGAGGTTAGGTCCAGGGGTGCCGTCATGGTACATAGCCCGGAGCTTCCCCCTTGTCGGTGGTAGCTCCGGTTTGATGGTACACGTGGTGACCCTGGGACTAACCATGTTGGAGAAGCGGGTCCGGTTATGTCTCACATGTGGGCCTCTGAAGGTCTTCAAATCAAGTAGATGACCTTTTCTTGAGATCTTTGCAATCTCAAGGGGTATACGGTACCCAGGGTACCGACAGTGGCCCCCTGGGCCCACCTCTGAGGAAGACCCCTTGGGTGAATTCATTCCGCCGGAGGTGGGTCCATCCTTCGACTTTTGAGCCGAGTCTTCAAAGGTCTTCAGATGTGCCGTTGGCGATAGTTTTGGAGTTAAATCCTCGCTGCGTGGCATATCCCGGGTGCGACAAATAAGATCTTTGGCGTGCGGATCTCACGCAATTGAAGGTCGCCGGTTCCCGATACGAAAATTGTATCGGTTTCGCGCGCCTTGTCAGGCTGCCGCCTTCGGGCTTCCCGCCTCTCTTGATGACAACTGTTCGCCTGGGTAAGAACCTCGACTTGATCGTCGGGATGGTCCCGGGTCCTCTTGTCATCGGCAGGGTGAAATTTTTGAATAGTATCTTCGGCTTCCTTGCGGTTTCCATCCAATCGTTGCGGGGGCTTACTTAAGAAGGAAAGTGTGCACCATCTGGGGTTCTTTATGCCTCTCATCTGAACTTGCGTTCGAACTCCCAAACTTGTGCTTGCTTTTCCTCCCTTGTCTCGCTGTGCTGCGATAGAGTTGGGTCTCCGCAAGAGCCGCTTGAAGACCGAAGGTGACCTGAAGAAGGTTCGGGCCCTCATGGGGTGGTCCTTGGACTTCTTCAACCACCAGGTCCGCACCGGTGGGGAGCTCCCGTTCGAGAAGGAGCACGCCGGCAAAATGGTGTACTTCACTTCGTACGCCATGGTGGGGTTGATCCCACCTTTTTCCTCCTTTTTCTTGATGCTGCTATACTTCTATGGTCTGCAACCGTACCACCTTGGCCCCCACTCCATCCTTCTAGTGTGTTGAAAGCATCTAGGCCCCATGAGGTACGGTTTCGGTGATTAATGACAACCATTCAATATTACTAATGAATTTGTGAATGCAAGGTCTCAATAACACTCAATCAAATGAAATCAAAACTACATTGGAGACCCATATAAAATCAACGAATGAGATCAAATCAAATCATATGAAGACAAGAAGTGAAAGCTCTAACTTGATATCACTCAATGCTTGAAGACAATCAAAACAACATTTCAAACAAGTGTCAAAGAGGTCACAGTTCAAATTCCAAAAGAACAACTCAAAACAACTCGAAGTCAACAAGTTGAACACACCGGATCATCCGATGGTCTTTGAGTTGACGCACATCGGTCGAGTTGGTTCAACTGAAGAAGAAGACCTCAGACAAATGTACTCACCGGATCATCCGATGTGAGTGGCTCAGTGACATCGGTCCATCATCACAGATTGCAATACCATTGGACCAAGTGAAGCACCGGATCATCCGATGTGCAGACTTACACACATCGGTCGATCACTCCAGTGAGCCTCAAGATCAAGCAAAATTCTGGAGGAAGAGCCACCGGATCATCCGATGAGAAGACAGATCAACATCGGTCTAACAACGGTCATATCTGACACAGTGACATCAGCTAATTTGGCTTTGACCGATGTTAACTGAAGGGAAGACATCGGATCATCCGGTGTTCGCAGAGAAGTGATGTCAGCCTACTTTTCCAACGGCTATCTCGTGGAGGCTGGCTATTTATACCCCTTCAACCTGTCAAATCGATAAGACTTGAAGCCCAGACATACTCTACACATCCTAGAGCATTCAAGCAATAGAGCTACCACTTTCACATCATTTGTTCATCATTTGTACACCAAGAGATAGGCTAGAACTAGCTAGAGATAGTGCTTGGGTGCCTCCATTCTTGGTGATTGGAGTCTCTAGTGTAGTGAGAGCCCTAAGGGAGTGTCCCTTGGTGTGTGCAATTTCCGGAGCTTGCCAAGAAGATTGTGGAAGCCCGGAGGATTCCAAAGTGTACAAGGCTTGAGCTCCACCTTGCCGAGGTTGGCGAACGGAGAAGAATAGTGAAGAATCCCCTAGTCTCGGTGACTTGGGAGTGGCCAAACCCTTTGGTGGGTGCCACAACGTGGATGTAGGTAGATCCTTGTGATCTTACCGAACCACGGGATAAACTCCGTGTCCCTTGAGCGTTTGCATCCCTCTCCCCTTTTTACACTTATGCAATCTTCATTCCGCAACTTTAATTTACATTGATTGCATAGTTTAATTGCATAGGGAATTGGGCTTTAAGTTGTTAGTTTTTAATTGTCTTAAAATTTGAAAGAAAGCCCAATTCACCCCCCCTCTTGGGCGTTTCGATCCTTACAATTGGTATCAGAGCAAGGTTGCTCATAGGATCATTCTAGCTTCACCGCTAGAGAGCTTAAATGGCCAAGAATGGGGGTTCGGTTCCTATCTTCGAGGGCAAGAACTTTGCCTATTGGAAAGCACGCATGCGTGCCTACCTAGAGGCTATTGCTCCCGAAGTTTGGGAAGCGACCCATGCGAGATTTGGAGATCTCAATTATGTTGGTGATCAACTAAAATGGGATGCTAAGGCTAGAAATGCCATTTATGAATGCATTAGTCAAGATGTATTTGCAAGAATAGCTAGTAAAGAAAAAGTTTGTGAAATTTGGGCATGCTTAATTGAAATTCATGAGGGTTCCTCTCGTGTTAAAGAACTTAAATATCACATGCTTAAAGCAAAATATGATGAATTTAAAATGCTTCCTCATGAAAATGTTAATGAAATGTTTTCACGCTTAAATGTTCTTATTGAGGAGATTAATGCTCTTGACATTGCGTCTCTTGGCAAGGGACTTATCAACCGAAAGATCCTCATGCTCCTTCCCAAGCCTAAGTACAACATCATCAACTCCATGCTCCAAAAGGAATCACTTGACAACATTGAAGTTTCGGAGCTCATTGGAGAAATACACGCTCATGAGATGAGTGTACTTGGGATGATGGAGAGTTCATCCTCTACAAGGACAACTGCTCTCAATGCCTTCAAGAAAACGAAGAAAATGATCAAGCCTAGTTCAAGCAAAGAAGAGCAAACATCAAGTGAAGATGATGATGATGAGCTTGCATCAATGATGAGAAAATTCTCCCGCTTGAACTCCAAGATTGCCAAGAAGGGATACACTTTTGATCCCAACAAGAGAGCCTTCCTCCCCAAGAAGGAAAGTAGCAAAACTTGCTATAATTGTGGTGAACAAGGCCACATCTCCTACGATTGTCCAAAACCGGACAAGAGAAGGGAGAACCACAAGAGCAAGTATCACAAGCTTGAAGATAGCGAGGATGAAGAAGAAGAGGTCAAGCCCAAGACAAGAACGTTTGGAAAGAAGAAATTTGACAAAGGCAAAAAGTCAAAATTCTTTCCAAAGAAGAGACAGGGACCTCAAAAGGTGTTCATGTGTGAGGGGAATGAATGGATCACCGACGAAGAGTCAAGTGAAGAAGAGAGTGAAGAAGAAGAAGAAAGCTTGGCCGGACTTGCCATTGCCAACAAAGATGATTCACCTCTTCCTCCACCTCCCATGTGTCTCATGGCGAAAGGTAACTTTGAGGTATGTAATGACTCTAGTGATGATGAGCTTTCCCCCGATGAATTAGTTTCATTGATTAACGAATATCACACCATCATTAAAAGGGAAAAGAACAAAGTCAAGGCGCTAGAACAAGCTCATGCTAAACTTGAAAATGCTAACCTTGATTTGCTTGGCAAGTATGAAAGCATACTTAAAGAGTATGACACGCTCAAAACCTATGTCAAGCAAATTGAAGAAGATAAGGCTAAAATTGAGCTAGACAATCATAAGCTTGGCTTAGTTCATCAAACGCTCTCGGATAAGCACAATGAGTTAGTTCAAGAGCATCATGCACTTAATCTCTCTTATGAAGCCATTGAACTAAAATTAAAAATTAAGGAAAAAGAAACTAGTGATGGCAAGGTACCCATTATTTCAAATGCTACTAATGCTTTCCATGAGTCTTTGCCTTTGAAAGAGAATGCAAGGGAGAAGGAGTTGATGGAGGAGATTGAAAGTCTCCGCACAAGCTTAGCAAGACTATCTAAGGGAGAAGACAAACATAAAGAAATCCTCTTCCATCAAGCAAAGGGCTTCAACAAGAAAGGACTTGGATCCTTCCCGGTGCCCAACAAAGGAAAGGTGCCCTCACCGGAGCTCAAAACAAGCTTCATCAAGGAAGTTGGCTCCTATTGCCAACTTTGCAAGGTCACCGGTCACCATACAAGGGAGTGCCCTCTACCTAACCGACCTTCTCCAAAATTGCCGACTAACTATACATCTACCTTTGAGAATCACTATTATTTGTTGAGCAAAGTAGGTGCTAAGGTGAAGGCAAAATTCATTGGCATGAACGTAAAGGGGATGAAAGGGAAGCTCCCCAAGCGACTTTGGGTCCCAAAAGCACTTGTATCACATATACAAGGACCAAAGCTAGCTTGGGTGCCTAAAGTCATGAACACGTGACCGTCCACGAGGAGACTTCAAGAGGGGACCTCCACCATCGAAGAAAATCTACCAAGGACCTCTTGAAGAAGGTTGAGAATGGGAGCCCAACGCGGATATGGACGGTAACCCTATTGTCAAATCAAATTACCATTCCATAAATAGTCCTTTGCTGTATCCTTCCGCATCTAGGCCCCATGTCATGTGAAATGAATGCTTGTATGATCATGTGCCTCTCCTTTGTGACAATGCAAGTGCGGTCAGATTTGCTGAAAACCCCATTCCCGCACTTGATGAGAAAACCTTTTTTTTGGCTTAGAAATGAATGTGCTAGATGCATCTAACGTCATGTAAGTTGCCATGTTCATGTAAGGATGCATATCATATAGGTCTTGTCTAACTCCCAAAGGATAGGGGTGAGCTAGAAATAGTTTTCCCTGAGGAAGCCTTTGGAAGGTTCAAACTTGGCAAGATAGATTTATTTTATGCCTTGCATGATCCCTGCCATATAAACTTGCACTCATTTAATCTCTTGCACTATAATTTGTTTGGCATTGCATACGGTAGATTGTCACAAAGGGGAACCCACCTCATGAGAAGGAGACTTGTTTGAAATGCAATATCTCAACTCATATAAGGTGGAAAGAACAAAATGTTAGGTACGTTAATGCCTAGAGGATCATGCTTCAAAGAGATAGAAATCTTCATACTCTACCTCACAAAGCATGGGCCTTACATTTTATTTGGATATTTTCCTCCATTTTTCTCCGTGTTCCATTTGTGTTAAGGTCTAGCCAAGCTATTGGCATATTAGCTTCTTGAGGGGTAAGGGGTTGCCCAAAAAGTCCTAAGACATGTGTTTCTCCTCGATTGTTTGTTCGGTCAAAGGACATATATGGGATGTTTTCGTTCTGTTGTCATCGGATTATCTGATGCCTATGTCAATCTCTCATCGGTCCAATAGGTGTTCAATCTTCAAAGCCCAATTCTGTCTGAATTTCCAATGATCCGACGAGTTCACTCCGAAAAACATCGGTCTATCCGATGTTCACTCTTCTGAAGCTGTGGTCAATTCAACCGATGTCTACTTCCTCCTACGTCGGATCATCCGGTGTCAACATTCCTCTTTTGAACACCCTTACTGTGCCATTCGACCGATGAACCAAAACCCTAGACGTCGGTCCATCCGGTGTCAACAGCATTTCTTGAATATCCTTTCTGTGGCAATTGACCGATGCTCACTTCACCTATCATCGGTCCATCCGGTGTTGAGTTTTCGGCTAGGGTTTGGGTCCCACTATTTAAATCCGCGCGCCGCCGCCGTTTTTCTCTCCCCGACACCTCGCCTCACCCGACCGCGCCTCCACCTCTTTCGCCGCCGCCGCCGCAACTGCTCGCAGCGCCGCCGCCGCCAGCGACCTCCGCGCCACCACTGCCGGGCCCGCGCACCGCGCCTCCTCCCTCGGCGCCGCCGCCGCCCGTGCCCGCGCACCGCGCCTCCTCCCTCTACGCCGCGCCGCCGTGCTCCACCCGCGCCCAAGCGCCACCGCCGCCTCCACGCATCTCTCCACCGCATCCTAGCACCGCCACCGCTCCTCCCTCCATCGAAGCACCTCCACCCGAGCAACGCCGTCTTCTCCGGCCCCCGTCGCTAGGTTTTCCCGAGCTCCATCGTCGCTAAGGTGAGCTCCATGCCGTGCGACATCCCTCGTTGTTCTCTCGACGTTCGTTTTCATCGTCGCTAACCCTACCTCTCCATTGCATCAAGATGGGTCGCGATCGCAAAGGAAAGGGCAAGGCAATCGCGGAGCCCGCCGCGAAGAAGCGCAAACTATCGAAGGATGAGAAGAAGGCCCTTATGGCCGCTCGCGCCGCCGAGGAGCGTGAGCGCGGCCGTGGGGATCCCTGAGGATCCGCGAGGCTCGGCAGCCTCCTGTGATCGACAACTCCGACATCGAGGAGGAGCCGGTCGAGCCGCTTGTCCGCCGGCGCTCAGCCCGGACACGGGGAGGTCAGTCCCCGGCCGTTTCTCGTCCAAGACCGACGGCCGCCGACCGTCGCGAGGACAGGGAAGCTCAGAGGGACATCTACGAGATGGACACGGCCGTCCGTGTCGGTGAGGGAGTCCGGTTGACGGACTACAGGAAGATGAAGACCAAGCAACTCCGAAAGCTCAGATGGAGTGTATTGCTTGAGGAGTGGTACCCGCAGCCCCGGGTAGCTTTGGTGGACAGTCGGTTATGGACGGTCACGCAGGCCTCTCTCTACGAGACCTACAGACGCCGTGGCCACAAGCTTTTTCAGCACAACTACCTGGATTGGGCTCAGCTTGAAGTGGCCGCAGGGACAGAGATCAGGCCGTTCTTTGAGAGGTACAGAGGTCTGGTGCAGTTGCTATCTTATGAGAGAAGTGCTTATGTGGAAGAGTGGGTCCGTGTCTTCTACGCGACCCTGTACATCTCAGAGGGCAGGAGGTCGATTGCCTTCATGTTCAATGGTCAGTGCTACCACCTCACGAGGCAGACTTTGGGGCATATTCTTGAGTTGGACCTGCACGACACCTGCTTGCACGAGAAGGTCTATGGGCAGGCAGATCCACCGAGGAGGCCACTTACTGGAGGGGTAGCACCACAGCTTGACGAGATCCGCTCTCTGTTTGGCCCCTCGTTCTCTCCAGACCAGCCGAGAGTTCCAGCTCTCCTGACCCCAGCTGCGCGCATTGTGCACCTCGCCCTGCGCCGCACGCTCCTGCCGAGGTCAGGTTACTTGGAGGGGTTCACGAGTCTGCAGCAGACCCTCCTGTTCTACATAATGAACGGGATGGATTTCGATATCGTGGACATACTCCTATGCGAGATGGAAGACGTAATCACAAATGGGATTGGCATGATGAGGCAGATGGTCTACGGGCACTGGATCAGTTACATTTGCTCTATGGTGGTGCCTGAGGGACATACAGCACAAGCCCGGCTAGCTGACGA
The DNA here is from genome assembly GCA_036927565.1 of Tuctoria greenei. Taxonomy (NCBI): domain Eukaryota; kingdom Viridiplantae; phylum Streptophyta; class Magnoliopsida; order Poales; family Poaceae; genus Tuctoria; species Tuctoria greenei. The sequence continues at coordinate 27,305,258 of JAYESD010000002.1, read as the reverse complement.
GAGTGTGACTCGCTTTAGTCACTATCGTGCCTCTGCTCCTGGAGACCGTCGCCTTGGTCGTCCAGTTGAGCGCCAGGTCCGGGCCCGTCTGTCAGAGGAAGACTGGTCCGACCTAGAGCGGGAGGATGAGAGGCTTGCTGAGGCTGAGGCTCAGGGGGAGGACTTGCAGCACGTCTGGTCCGAGAGCGACACAGACGAGAGTGTCGAGGAGTACTTCCCTCTGCCTCCACCCTCACCGAGGCAGCACGACGCCGAGGCAGGAGGATCAGCTGCTCCGCCACCGACACCACCTCCTGTGTCCGAGGCGCAGGTGTCACAGCCGTCAGAACTGTCATCTCTCCTCCAGCAGATGATCGAGCAGCAGCGCCAGGACAGGCTCGCTGCTGAGCAGGCCAGGGCAGAGCAGGCTGCTCACCTGGCACAGCTGCAGCGGCAGCAGCAGGAGCTCCAGCTGGAGATCGCCCGTCAGAGGCGAGAGGATACGGACAGGTTCACCAACCTGGTAGATCAGATGCACCACCGTACCCTCGACCAGCAGCAGCAGACCCAGCAGGCCATGATGGGGATCCTAGGGTTGATCACCAACCTTTACACTCAGACCGGGATCGCCCTTCCTCCACAACAGCCTGGACTGGGACTGGCTCCAGGTGTTGCTCAGGTGCCTACTACTCCCATCCCTTCAATCAGTATGTCACCACTTCTGGCATCTAGCGCACCGATTCACTCACCACTGCCGGCGACGATCTTGTTCCAGCAGACGCCGGCGTCCGTGGTGAGCGCTCCACTTCCTCCACCTCCACCGGCTCCTCCAGTACCCGCTTCCTCTCCTCCAGCACCGGCAGCGGACCCTCCAGCTCCCGCCGCCCCGGCAGCTCCTACGACCGGCGACTCCAGCTCCGACGACTGCGACGGTTCTCAGTTCGTCCTCGCGCCCAGCTCTCAGGGTCTATAGGCGTTCTGATCCCTTTTTGGTGTCTTGATGCCAAAGGGGGAGAAGATGTAGAAGAGTCAGGGGGAGTGGTAGTCTTAGGGGGAGTGTGTGTGTGCGGGGGAGTGTGTGTGTGTGCTTATCCTTTGTATTCATGCTTGAGTACTCTTTTGTAATTTTAATTAAGCACTTTTTCACTTGTCTCATTTGCTTATGATTTTAATCAATTGAGCTTTTCGCACCACAAATTTCTTTTGCGTTTTACAAGCTTAATGTGTCCTATGCTGTATTCATTGCATATATACTTGAGTATTATCATCAAATTCATTATTATTGCGCTTTAAATTATTGTGTTGTCATCAATCACCAAAAAGGGGGAGATTGAAAGCATCTAGGCCCCATGAGGTACGGTTTCGGTGATTAATGACAACCATTCAATATTACTAATGAATTTGTGAATGCAAGGTCTCAATAACACTCAATCAAATGAAATCAAAACTACATTGGAGACCCATATAAAATCAACGAATGAGATCAAATCAAATCATATGAAGATAAGAAGTGAAAGCTCTAACTTGATATCACTCAATGCTTGAAGACAATCAAAACAACATTTCAAACAAGTGTCAAAGAGGTCACAATTCAAATTCCAAAAGAACAACTCAAAACAACTCGAAGTCAACAAGTTGAACACACCGGATCATCCGATGGTCTTTGAGTTGACACACATCGGTCGAGTTGGTTCAACTGAAGAAGAAGACCTCAGACAAATGTACTCACCGGATCATCCGATGTGAGTGGCTCAGTGACATCGGTCCATCATCACAGATTGCAATACCATTGGACCAAGTGAAGCACCGGATCATCCGATGTGCAGACTTACACACATCGGTCGATCACTCCAGTGAGCCTCAAGATCAAGCAAAATTCTGGAGGAAGAGCCACCGGATCATCCGATGAGAAGACAGATCAACATCGGTCTAACAACGGTCATATCTGACACAGTGACATCAGCTAATTTGGCTTTGACCGATGTTAACTGAAGGGAAGACATCGGATCATCCGGTGTTCGTAGAGAAGTGATGTCAGCCTACTTTTCCAACGGCTATCTCGTGGAGGCTGGCTATTTATACCCCTTCAACCTGTCAAATCGATAAGACTTGAAGCCCAGACATACTCTACACATCCTAGAGCATTCAAGCAATAGAGCTACCACTTTCACATCATTTGTTCATCATTTGTACACCAAGAGATAGGCTAGAACTAGCTAGAGATAGTGCTTGGGTGCCTCCATTCTTGGTGATTGGAGTCTCTAGTGTAGTGAGAGCCCTAAGGGAGTGTCCCTTGGTGTGTGCAATTTCCGGAGCTTGCCAAGAAGATTGTGGAAGCCCGGATGATTCCAAAGTGTACAAGGCTTGAGCTCCACCTTGCCGAGGTTGGCGAACGGAGAAGAATAGTGAAGAATCCCCTAGTCTCGGTGACTTGGGAGTGGCCAAACCCTTTGGTGGGTGCCACAACGTGGATGTAGGTAGATCCTTGTGATCTTACCGAACCACGGGATAAACTCCGTGTCCCTTGAGCGTTTGCATCCCTCTCCCCTTTTTACACTTATGCAATCTTCATTCCGCAACTTTAATTTACATTGATTGCATAGTTTAATTGCATAGGGAATTGGGCTTTAAGTTGTTAGTTTTTAATTGTCTTAAAATTTGAAAGAAAGCCCAATTCACCCCCCCTCTTGGGCGTTTCGATCCTTACATGTGTGTCTTCGTCCACTTCTACGAAATGTGGGTGGGCATCCCCCCTGCATTGAGCTTTTCCGGACCTTCTTCACCGTCCATACCACCGGAAGGGGTGATGAGTACCTTGGCTTCTACTACTTTGTGAAGAGCAAGAAGTGCCCATTCAAGTACCTCCGGTCGTTTCCCTCTGGAAAGTGGGACAATTGGAAGAAAGGCTGGATAGTCATCTGGGTGGAGGAACACGAGAAGCTGGAGCTGCCCGAAGGCCTCCCCAACATCGACACTGCAGTCTGGAGTGAAGTTCCGGTGCTGTCGGATGCCTTCAACCCTGCTCTGACCAGGATCCGCCAGTGTGTGGAGGGAGGAGTAACTCCTCAGGCGGTATTTTGCAATTTACTGGTCAACAGGTGGGCACCACTGAAGAGGAGAGAAAAACTCGCTTGGGCCCTCAACAGTGTGATGGACGATGACCGGGTCGAGACCGGGCTGAAGTCCAACATGGAGGGGGCGACCTTGGAGTTTCATCTCAAGAAGTTCCAGCACAGCATCGACGTTGCGGGTGATGACTTGATCCCGCCACCAGCTTCCCTCCCTCTGAACGTGGAAGTAGAGTTCAGCAGGGAGCTCTGGCGGACGATGTCGGTGCTTGACGACCTAGGTGTCGTCGAGAGAATATCAACCTCTAGGGTGGTGATCCTTGGGGCTTCTGAAGGTGGCTCCGACCCTGCCCCGAAGCCAAGGACCGAAGTCGTCGGCAAGGGCAAGGAGCCGGCGGACAAACCCTCGAGTCGGAAGAGGAAGCTGAAGCATGCCGACGGAAGGTCCGTCAGGCTTGCATCCTCTGCAGCAGCTCCTTCTCCCCGGAGGGGGAGGTCTTCCACAACTGCAGTGACTGTACCTGCAGCGTCTTCCCGAGGTGCTAGCTCCGGACATGTGACTCCAACACTAGGGCCAGCTGAGGCCTCTGGGTCCGGAAGTCCTTCCCGATCGAGGAGGGCCTCGACTAAGGAAATGCCCGCGGCTGCAACAATTTCCGGGGGGCCTTCCGGAGCTCAGACAGTTATTTTGTTGTAGTAACTGTTTTTTAAGTTTCTTCATCCAACATCTGCAGCGTCCCTAAGAAGAGGAGTGAGGCTCCACCCTCAGCCACAGCAGCTGAAGCTGTGAAAGCGGAGGCTTCTGCTCCTGTCCCGGTTGTAAGGATCGAATGCCCAAGAGGGAGGTGAATTGGGCTTCTTTTCAAAATTTAAAGCAATAAAACTTAATTACTAAGAGCCCAATTCCCTACGCAAACAACCTATGCATTCAAGTAAATGGCAACTTCGCGGTATATAAAATGCATAAGTGTAAGGGAGAGGAAGAGAATGCAAACTCTCGAGGAGACACGAGGATTTATCCTGTGGTCCGGCAAGATCGTCAAGATCTTCCTACATCCACGTTGTGGCACCCACCAAAGGGTATAGCCACACCCAAGTCACCGAGACTAGGGATCTTCACTATTCCTCTTCGTTTGCCAACCTCGGCAAGGTGGAGCTCGAGCCTTGTACAACTTGGATGCTCCGGGCTTCCACAATCGTCTTGGCAAGCTCCGGAAGTCACTCTCAGTTACAAACACCAAGGGACACTCCCTTACAGCTCTCACTACACTAGAGATTCCAATCACCAAGAATGGAGGCACACAAACACTATCTCTAGCTAGTTCTAGCCTATCTCTTGGTGTACAAGTGGTGAAAATGATATGAAAGTGGTAGCTCAATACCTTGAATGCTTTAGAATGTGTAGAGTATGTCTGGACTTCAAGTCTTGTCGATTTGACAGGTTGAAGGGGTATAAATAGCCAGCCTCCACAAAATAGCCGTTGGAAAAGTAGGCTGACATCACTGCCCTGCGAACACCGGATGATCCGATGTCTCCGCTTCAGTTATCATCGGTCAAAGCCAAATTAGTTGATGTCAGTATGTCAGATATGACCGTTGTTAGACCGATGTTGCACTTATCTTCTCATCGGATGATCCGGTGGCACTTCCTCCAGAATTGGTTCAAACTTGATGCTTACTGGAGTGATTGACCGATGTGTTTAAGATTGTACATCGGATGATCTGGTGCCACACTTGGTCCAAAGATATTGCATACTGTACTGATGGACCGATGTAGCTTTACCCTTAACATCGGATGATTCGGTGAGTGCTTTGTTTTGAGGTCTTCTTCTTCTGCTAAACAACCTCGATCGATGTGTTGTTCTCTGGAAACATTGGTTGATCTGGTGAGTTGATTTTGTTTGCTTCGAGTTGTTTCTAAGTGATTCTTTTGTATTTTGCTAGATTGACCTCTTAGACATTTGTTGCAAATATTCTTCTGATGATTTTCAAGCATTGAGTGTTGTTAATTATGGTTGAATGACTTTGACATATGAGCTTTTACTTATAGTCTTCATAACATTCATTGATCTCATAAAATGATTGTTTAGGGGTCTCCAATGATCAATAATTGATATTCATACTCATATAGATGTCATTTGATTGAGTGATATGGGAGACCTTGCATCCACAAATTCATTAGTAAAATTCAATGGTTGTCATTAATCACCGAAACCATACCTCATGGGGGACTAGATGCTTTCAAACTCCCCCTTTTTGGTGATTGATGACAACACAACAAGTGAGGCATAATAATGAATTTGATAGTACGATACTCAAGAGGGTATGCAATGAGTACGAGATATGGCACGATAAACTTGAAGACTCAAAAGAGATTAATAATACAAAAACTCAATCGATTAATAACTCAAGAGAATAAGTGGCACATGAATACTCAATAAATAGCAAATGAGTAGCAAAAACATCAAATTACAAAAGATAAGCACCGAAATACAAAAGATAGAGATAAAGACTCCCCCTGAGACTAAGCAACCCCCCCTGACTCTCTAACTCTTCTCCCCCTTTGGCATCAAGACACCAAAAAGGAAGCCGAGTGCCTAAGAACCCTGGGTGCTCGGAGCGATGATGAACTGGTCACCGTCGGAGGTGCTGTCATCGGAGATGCTGCCTGGAGTAGAGGTGGAGGGAACTGTAGGAGCCGTAGGAGCCGTCGTTGGTGCCTGCTGAGTCGGAGCTGCTGGCAACGGGGCACTGACGACGGATGCCGGCATCTGCTGGAACAGTGTCGTAGTCGGCAGCGGAGAGTGGATCGGTGCACCTGGAGCCAGCAGTGGAGACATGCTGATCGACGGGATTGGCGTGGTCGGCACTGGAGCTGCAGCTGGACCAAGGACAGGCGAGGGAGGAGCAACGCCTGGCAGCTGCGACGGTAGGGCAATCCCGGTCTGGATGTAGAGGTTGGTGATCAACCCCAGGATGCCCATCATCGCCTGTTGCGTCTGCTGCTGCTGGTCGAGGGAGCGCTGGTGCATCTGGTCTATCAGCCCCGTCAGCCTGTCTGTGTCCTCTCGCCTCTCACGAGCGGTCTGGCGCTGCATCTCCTACTGCTGTTGCTGGAGATCCAAAAGGCGCGCTGCCTGCTCAGCTCGGGCCTGCTCAGCTGCAAGCCGGTCCAGGCGCTGCTGCTCAACCATCTGTGCATGAGGGATGTGAGCTCGGACGGCTGAGAAACTTGTGCCTCTAAGACGTAAGGTGGAGTAGGAGGTGGCACGGTCGAGCCTCCAGCCTCCACGTCGTGGTGCCTGGGTGAGGGAGGAGGAGGGAAGTACTCCTCAACACTGTCATCTGTGTCGCTCTCGGACCATATGTGCTGAAGATCCTCACCCTGAGCCTCTGCCTGCACAAGCCTCTCATCTTCCTTCTCCAGGTCAGACCAATCCTCCTCGGATAGCCGAGCTCGGACCTCACGCTCGACTGGACGGCCAAGGCGGCGGTCTCCAGGAGCTGGAGCTCGGTAGTGGTTGAACCGTGTGACACTCTCGTCAGTGAGACGGTCACGGCGGACTCCTCAGGAACCATCATGGAGAGCAGGTAGTTGATCCAGTGTCCAAACACAAGCTGCCTCATCATGCCCACTCCGTCAGTGATCACGTCCTCCATCTCACATATGAGGATGTCCATAATACCGAACTCCATCCCGTTCATGATGTAGAACAGGAGCGTCTGCTGCAAGCTGGTGAACCCCTCTAGGTATCCAGACCTCGGCAAGAAAGTGCGGCGCAAGGCAAGGTGCACTGTGCGCGTAGCTGGAGTCAACAGTGTCGGTACCCTCGGCTGGTCTGGAGAGAAGGACGATACAAACAGAGAGCGAATCTCCTCCAGTGGTGGTGCCAGTCCTCCAGTGAGCGGCCTCCTCGACGGGTCTGCCTGTCCATATACCCTCTCATACACGCAAGTGTCGTGCAGGTACACTCCTAGCAGCTGTGCCAACGTCTGCCTCGTCAAGTGATGGTGCTAGCCCATGAACATGAAGTCTATAGACCTGCGGCCCTCACAGACATAGAGGGTGGCGTAGAATACGCGGACCCAGTCCTCCACGTAGGCACTCCTCTCGTAGGACACCAGCTCCACAAGCCCTCTGTACCTCGCGAAGTAGGGGCGTATCTCCGTCTCTGCTGCCAGGCCAAGCTGATCCCAATCCAGAAAGTTGTGCTGGAAGAGCTTGTAGCCTCGGCGTCTATACGTCTCGTACAGCGATGCCTGCGTCAAAGTCCAGAACTGACTGTCCACAAGAGTCTCTCTGGGCTGCGGGTACCACTCCTCAAGCAAAACACTCCATCTGAGTCTTCTGAGTTGCTTGGCCTTCATCTTCCAGTAATCAGTCAACCGGACACCTTCACCAACACGGACGTTGGTGTCCATCTCGTATATGGCTCTCTGGGCCTCTCTGTCCTCTCGAAGCTCGGCAGTAGTTGGTCTCGAATGTGGTGCTACCGCGGGATGACCCCCACGGGTCCTGGCTGAGCGCTGGCGGACAAGCGGCACTTCCGGCTCTTCTTCTGCCTCGGACTCATCTAGCACGGGAGGCTGCCTCGGACGAGCCTCGCGGATCCTCAATGATCCTCCTCGGTCACGCTCTCGCTCCTTGGCTGCGCGAGTGGCCAGCAACGCCTTCTTCTCCTCCTTAGATAGCTTTTGCTTCTTTGTGGCCGGCTCCGCAATGGCCTTGCCCTTGTTCTTCTTGTCACGAGCCATTGCGATGAGGCGCATGAATGAAGTTGACGATGTCATGTGCACGGAACGGCGACGTGAAGATCGTCGGGGCCGGGAAAACCTAGCAGCGTAGTGGCGGCCGAAGTGGGAGGCACCACGGCGACGCGGAGGGCGGTGGTGTGGCTGCTGGGGGCGGCGACGGTGGTGCAAGAGCAGCGGTCGGCGGTGCTTGGGTAGAGCGGCAGCGACGGTGGAAGAAGCGGCAGCGGTGGCACGGCTGCTGTGGTGCGGCGGCGGCCGGAGGCGGCGGTGACGCAGGGCGAGAGGAGCGGCGGCGGCGGAAGGTGATCGAGCGTCGGGGTGGAGTCGGGTTCGAGGAGAGAGAAACGGAGGGAGGCGAGGGGGCGTTTAAAAAGTGAGTCCCAAACCCTAGCCGAATTTAACATCGAATGGACCGACGTTAAAAGATAGAGGCATCGGTCGAATGGCACAGTAAGGGTATTCAAAAGGTACCGTTGACACCGGAAGGTCCGACGTGAAAGTGATTAGCATCGGTGGAATTCAGCATAGTTCCAGAAGTGTGAACATCGGATGCACTGATGTTTTTCAGAATGAACTCGTCGGTTGATTTGTGATACTCACTGAACTGACTCTTGGTCTTTGAACACCAACTGATCCGATGATGGTCTGGCCTAAGCATCAGATAATCCGATGACTACAAAACAGCAACATCCCATATATGTCCTTTGACCAAACAAACAAACAATGAGAAACACATGTCTTAGGAATTTTTGGGCAACCCCTTACCCCTCAAAAAGCTAATATGCCAATAGCTTGGCTAAGCCTAAAGCAAATAGAACACCGAGAAAAATAGGGAGGAAAATATCCAAATAAAATGTAAGGCCCATGCTTTGTGAGCTAGAGGATTGAGGACTTCTATCTCTTTAAAGCATGTTCCTTTAGGCATTAACGCACCTAACATTTTGTTCTTCCCACATCATATGAGTTGAGATATTGCATTTCAAACAAGTCTCTTTCTCATGAGGTGGGTTCCCCTTTGTGACAATCTACCGTATGCAATGCCAAACAATTTATAATGCAAGAGATTTAAATATGAGTGCAAGTCTATATGGCAGGCATCATGCAAGACATAAAGTAAATCTATCTTGCCAAATTTGAACCTTTCAAAGGCTTCTTCAGAGAGAGGCACTTTCCAAGCCTTGGGAAAACCCAAAAGAACCTTCATCCCAAGCTAACCCTTGCTCACCCCTATCCTTTGAAAGTTAGACAAGACCTATATGAGATGCATTCTTACATGATCATGGCAACTTACATGACGTTCGATGCATCTAGCATATTTAACTCACTTCTTAGCCTAGAAAAAGTTTTCTCATCAAGTGGTTTAGTGAAGATATCCGCCAATTGTTCTTCGGACTTAACACCTCGCAAGGAGATGTCTCCTTTAGCTTCATGGTCCCTCAAGAAATGATGGCGAATATCAATGTGCTTGGTGCGGGAGTGTTGAACAGGGTTTTTAGCTATCTTAACCGCACTTTCATTGTCATAAAGGAGAGGCACACAACTAAGTTTAATACCAAAGTCCAAAAGGGGTTTGCTTCATATAAAGAATTTGGGCACAACATGATATCGGGCCTAGATGCGGTAAGATAGAGCAATGAACCAATCTTAGAACGGTAGTTGGATTTATTAATAGGTTTACCGTCCTTATCCGCGTCGAGATGACAATTTATTGCCGTTGGAGTGCTTCTTGAGCTACAATCTCCCATCTCAAATTTCTTCAAGAGGTCCTTGGTATACCTCTCTTGATAGACGAAGGTCCCCTCTTGAAGTTGCTTGATTTGGAATCCAAGGAAGAAGTTGAGCTCTCCAATCATTGACATCTCGAATTCCCTAGAAATCACTTTGCCAAACTCATGGCTAAGAGCTTCGTTAGTTGAATCAAAAATGATATCATCGACATGAATTTGACAAATGAATAATCTTTCATCGATGTGTAGATGTTAGAACTTGAAGCTCCCCCTTGATCATGGCTCTCCTCAACTTTAGGCTTGTCACAACATCATTCTTGCTGAAGGTGCACGTTAGTCCAAGATCACATAGTTGTGCAATAGAAAGTAAATTAAAACTAAGTGACTTAACGTACAACATATTTTAAATAAACCAAGAAAAAATACAATCTTACCCAACCGAATTACCTTTCCCTTAGAATTATCACCAAAGGTGACTTGTTCATGATTGTCGGGGGTCCTATATGGAGGTGAACATACCATCATTGCCGGTCATGTGTTGAGTGCACCCGCTATTGAGTACCCAATGCTTTCCACCAACTTTGTAGTTCACCTACACACATGAATTCAATTTTTGATTTTTGGCACCCAAGCCAACTTAGGTCCTTGTATGTGTGATACAAGTGTCTTTGGGACCCAAAGTTGCTTGGGGAGCTTCCCCTTCATGCCCTTTATGTCCTTGCTGATGAACCTTGCCTTCACCTTGCCATCTACTTTACTTAAGAGATAATAATGATCATTGAAAGTAGACTTGTATTTAGTAGGCAATTTTGGAGAAAGTCAGTTAGGAAGAGGACACTCCCTTGTATGGTGACCGGTGATCTCACAATGTTGGCAATAAGAACCAACTTCCTTGATGAAGCTTGTTCTAAGCTCCGGTGAGGGCACCTTTCCTTTGTTAGGCACCAGGAAGGATCCAAGTCCTCTTTTGTTGAAGGCCTTTGCTTGTTGGAAGAGGATTTCCTTGTGCTTGACTTCTCCTTTTGATAGTCTAGCCACACTAGTGCGGAGACTCTCAATTTCTTCCAACAAGTCCTTCTCCCTAGTGTTCTTTTTCAAAGGCAAAGACTTGTGCAAAGCATTAGTGGCATGAGAAGTAATGGATATCTTATCATTAAGAGTTTGTTTCTTTATATTTTTCAACTCTTGATCAAGCACTTCATTAGCAAGGTTAAGTGTTTGATGTTCTTGTATTAACTTGTTGTGCTGTCCCAAGAGTGTTTGGTGTGCTAAGTTAAGCTCATGATGATCTAGCTTGATTTTAGTCTTATCCTCCTCAATTTGCTTGACATGGGATTTGAGCGTGTCATGCTCTTTAAGTATGCTTTCATACTTGTCAAGCAAATCGAGGTTAGCACTCTCAAGCTTGGCGCGAGTTTCCTCAAGAGCTTTAACCTTACTCTTCTCCCTCTTAATGATAGTATGATATTCATTTATTAATGAAGTTAAATCATCGGGGGAAAGCTCATCATCGCTAGAGTCATCACATACCTTGGTGTTACCTTTCGCCATGAGGCACATGGGTGGTGGATGAAGAGGTGAGTCATCATTGTTGGCAATGGCAAGGCCGACCAAACTTTCTTCTTTCGCTTCACTCTCTTCATCACTTGTTTCTTCGTCGGTGACCCATTCATTTGCCTCACACATGAACACCTTTTGTGGGCCATTTCTCTTCTTTGGGAAGAGTTTTGCCTTCTTGCCCTTGTCATGTCTCTTCTTCCCAAAGGATCTTGGTTTGGGTTTGTCCTCTTCATCATCCTCACTATCTTCAAGCTTGCGATGCTTGCTCTTGTGGTTTTCTCTTCTTTTGTCCGGTTTTGGACAATCATAGGAGATGTGACCTTGATCACCACAATTATAACAAGTCTTGTTGTCATCTCTCTTAGGTAGAAATGCTTTCTTTTTGGGATCAAAGGTGTATCCCTTCTTGGCAATCTTGGAGTTTAAGCGAGAGAACTTTCTCATCATTGATGCAAGCTCATCATAGTCATCTTCACTCGATGCTTGCTCTTTTTCACTTGGACTAGGCTCAACCACTTTATTTTTGTTGGGATTTGTTCTCTTGGTGGAGGCCTTTAGAGCAATTGTTTTTGAAGATGATTGCTCCATCATCCCAAGTACACTCGTCTCATGAGCGTGAATTTCTCCAATGAGTTCCGAAACTTCAATGTGGTCAAGAGATTCTTTTTGAAGCATGGAGTTGATGATGTTGTACTTTGGCTTGGGAAGGAGCATGAGAATCTTGCGGTTGATGAGTCCCTTGCCAAGAGAAGCAATGTCAAGAGCATTGATTTCTTCAATAAGCACATTTAAGCGAGAGAACATTTCAATGACATTTTGATGAGGTAGCATTTTAAATTCATCATATTTGGCTTTAAGCATGTGATATTTTAATTCCTTGACACGAGAAGAGCCCTCATGGATTTCTATTAAGCAAGCCCAAATTTCACAAGCCTTTTCTTTGCTAGCAATCCTAGCAGACACATCTTGACTAATACATTCATAAATTGCATTCCTAGCTTTTGCATCCCATTTAATTTGATCACCAATATAATTTTGCTCACCAAACCCCACGTGGTCGCTTCCCATACTTCGGGAGCAATAGCCTCTAGATAAGCGCGCATGCGAGCTTTCCAATAGGCAAAGTTCTTGCCCTCGAAGATAGGAACCGAACCCCCAACCTTGGCCATTTTAGCTCTCTAGCGGTGAAGCTAGAATGATCCTATGAGCAACCTTGCTCTGATACCAATTGTAAGGATCGAATGCCCAAGAGGGGGGTGAATTGGGCTTCTTTTCAAAATTTAAAGCAATAAAACTTAATTACTAAGAGCCCAATTCCCTACGCAAACAACCTATGCATTCAAGTAAATGGCAACTTCGCGGTATATAAAATGCATAAGTGTAAGGGAGAGGAAGAGAATGCAAACTCCCGAGGAGACACGAGGATTTATCCCATGGTTCGGCAAGATCGCCAAGATCTTCCTACATCCACGTTGTGGCACCCACCAAAGGGTATAGCCACACCCAAGTCACCGAGACTAGGGATCTTCACTATTCCTCTTCGTTTGCCAACCTCGGCAAGGTGGAGCTCGAGCCTTGTACAACTTGGATCCTCCGGGCTTCCACAATCGTCTTGGCAAGCTCCGGAAGTCACTCTCAGTTACAAACACCAAGGGACACTCCCTTACAGCTCTCACTACACTAGAGATTCCAATCACCAAGAATGGAGGCACACAAGCACTATTTCTAGCTAGTTCTAGCCTATCTCTTGGTGTACAAGTGGTGAAAATGATATGAAAGTGGTAGCTCAATGCCTTGAATGCTTTAGAATGTGTAGAGTATGTCTGGGCTTCAAGTCTTGTCGATTTGACAGGTTGAAGGGGTATAAATAGCCAGCCTCCACAAAATAGCCGATGGAAAAGTAGGCTGACATCACTGCCCTGCGAACACCGGATGATCTGATGTCTCCGCTTCAGTTATCATCGGTCAAAGCCAAATTAGTTGATGTCAGTATGTCAGATATGACCGTTGTTAGACCGATGTTGCACTTATCTTCTCATCGGATGATCCGGTGGCACTTCCTCAGAATTGGTTCAAACTTGATGCTTACTGGAGTGATTGACCGATGTGTTTAAGATTGTACATCGGACGATCCGGTGCCACACTTGGTCCAAGGATATTGCATACTGTACTGATGGACCGATGTAGCTTTACCCTTAACATCGGATGATCCGGTGAGTGCTTTGTTCTAAGGTCTTCTTCTTCTGCTGAACCAACTCGACCGATGTGTTGTTCTCTGGAAACATCGGTTGATCTGGTGAGTTGATTTTGTTTGCTTCAAGTTGTTTCTAAGTGATTCTTTTGTATTTTGCTAGATTGACCTCTTAGACATTTGTTGCAAATATTCTTCTGATGATTTTCAAACATTGAGTGTTGTCAATTATGGTTGAATGACTTTGACATATAAGCTTTTACTTATAGTCTTCATAACATTCATTGATCTCATAAAATGATTGTTTAGGGGTCTCCAATGATCAGTAATTGATATTCATATTCATATAGATGTCATTTGATTGAGTGATATGGGAGACCTTGCATCCATAAATTCATTAGTAAAATTCAATGTTGTCATTAATCACCAAAATCATACCTCATGGGGGCCTAGATGCTTTCACCGGTGCCGACCCAAGTGGTGGCTAAAGCTACGGCAGCTCCGGCGCCAGCTGTCGTGGTCATGGACCTCGACTCATCCCCCGAGACTCCCGTGGTAGCGCAGGACCACGGGAGAGAAGATGCGCCAGCGACACCTGCCCTGGAGGTTGAATCCCCGGGTCTTGATGTTGAGATGATGGAAGCTACGGCCGTTGAGTCGGAGGAAGCAGTGATTCCAGCCCCAGAGCCGTAAATTGTCGAAGCCCCGGCGGTTGAGCCGGAGGTTATTGAAGTCCCGGTTAGCGAGCCGGATGTTGAGGAAGTCCCGCTGGTTGAGCCGGCTACCTCCGAAGCTCCGGCTGCAGAGCCGGTTGCGGTTGAAGACCTTCCGGCGCCTGAGCCGGTTGAGGTTGAAGCTCCGGCCTCAGGGCCGGTTGTTGTTGACCTTCCGGCGCTTGAGTCGGTTGTCGCGGAGGCATTAGCACTCGAACCTATGATGGTCGAGTTGCCGACGCCTGAGCCACCAGCGGAGGAGGAGCCCAGGGCGAAGCTGGAAGTAGCCTTTTCTCCGGAAGTGATGACAGCAGAGGTGCCTGCTACGGAGCCGGGGTGCCCTAATGAAGTTGTTGGCCCCCTGACTGAGGGGGTAAATGAAGACCTGGCGCCAGGGCCTTTGGAACCACTTCCGGAGGTCGAAACTTCTTCTGCAGGACCCTCCTCGGTGGCGACTGAGGCTATCCCGGAGGACGGCCCTAGTGCCATGGAGGCTCAGGGGACCACTCTTTTGGAGTGGGACCCAATTTTTGTAAGCGAGAACCCGCTGGAACCAGCGGAGGAGCCCCCAGCAGGTCCGGATCCTATTCCCCTATCGTTGTCCATTGACAACGCTTGCTCCAGTTTGCGTCAAGTCCAGCTAGCGTTCTACCACGACAGCAAAGCTCTTCAAGAGGAGCGCCAAACCCTTAGGCGGTGGCGTAACCGGCTCTACTTCGAGACCAAGCTGGCGCAGTCGAGGCTGGCAGACGACAAAGAGTGGATCAAGCAGGAGAAGGTCCGCCTGGAATACTGTGGCAAATTATTGGATGATAGGGAGAGCTTGACTCGTGCCCTCGACGCTCAATCCCGAGCCATTTATGAGCAGACCAAGGCAGTTAATAGTGCGACTGATGATCGCCAAGAAAGGCTTGAAGCCATTAACACTACTCTCATCAAGCGCCGGGAGGCACTTGAGGAGAGGGAGAAGAGGCTCGAAGACGAAGAGCAAAAACTCCTAGAGCTGCGGGATGACGTCTTGAAGAGGGAGGAGGAGCTCGCCGAAAAGGTGGCTCTGGCTGACAAGGGCCTTGAGGAACGCGCCAAGAAATTGGAGGAGTGTTGCGTTGAGGAGGAGGAGAAGGCCTGGGTGTGAAGGCAGGAACTCTACCAGCAAGAGTGTGCCATCGCTGCTAGGGAGAAGAAAGTTAGGGGCAGGGAGAAGGACCTGGTTGACCGCCGGAAGAAGATCTACCTCCGGGAGGAGGAGCTCGGAAAACTCGAGAAGCAGGTTGCTGAAAAGATTCAGCAAAATGCCAAAGAGGTTGAGCGCCTTGCTCGTGAGGATTCTGAACTGGCAGCGGCCAAAAGATCCTTGGAGGATCTGAAGGGCTTGAGTACTGAGGACTCCCTACATGTTTGGGAGTTCCTGAGCAAAGCCAACGACGCGCTGACACTAATGGGCTTCAGTCCCGTGCATCCGAATGATCCGGAACCGGAGCCGGACCTGGCGTTGTAAGTGTTGAGCTCGGCGGGTAGCAAACTCTCCAAGGTGGGTGATGTCATCGCGGACCAGTTGGAGGTTGAGGGGCAGTCCCTGGCGAAGAACGTCGTAGAGTATGTGCTGACGTGCTACACTAGCCGGGATCCCCAATTCCCTCTGGACCCGGTGCTTGAAGGTCCCGTCGAAGGAGAAGGTGAAGCCACCCGAGCCAACGTGTCGGAGGTTGCTCAGAAGGTCGCCCAGTTCTTCCATGGGATTTAGGACCATCCCTGTAGCTCCCACTTGTATTCTCTCTTTTTCTTCCCCAATTTTGTAATACTTGTCCCCAGATGAATGAAATCCAAATTTTTGTGAATTTCATTTTTTGTCTTCAACACTTTTGTCTTCACTTGGCCCCCTGATAGATGTACACAATTTGATTGTGAACATGTACCAAGAGGATATTGTGTTTTGTTGAAGACTTGTTTGCTTCGAACTTTTAGAATGTAGGTTCGAAGTCTTCGATAGTGAAGGCCCCCTGAGTGTGTCGGAGCTCAGAAGCTCTGGCATTGACTACCGTCGGAGCTTAGTAGCTCCGGCAACAGTCCCTACCAACGCGTAGAGCGTCGATAGTTAGCCCTCTGGGGTGTCGGAGCTTAGTAGCCCCGGCAGTGACCTTTGTCAACGCGTAGTTTGTCGGCAGCAGACTCCGCTTGTGGGGTATTCTCACCATCTTTTATTCTGCGTCGACGGCTGACCCCCCTAGCTTTACCGGAGCTTGGTTGCTCCGGTGATGCTCGTTTTCAATGTTTAACATCAATTACAAGCCACCTAGGGGGAGTCAGAGCTTCGTTAGCTCCGGCTTTTCTCCATCAACGTGGATTCTTTATTTTTCTTGCACACTTGAAGCCAAGAAAAATAGTAAAATTCGCTCCTTGCCTATAACTTCGTCGCGGCTTACGGTTCCCGAGAAAGTTTTAGGTCAAACACAATTTTGAATACAACCGAATGCATTGCCTTATTTCTTCTAGATCCAATTGTACTTGGACCCGCCTTACTTCGGCCTGCCGGGGTGTAGGTAGAGTGGCGTACTTAGGGTGCTTGACCACACTAAGTCGATAGCACACTCCGGCCCTAGATTGGCTTGGCGGCATTCAGGCGAGTGGGCCATGAACAATATTTGAATCCAAAAGAATTGGCAATACAGCTCGAATTGTACATGAACTGGTCGAACTAAAATTTCTTAAGAATTGCACAACTTTGTTATAGACAAGAAAGAGAAAAATAAAAAATGTTGAGCCTGTACAAAATAAATGCACGTGGAGTCTGTTTCACATGAAGATGTCTTTCATCATAGGTCCGGGATACAGGGGAAACAAGTACACTCTTAGGGTACGGAACCAGGCTAAGCATGTTTAATTTCTCGTTTGACCCAGGGTAGCTAGCCGCACTTTTAGTTCTGAGACTGTGACAAGTGTTGCATGAACTTTGCGGACCTTCCGGGAAAGGTTCGGCTGTTCTCCCGGAGGAACTGCCCGACTCTGTACAATCACTCTATAACATACACCTCAAGTTACTACAGACTCACCTCCGTGATATTAAGTGTAGAACTTACGGAGGTGCTCAATATTCCAAGGATTTGGGAGAGGTGTCCCATCCTCGGTAGCCAAGTGAACGCTTCCGGGACGGTTAATCACTCGGAAGGGTCCCTCCCAGCTGGGGGAGAGTTTGTTTAACCCTTCTCTGGATTGTATTCTCCGTAGCACCAGATCGCCTTCCTCGAGCTGTCGGTTGTGTACATGCTGCTGATGATAGCACCGAAGGGCTTGGCGGTATCGGGCATTCCGAACAGCTGCTTAGCACCTTCCCTCCTCAAAGAGGTCTAGGTCTTCACGCCGTAGTTGGTCCTGCGTGGCTTCGTCGAAGGTCCGGACTCGGAGTGACCCCAAGGTGATTTCCGGAGGAAGGATTGCTTCAGCTCCGTACACCAAGAAGAAGGGTGTCTCTCCAGTTGGCCGGTTTGGAGTTGTCCTGTTGGCCCATAGAGTGGGCGAAGGCTCTTCAATCCAGTTGGCTCCATGTTTTTCAAGCGCTCATAGGTGCGCGTTTTGAGTCCTTTAAGGATTTCAACATTTGCTCTCTCGGCCTGGCCATTGCTTGCCGGGTGAGCTACGGAGGCGTAGCAAACTTGAATGCCGAGGTCTTCGCAATATCCTTGAAATGCAGAGCTTGTAAATTGGGTCCCATTATTAGTAATGATTTTGTTTGGGACTCCAAATCTGCATACAATGGACTGCAAAAAGTTGATAGCAGATTTCTTGTTTATTGTCACAACTGGAGTTGATTCCGGCCACTTGGTGAACTTGTCAATGGCGACATACAGGAACTTGTAACCTCCGACGGCTCTTGGGAAAAAGGTCCCAAGATGTCCATCCCCCACACAGCGAAGGGTCATGTAGGAGGTATCATTTGTAGAGGCTGAGCCGGTGTGTGAATTTGCTTTGCATGAAATTGGCATGCTTTGCATTTCTTCACCAGCTCAGTTGCATCCTGGAGTGCTGTAGGCCAGTAGAAGCCATGCCGGAAGGCTTTACCGACCAGCGTGCGGGAAGACGCGTGGTTCCCACACTCGCCTCCATGGATTTCTGCGAGGAGCTCGCAACCTTCTTCCCTTGTGATTCGCCGCATTAGGACGCCGTTGGCACCACGCCGGTAGAGATCCCCTTCTACCAACGTGTATCTTTTAGCCAATCTGACTATCTGGTCAACGGTACATCATCGTCAGGAAGGATGTTGTCTTTCAAGTAGCTCCAGATCTCCAAGATCCATGCATTGGAGCTAACTTGAGCATTCGAGTCTTGCGTCCTGGGTTGCTTGGAGCTTCCGGCAGCACCTACGACCCTTGATGGCTGCCATGGTAACAGGGCCATCGGGACCGTCAGCTTCGGAATGCTGATCTCGCCCCCTTCGCTCAGTTCGGCAGGCTGAGCTGTGGGTTTTGACAACCTCTAGACAAAAGTTCCGTCAGGAGCTGGAGCTCCGATTGACGCTTTCGTCGAGAGTTCGTCAGCCTCAGCGTTGTGGACACGCTGGACGTGGTGGAGGTCTAAGACTTCAAAGTCCTTCTGAAGCCTCTGGACTTCAAGGAGGTAAGCAGCTAGCTGAAGATTGTTGCAGGAGCATTCACCCTTCACTTGTTTAATGATGAGCTGTGAATCTCCCTTGACCAGCAACTGCTTGACACCGTATGATAGTGCCACCTTTAGTCCGTAGATGAGTGATTCGTACTCGCTATGTTGTTGGTTGCCTTGAAGTCAAGGTGTACCATGTATTTTACCTTCTCCCCGGTTGGTGCAAGGAGAAGGATTCCAGCTCCGGCCCCCTAATTTTGCATGGAGCCGTCAAAGTAGAGGGTCCAGTGAGGCTCGGTGAATACCGGAGCCTTGTGTTCCGGCTTCTGCTCACTTGGGCCCCCAGGGTTTGATGGAGAGGGAGTCCATTCCGCCACGAAATCCGCCAATGCTTGACTCTTGATTGCTTGTCTTAGAATGAATTCGAGATCGAATTCGGCCAATTCCGCTGCCCACTTTGCAATATTCCCAGTTGAATTAGGATTATGCAAGATTGCTCGAAGTGGGTAAGAAGTCACCACTGAAATCTTGTGAGCTTGGAAGTAATGGCGAAGCTTCCTGGAGGCGATAAGAACTGCATAGAGCAGCTTATGCACCTCTAGGTATCGAGTCTTGGCGTCATAAAGTACTTCGCTGATGAAGTACACTGGGCGTTGGATGGTCCGGACCCTTCCAAAGGGGCCCGAAGCTTCCTCTTCATTGACCCGGGTCCTCCCGGAGGGATCCGGATCTTCTTCAGGGACCTCCGGGTCCTTGCTGGAGGGACCCGGAGCTTCTTCAGAAGCGACCTGGACCCTCCTGGAGGGGTCTGGTGAAGTAGCTTCTTGTGGACTCAAGTCTGGTAACTTGGACCCATACTCGCTTTCAGGAACCTCTGGACCCTCCCGGAGGGGTCTGGATTCCTGAGTATGGGACAGTTCTGGTCTCTCCGCAACCAGGACCATACTAACGACTTCAACAGTTGCTGAAATGTAAAGCAACAAAGGCTCACCAGGGTTCGGAGCTACCAGAGTCGGTAGGGTGGTGAGGAACTGTTTTAGCTCCTGGAACACCTTTTTTTCTTCTTCAGACCATTGTAATGGTCCGGACTTCCTCAATAACTTGAAGAAGGGAAGTGCCCGTTCCGCCAGTCTCGAAATGAACCGGCTGAGGGCTGCTAGACATCCAATCAGCTTTTGGACATCCTTGATGCGGGCTGGTGGCCGCATGTCTTCTATGGCTTTGATCTTCGCCGGATTAGCTTCTATGCCCCGGTGACTTACCAGGAAACCAAGAAGTTTTCCGGAACTAACCCCAAAGACACACTTGTCTGGGTTTTGCTTTGTGTGGGTGACCCGCAGCTTGTCGAAGACAGCCTGCAAGGTGTCAAGGAGTGACTCTTTGTTCTTGACCTTGACCACGATGTCATCGACGTACACTTCCACTATGTCTCTAATGAGTTCTTCAAAAGTTTTGTACATAGCTCGTACAAAGGTTGAAGATGCATTCTTAAACCAAATGGCATGGCTGTATAGCAGTACAATCCATCCACTGTGATGAAAGAGGTATGCTCTTCATCTTCCCTAGACGTTCTCATTTGATGATACCCAAAATATGCGTCTAGGAAACACAGTAATTCACACCCAGAGGTGGAATCCACTATCTGATCTATTCTAGGTAGTGGGAATGGATCTTTTGGACATGCCTTATTTAGTGTTGTGTAGTCAATACACATCCGAAGCTTCCCACCGGCCTTGGGCACAACGACTGGGTTTGCCAGCCATTTTGGATGGAAGACTTCTCGCATGAATCCAGCTTTGAGCAACTTCTTCACTTCTTGTCGAATAAAGTTCTGTCGCTCCACGGATTGCTTCCGAGGCTTCTAATGCATGGGTCGGGTGTCAGGGTAGATCTTCAGATTGTGCTCAATCACTTCCCTGGGGATCCCAGGCATTTGTGACGGTTGCCAGGCAAACACGTCGACATTAGCCCGGAGGAAAGCGATGAGCGTGAGTTCCTATTTGTCATTCAGTCCCCTCGATATACGGGTGGTCTGAGCGGCATCGGAACCGATTTGGATGACTTTAATGGGAATGTCGGTGTCGCCGCTTGGCTGCACACGAGGTGCAGAAGTCGAGCCTCGCTGACGAATGCTCGGGGGTTTTGGGGCTTGCTCCTGCCTGGAGTCCTCCTCTTGCGCCGTAGTAAGCGCATGAAGTTCTTCCAGAGCAGTTACTCCGGCAGTGCAATCTCCGCGGATCCAGAGAACGCCTACTGGTGTTGGCATCTTTAACACCAAGTAGCCATAATGAGCAGCTGCCATGAATTTGTACAAGGCATGCCTGCCCAAGATGGCGTTGAAATGTAAGTTGATCTGAGCAACGTCAAAGACCAACTTCTCAGTGTGATACTTCTCCCGGGTCTCGAAGGTAACGGGGAGGGTAATAGCACCGAGTGGGGTAGTGGCTCCCGGACCTATTCCGGAGAAAGGTCGGGAGGGATGAAGATCCGAAGGTCAGAGCTGAAGCTTGGTAAATGCTTCGAAGCTTATGAGGTTCAGCCCTGAACCTCCGTCTACCATAACATGGTGGAGCTGAATGTTATTGATGGTAGGAGATACCATCAAAGATAACTGGCCTGCTCCAACCATGCTTCGAGGGCAGTCCGAAGCATCAAAAGTGATGGCCGTGTCCATCCACTTCCGATGAGGCTCCGCCCTGGCTGTAGGAGCTACAGCGGCCATGTCCCGACGCATTGTTTTGAGAACACGACGGGAGGTGATGTCCCATGATCCACCAAAAATAGTGTTCATGGTCTTCCGACGCTCGTTGTCAGAGACGTCAGAATCGTCGTCGACGGAGGTGTAGACGGCCTTCAGGACCTTCCAGCCGGAGCTTCGTAAACTTTTTGTTTTCCTTCCCTCTGTTGGAAAGGAACTTCTTCCCGACGCTTGTTGTAGCGCTCGACAAGGTTTACCCGACAGTCTTCCAAACTGTGGTTGTCCGTCTTATGAATTGGACACCACACCTTGGGTTTGCCACCGTCTTTAGAAGACAGTCGAGGTCGCTTTTCGAGGCGTGGCCCCCGACCATCCGGAGCTGCAGCAGCTGCAGTATTAGATGCGCCGGGCGACGGCTTCTTCTTGCTGTTGGTCTTTTTCATTTTCTTGCCACTCTCGGAGGTAGTGGCTTCTCCTTTGGAGGACTTTTTGTGATCCTCCATAGGTGGTTTGGAGTGCATTTCACGGCCCTCCGCAGCTCTGGCACATTTGTCAGCCAAGCTGAAGAGTTCCGTGACACTGGTGATCTCCTTGATCGTCAGTTTCTCCAACATCTTCTTATCCCGTACGCCCTGTCTAAATGCCACAATGACAGAAGCGCTAGAGACAGAAGGGATAGTGTTTAGTACCTGAGAGAATCTCTGGATGAATGATCGCAGTGATTCTCCCTCTTTTTGCACGACTGCAAAAAGGTCCAGTTCGGTGCCTGGTCGGGTGTATGAACTCTCGAAGTTGGCGGTGAACTGCCGGCACAGCTCCTCCCAACTGTTGATGGAGTTGGGTGGAAGGCTCATAAACCAGGACCGGGCGGTCCCAGTTAAAGCCACTGGAAAATAGTTGGCCATTACGGCCTCATTTCCTCCAGCTGCCAGGATTGCAGTGGAGTAAATCTGAAGAAATTCGACGGGATTAACGGTCCCGTCAAACTTCTTCGGCAAGTGAGGCCGAAATTTCTATGGCCACCTGGCAATACGCAGATGCATGGCCAAGGCTGAACAACCTCCTCCCATTCCTTCAGGAGCAGGAATGTTCTGAGCTTCTCGTCTTTCACAAGCACGCTCGATATGGACTCGACTGTCTTGTTGACGATATCGGCGATCAAGCTCCACCCGGAGGTCATGAGTTGAAAGCCTTGCTACCGTGTGAGTGTGTCGCACCCCGGAGGGCAACGACGTCACTTTCTGTGATGCAACACGTCTCCTGTTGTTGGAAACGTGCGGACCAAGTCTATCAGA
Organism: Tuctoria greenei; assembly: GCA_036927565.1. NCBI lineage: Eukaryota > Viridiplantae > Streptophyta > Magnoliopsida > Poales > Poaceae > Tuctoria > Tuctoria greenei. The sequence goes on along the minus strand of JAYESD010000002.1, from coordinate 27,282,679 downwards.
CAAGGTCCGTCGCTGCGACGGGGCCCGTCTTGAAGGAGGAGGACCCTGGTTACTGATGCGGTCGGCTGCTGTTGCAACCAAGTGTTCCACATCGGCCCTCCACTGCTCCATTGCATCTTGAGATGCATCCAGAGGTGGTGGGCGCTGAAGGAGAGCACGTGCTGCATGGAGCACGTGTTCTGGGTTGTCATGATTCACCGACGCAGTGATTGACGCCGGTGCACCATCGCGCTGCCCATCTTGATTTGCTGGTGGAGGCGGCGGTGGTGGAAGTGTGACTCCTGCTGGAACTGAGGTTCCTGCAGGTGGCTGCATATTGGAGGGATTGCCCCCAGCAGCTTGAACAGCAGGATGACCATTGGATGATTCAGTAGCTGAGTTCACCATTCTTGAAATCTCAGGCGCCCCCTACTTGGCGCGCCAACTGTCGGTGGTTTTGATCCGGCAGATCTCCCGACACTACTAAAGTGTTTGCAGAGTTTGAAGTTCAGTGTGGGCGCGCGGAGATTCAAGAAGGTGAAATGTGAAATGACATAGGAGACACAAAGATTTACGTGGTTCGGGCCGCCTGAGCGTAATACCCTACTCCACGGGGTGTGTTGGTGTTGTATTGGATGTATGAACTCAACTCAGGTGATGTGAGTTGAGAGTGCGCGATCAGATCAGAGCAAGTCAGATCAGTCCGATCAGTCCCCCTCTATGTATCGTCGGCCTGTCCTTTTATAGTACAAGGACGGGCCGTTACAAGTTGGCCTGGCCCGACATGTGGCCCTGACGGTTACTAATATTGATACACATTTAATGCGCTTAATTACCCTTAATGACCGAGTTACGGGCTTTGACAGCATCGTTACTGGTAATTAAGGTCGTTCGATCGTGTGTCATTAACATAGTATTAATGACACTTAATCGGGTCTTGAAGTCCTTGATTCCCCTTTGAAGATCCGGAGCCGTTGTGGAGTCTTCCGGAGGTTTGAGGCTGAAGATCCGACGGTAGGACACGTGGCAGCTCCGGAGCATGCTGTGAGGAACAGATAGTTCCGGTGCCACCAGACACGTGTCAGTTCCGGAGCTTCCCTCGGTCTAGGGTTAGGTCCGGGGGTGCCGTCATGGTACATAGCCTGGAGCTTCCCCCTTGTGGGCGGTAGCTCCGCTTTGATGGTACACGTAGCGACCCTGGGACTAACCATGTTGGAGAAGCGGGTCCGGTTATGTCTGACATGTGGGCCTCTGAAGGTCTTCAAATCAAGTAGATGACCTTTTCTTGAGATCTTTGCAATCTCAAGGGGTATACGGTACCTAGGGTACCGACAGCGGGTTTTAAAGATTCTACTTAATTGTGCTAATGTTGAGGCTCAGAAAGCATATTTCTTAGTTTCAAGAATTTAAAATCTCATATTGAGAAAGATAACGTCTTTATTGGGAAAGATGGCGTCTCTTAGTTAGTAACATTAATTAAGTTTGAACCTCTTAAAATCTCATATTGGGAAAGGTAACATCTCTGTGTTATTAGTAACATTAATAACTTTTAACACTTGAAAATATCACAATTGAACGATGCTTGTGTGTGCGCGAGGAGAGAGAGAGAGAGAGAAAGAGAGAGAGAGACTACCAGGTTGAGAAGGGAAGCACGACTCCCGGGGGCAGGTGTCGTAGTCACACTTATCCGGTAACCACTAGTCCAATGTCACGCAGATGAAGTCCTCGTCTGTCATGGCGATGGCAGACCCCACGTCCACCACCACAACATCACTGCCGACGAGGGGTCGGCCAGCGCTCATGATGGCCGACCCGCTGAGCCAGAACAAGGTCCAGAAGCGGAACCTAACCATCTTGAGCAGTAACCCGACCGCCATTGCTCATCTAGCAAGAAACGAAACTGACGGAGGCAAGGCAATGCCCCTCAACCTCAAAGGGCAAACCTCTTTGAAGGAAGAGGGGGAGATGTTGCCGCCCTCACCGTCTAAAGAATCTCATGACGGCAAAGCTCAGGACAGGACAAATGACAAAACAGAGCTCGACTGTTTGGGGAGGAGATGGTTGATGGGTTGCGCTGCTCGAATTGGTTGGTTTGGTATGGGACACTTGGCATCCTTTACATGGATGGAGGGAGTGAAGCTCATTGAGTATAGCCACAGTAAAAAACATGGAAGCTCATTGAGCATAGCTACAACACTGGCAAGAACATTAAAACTAGATACGAAAATATTGCAGAAATTGTAAAATATTAGTAAGATTTTTATTGCAAATGAATGACTTCTAAAAGAAGATTCAAAGGAAGTGTTTTAAAGATTGTATCAAATCTCAAACAATGATCAAGAAAAATAGTAATATGTATATAGATAGATAGATTTGGCCATGACCTCATCTTAAAGAAAAGGTCGGATTTTATCTCATTATCTAAAAAGATAAATGAATGGATGGATGGATAGATAGATATATAGATGACGAGAAAACTAAATCAAAGGTGGCAGTAGGTGAGAATAGTTTCCTTTGCTTTAGTTCAACTTTTGTACTGTTGCATTTGCTTTGATTCTCCAATTATCATGTTTGTACATACATGATCTATGATACCTTGGGGTGATTAAATGTCTTCAAAAAAAATACCTTGGGGTGATTAATGATAAGCTTTTGGTTGTCCTTCACAGTAGCAGCAAATCATCTCTCTGTTTGAGAATTGAAAACAAACGTTTCAACAAGTGATCACCTGTCAGAAAGTATTTATATCATAAAATGACGGTGCTGGAAAATCACCTGTCAGAGCTAGAAAGTTCATCTTTGGCTGTGAAGGCTGACAAACGGTGCAATAAAAAAGATGGGACATATGCTTAATACTAAGTTAAACTAAACACTTTGTCCTGACTAAAAAATAAAAATAAATACCAAGGGGGTACAATATATTGGAGATGGGCATATGAGGGAAATACCCGAAGCTCAACTCGAGACTTTGGGGCCTACGTGTTGATCAATATATAAAGATTACAGATGATGTGAAGCACCAGTTAGAGATAAAACCAAAAAACATAAAATATCTAGAAGATTAAACACATCTCAACCGGGTAATCTTATCTCTATATATCTAGAATCCAACCGGTGCCCACAATGATTTACACGTCATGATCTTAACTAACTACTTGATCTTCAAGCCATCATCGTGATCTGATTCAAGTCCAGCATTACACACATGCGATCATGTGTTTTCTAACACCTCCCCTCAATTTAAACATCTCATGTTTAAATTATATCTGAAATTTTGTTGCTTTCGTTTTGTTAGAGGCTTGGTGAAACCATCTGCTAAGTGATCTTTTGTTGAAATAAACTTGACCTGTAGCATTTTGTTGGCAACCTTCTCTCACAAAGTGATAGTCTATTTCAATGTGTTTTGTTCTTACATAGAAGATAGAAGACTGGATTTGCAGTAAAAAATGTAGCACCCAAATTTGTCACACCATAACGTTGCATGTTCTATTTCACGTCTATTTTTTTCAGCCTACACTTTATAGGATTTATTTTAAAATTTGTACGCTTATTATAATTTATTTTTATAAAATTATATATTGACTTTAAATTCTTATGCATTATCCCCGCTACCCTTATGGGAAGTGCAAGGTCCCATCCCCCTATGCCTGAGCCGCTCCCCATCTCCCGCACAAGCCAAGGACCGGAAAAGCAAGGTTCTTCGCCGCGCTTGAGGGACTCCAGTTCCCATCCCATTTCTCCTATGATTCACGATAACCTCGGTGTTCTGTTGGATCAGATGGGGTGTGCGAGGAGGAGGTGACGGTGGAGGCTCTGGTCACGTCGTTCCAGTGCTACTTCTTCGACGCGCAGGGAGGAGATGAGACGACATTTTGCGGTGTTAAATATATGGCGTCTGCTTTGCTTGCAAGTACATCAGATATTTCACATTTTTAAACTTGAACTTGCCTGTGCATAGAAAAACTAGCTCCTCATTTGCTATATCTTCCCACCAAGAAATACTGTATTTTGGTTAGTTACTATTATGCTATGTGGTTAGGGAATGCCAAGCAAATCTCCCATAATTTATGCTTATGCATTTAGTTCTGTGCACTCACCTCTTAAGAAAGTGCGTGCACTGAAGTTGTTGCCCCAAGTACATGCAAGGTGCAGGTTGATTCTCCTTTTTGTATTCATCTTCGGAACCTCTTATGTATACATACATGCTTACAAAAAAATATAACAGAAGAATGGGAAAATAGCTGTTTCTCAATCCAGATAAGAGATAATGGACCGAAATTTCAAAGAACCTTTTCCTTTCCATTTATTTTATTGGCTGTATTCTCTGATACATTTTCTAAACATTTATTTTTGGCTAAAAAATGAAGCCACAAATCTTTCAATCTTACAGCTTACTTCATGTGCAGGTGAACCAGGCTTCATCTAATCTGTTAATATCTAACTACAGGCAGGAGCATAGAAGTTTGGAATGTGAGCGAACACAATGGAGTAAGGAGCTATGGTTATGGGTTGTGTTCCCTCCACTTGCACAGCTTCAAGCTTAGGGATGTTTCCATTTGAATCAGTAGCCAACACATTGCCATTAAGAAGCACCTGTTGGCTGTGCAAGTTTCCGTCCTTCGCAGTGAGATGGTACTCTTCTCTAGTCAACTCAGCAGCTTCACCAAGCCCGAGAATATGAGTGAATCTTCCACCCTCCTTCCTTGAACTTTGGGCTTGTGAACCCTCGCTCGTCACATAAATGTGGTTTGTGTTGGTGCCGCTGAGATTGATTAGGAGCAGAGTGATCCCTTCCTGAAAAATCCAAAGAAATGGAATTATTAAGCATATATCTTTTTTTTTCAAAAATACAAACGTTGGACCAATTTAGAAGGAACTAGATAGTCTTATATTAAGAAAAAATTAAGCATATATCACATATATAGTCAATATGAAGCACTGCCAAAAAAAGGGAACTTAATTGCATGGGCATCTTACTGATTTTTTGGCGCAATGTGCATATGCACGGATCATATTTGTGCCATTGAATGTAGTCGAGAGAACCTTGCTTCCCATGAGGCGATGCCATAGTAAAGCACTGCAGGCAAAGACAAATATATTGAATCAAGATGCATGATCTATGGATCCAAGATATTTCTTTCTGCATCAGTAGAAGACAAGATTTTGTTCTTACAAAGTAGTACCTTTCTCCAGTAAAAGGTTATGTCTGTTTACCTGTAATAATCAGGATTTGGTTCAAATGTTGTTGTGTTCAGCAGGCCATAGTTACCACCAACCAAGGTTTGTCTACAGTAACTCTTTGTGTCATACTTTGATGACATACCAAGCTGATCCAGGTACCTGAAACATCACCAGTCCGTAGTCAATAGACAATGCTTTAGATGGAAACTTAAACTGCTCAAGTAGGTATATGCTACTTCAAAAATGGTCTTGGCTCACCAGAAGCTGAAAACAAATGCATCAGTTACAAGGTGGTGCCCGCTATTGTAAGCGCCTCCAGCCTCACCAACCCATGCGACAGTAGACGTCCCTGCAGACTTCAGTATCCCCTGAAGTTTGCTGAATGTGCTCACCATCCCATCGAGATAAGATGGATCAAGAATTTTCGTAACCAGATGACTATCAACACCTGGAAATTAAAAAATTTTACCCCATTTTATGCAGATTCCATGTTTCCAATTCATTTATCGAATTTTCAAAATGAGCATACCAGGGCCTAAGTTGTAGATATGGTGAGTGATCGCATCCAGATGATTTGCCTTTGTTTTATCCACGAGTTCCGAGAACCAGGCTGAGTCGAAGAATCCTCCAGGTGCAATTACCAGCGGCTTTGATGAGCCATGGAAGGCGCTGTCAACGATGTGTTTCAAAGCGGTCACATCTGCTGCATATTGGTCTGCATCAATTCTGGCTCCAATTCCAGTGCCACTGAGTTCATTTCCTACAAGAATAGTGTGTCTTAGGCTCCAAAATACTATACAGTAAGTACTGCTAAGATAAGATTACTTCTTAATAAAAAACATTGCACTACATAAAAGTATGCCTTTTGTACATTGACGCTTGAAAAGCCAAGGAAAGCATTATTCATGATCTCTCTGTTGCTCTTTACAATCGGTAGCTTAACATTATCTAAACCGATGTCAACATAAATCCAGATTCATCTACATGCTTAACAGAATTTTACTTTTGAACCAATCTCTCAAATAAATTGCCTACACTATGCATAGCAACAATAAAAGCATGTGACAGGACCCACAAGATTAGAGATAACATACCAAGCTCCAATCCATGAATATCATACCCCTTGTTGACCGTATAGCCGATAAAAGAAGCTGCATTTGTGTAATTCCATGGCCCCCCTAAAGAACCATCAGGCATCCGAACCCGGCCGTTCAAAGCATTCAACCCAAAGATAATTTTTGCACTGCAAAGGTAACAGGTAAACTGCCAGTAAGCTAATTATGTCCAACGAGAATGCATCTTAGGAAGCTGAGATAATCAAGTGGAAAATACCTAGATTTTCTGAAGAACTCATTGAGCTCGTCCCATCTACGCAATGGCAGGCAACCTTGTGAGAATCCAAACATTGCCGATGTGTCCTTCACAAACGGTGTGCATGGCTGTTGAGGGTCGCCAGTACCATAAATCAACTTATCTTGTAAAGTGCCGCCCAGCCGGAGCTTTATGGGGGAGAAAGCTGCAAAGTTGATCAGATCATAGTGTGAGAATAAGTAGAATATCAAAATGCCACTGCCATGGGTTCCATCTTAAGAAAAGAATGTATCATGGCTTGTAGAGTACTATAACCACAATATCTAGTTCAAAAGCTCAGTCACCACATAAAAGCGACAGGTTTAGCTGTGACTATCTGATCGAATATCGAAAACTGATATGTGCCTCAAGCAAGAACCTCAGTTTTTTTGACTCGACACTAGACATCAGTATTATGAAAGCGAAAGGGATGAGTGTCATGTCCAGGCTTACCTTTGACGGCATTCAGAAGAATTTTGTTGGAAAGATCCTGCGGGGAGGAAAACAGCGTCAATCACAGCTGTCATGGAATATTATACACATGGCCAAATTGAAAAACACATAGATAAAGAGGCACACATCAAAGTAGTAAATTACTACTACCCGACCTATGTTATTCTTATGATGAAATTCTAAGAACGAGTATTAAAATAGCGAGTGATTAGTTACTGGTCTTCTTGTATTTGTTGTCGTGGTAGGCTTTTACATTTGTACATGATCGGTAGGAAAAGCTACCAGTACAAAACTACGATTGCAAATGGCCTGACATGATCCATAGGTCCAGGGAAACTCCCTAGGTCGTCAAATCCCTATCCAACAAGCCCCAAAGACCTAAAAGGATGAAGGATGCCGTGTTGCCGACCAGATAGGAAAACCGAACGAAAAAATAATTCATTGAGGACCCCGTCCATGTTTTAAAGATTCTACTGAATTGTGCTAGGGTTGAGGCTCAGAAAAACATATGGTTTAGTTTCAAGAATTCAAAATCTCATATAGGAAAAGATGACGTCTTTATTGGGAAAGATGGCGTCTCTGCGTTAGTAACATTAATTAAGTTTGAACCCTTTAAAATCTCATATTGGGAAAAGATGGCGTCTCTGAGTTATTAGTAACATTAATAAATTTTAACACTTGAAAATATCACATTTGAACGCTGCTTGTGTGTGTGCGAGGAGAGAGAGACTACCAGGTTGAGAAGGGAAGCACGGCCCCAGGGGCAGGTGCCGTAGTCGCACTTCTCCGGCGGCCACCAGTCCAATGTCGCGCAAATGAAGTCCTCGTCTGTCACGGCGATGGCAGACCTCGCGTCCACCACCACAGCATCACTGCGACCGACGAGGGGCGGGCCAGCACTCACGATGGCCGACCCGCCGAGCCAGAACAAGGCCCAGAAGCAGAACCCGACCATCTTGAGCAGTAACGCGGCCGCCATTGCTCAGCTAGCAAGAAATGAAACTGGCGGAGGCAAGGCAATGCCCCTCAACCTCAAAGGGCAAGCCTCTTTGAAAGGAGAGGGGAAGAATGTCAAGGCGGCAAATCTCAGGACAGGACAAAAGAGAGAATAGAGCTTGGCTGTTTGGGGAGGAGATGGTTGATGTATTGTTGCTCGAATTGGTTGGTTTGGTGTGGGACGCTTGGAATCCTTTATATAGGATGGAGAGAGTGAAGCTCATTGAGTATAGCTACAGTAAAAAAACATGGAAGCTCATTGACCATAGCCACAAAACTGGCAAGAACATTAAAACTTGATACAAAAATATTGCAAAAATTATAAAATATTAGTAAGATATCTATTGCAAATGAATCACTTCTAAAAGAAGATTCAAAGAAATAGTTTTAAAGATTGTATCGAATCCCAAATAATGAGCAAAAATAATAAACATATGTATGTAGATAGATAGCTTTGGCAATAACCTCATCTTGATGGAAAGGTCGGCTTTTATCGTATTATCTTAAAGCTGGCAAGAACATAAAACTAGATACGGAAATATTTCAAAGATAATAAAATATTAGTAATATTTTTATTGCAAATGAATCACTTCTAAAAGAAGATTCAAAGGAAGTTTTTTAAAGATTTTTTGGAATCCCAAACAATGAGAAAAAAATAGTAATATGCATATAGATAGATAGATTTGGCCATAACCTCATCTTATGATGAAGGTCGGGTTTTATCGCATTATTTAAGAAAATATAGATAGATGAATAGACGAATGGATAGATAGATAGATATATAGATATATAGATAGATAGACGAATAAATTAAATCAGTGGTGGCCGTAGGTGAGAATAGTTTCCTTTGTTTTAATTCAACTTTTGTACTGTTGCATTTCCTTTGATTCTCCATTTATCATGTCTGTACACACATGAGTTGTGATGACTTTTGGTGTGATTAATGATAAGCCTTTTGGTTGTACTTCAGTAGCAGCAAATCATCTCTCTGCTTGAGAACAGAAAACAAGTGTTTCAAGTTTGATTACTAGCGCCAGCAAGTGATCACCAGTCAGGGAGTATTCATATCATAAAATGACAGTGCTGGAAAATCACCCGTCAGAGCTGAAAAGTTCATCTTTGGCTGTGAAGGCTGGCAAACAGTGCAAAAAAAAGTTGAGACAGATGCTTAGAACTAAGTTAAACTAAAAACTTTGTCCTGACTAAAATAAAATAAAATAAATACCAAGGGAGTACAATACTATTCACCTAATAATCAAGAGGGAGCAAGGGGGACGCGTCGGTGCTGCACTTGGTTCTTCTCTGGGATTTCAACAACGTGTTCGATTAAATGCTGAAGCGGTAAATGGAAGGAAAAGAAATATAGGAGGAGATGTTTTAGGAAATACGCTAAATCGAACAAAAAGAAACGAATTGAACACAAACATCAATTCGTTCTATTTACTTGCTCTCTCTATTATTAAGTTATTATCGTTGGGATAAAAAATCTAATGTACTTTAAAATAGAATTATTTTCCCAATAATAATAATTTAAAATCGATTGAATATATTTTAGGAGTTAGGGTCAGCAAAACAAAAAAAATTCTATAAATGACAGTACTATCAAGTTGCTCTTTCGGTGAAAATCTCCTGCATCTGCAGAGCCGGAAAGTTGATCTTTATTTGGCAGCTGATAAAAGATGAATGTAGTAAAAGGTACTCCATTCATTCTAAATTACTTGTCACTCTAGTTTATTTTTAAATCATCCACCAGATTGGCCACAGACAGCATTTACTCTTTAGACGTTGAAGATATATAAATACGACAATAATAAATAAACAGAACGAATTGATTGTGTTCAGTGGCGAGCATCCACGGAGTCGTCGGCATTCTGTTTTGTACTAATTGTAAGAGCCGATTAGTAGTCAGATTAAACAGTGAGGCTAGGTTATATGGTGTCTGTTCAATATCGCTAAGATTTGGTGAGTGTATTTTATTCGTTCTATTTATTTATTTAATTCTGTTCAATATCCCTAAGATCAGTAGTCAGATTTAAACAGTGAGGCTAGGTTATATGGTGTCTGTTCAATATCCATAAGATTTGTTGAGTGTATTTTATTCGTTCTATTTTTTTATTTTTATTTTTTTCAATATCCCTAAGATTAGTAGTCAGATTTAAACAGTGAGGCTAGGTTATATGGTGTCTGTTCAATATCCCTAAGATTTGGTGAGTGTATTTTATTCGTTCTATTTATTTATTTATTTTATTCTGTTCAATATCCCTAAGATTATTAGTCAGATTTAAACAGTGAGGCTAGGTTATATGGTGTCTGTTCAATATCCCTCAGATTTGGTGGGTGTATTTTATTCGTTCTATTTATTTATTTTATTCTGTTCAATTTCCCTAGGATTAGTAGTCAGATGTAAACAGTGAGGCTAGATTATATCGTGTCTGTTCAATATCCCTAAGATTTGGTGGGTGTATTTTATTCGTTGAAAAGGTTCACAGATATATAGTAAAAAGCGGATGAATATAGTAGGAGTACTGCACTAACGTTGAGACAATCCACTGCTTCATGACCATTGCTTGCCGACAATGATTTTCGATTTTTTTTTCAGGGCTTGCTTCTATTCCCGGGGAATGTTTGGTGTTTGACCTGCGTCCCAAAGCAGGCTGCAAGTTTTTTCACAGCAAAAAAAAAAAGGCAGGCTCGAGGTCATCACCCGAACTGGTCCCACCTTTTCATTGTCGTCTTGGTTTGCGGCGCCCAATTACGAAATCCGCCGTAAAATAATCCATCTTTCCGTCACCTTTAGACTGTAATCAGCCGTCTCTGCATTTTGCATCTTTCCGTCACCTTTTGGTTCCCAAAGCAAACTACCTTTTGTTTTTCTTGTGAGTCAAATGGTTATGTAGTAAAAAAATATTTTAGAAATTCTATCCTTCAAAATTCCTTTGCCATTTCTTCGATCCAAAGGGAGCCGTAGTTTTCATAAGAATGCATTTCTTTGCTAAATTTTGTAGGAAACCTATCATGAGGTTTTTTTTCTTTCTTTGCTCATGTTACAGGTTTCTTGTTTTTCCTATGATGCTGCCAAAGGGCTTCTCATCTCAATTCTTATATTTTCAATTCCTATAAAATTGCAAAGACATACAATTTTAATTCTTATATTTTTACTATTCCTGTGTTTTTCAATCCCTTCAATCCAAAAGGAGTCTGAATCTTCAATCAGTTCAGCTCAGGACAAAAACATATCATCCCAAGCTGCACCTACACTCTCCATGTCGCCCTCTACAGAGCGACTGAACATGTGCATCTCATTCCCCAATAGTGCATTGCACATGCATATGCTGGCATCGCGCGACGCGCGCCCACCATAAGGTCACGTTGACGCATGGAAGTGTACCTGGTACATGTATTGCCCTGTCCAGAAGCGAACACCACGTGATGTAGCTTGGTGTTTGGTGCTCACTAGTTAATTCTACTACTACAAGAGAAGTAGTATTGCAAGAAAATGATAACTTGCTATCTCAAAAACAACGAGATGGAGACGTGACAAAGCGTGGAATGGACTGACATATATTTTACAAAGTGTGGAGCTTCTCAACAACAACGATACATTAGACCACAGCACAATGACCAAGCATTGGATCATTATCGTTGAGTGATAAGTATTGTGCCTACATTCCAAACCAAAACGCTAGAAATTCCGAAGGGAAATGGCCGCCTTAACCTACTTGCGTATGGAATGTAATGGGGGACCAGAAGGAATAAATATGATACCGCGACAAGATTAGAAAATAGCACAAGAACATTAGACCTCAATTAGAAGAAAGCATAAGCTGTGCGTTAACCTAATCAGCCAGGTTAGACCAAATCTGGTGGTTGTTATGAGCTATTATGTCAAAAAGAAAAGAAAATGCTACTCTAGAAGATAGCATTCTGATTCCCCCTCCATGGTTGTTTTGGGCAACACAAGAATCATTCAGTGGTTAGTTGGTGACATGGTCTGCAATTCTGCATAATGCATGCAACAGCTCCATCTCGAGCCCCTCTTTCAGGGCATGTAATCATTCATAAGCAGAACTAAGTACCTCATAGGCTGATATGACGAACCTTTTGGCTAGACTGATTCACAAGAGGCAGTGTCAAGAGGTATTGTCCTTATTTTCCATGCTGAGCTTTCCAGTGGCAACTGCCGCATCTTCTGCACTGTGAGATGATATTAATATTTGCTGAAAACGAACCCAATTATTCTGCACTTTCGGGCTACTTGTTCTGTTTGCTAGTACAAATATGGGATAAAATGCTATGTAGTGTAGGTGCTTGCCGGGTAGTACGAAAATATCTGGGGAGTTGACCAGACCAGCACAGTGATATGTTTGCACATTTTGGTGCAACTAATATGAAATTTTCTCACCATTTCGATGATGCAAGCAATGGCTGTTTGCTACTGTTGTTCAATCCTATGTATTTCTCGAAGACTGTTTTCGAAACCCAAACAACAGTTTTCAACGTATAAATTCGCTGCTTTCCAGAGGTTTTCTTGTGCACGAGAAGATACGCATGTAAACGAGTTACATGTGAAAATAACTTCAAAGCAGCCAAACAGGCCCTAAACAGATGCAATCCCCATCAGTTTTCACTTTTCAACATCAAAATATGGTCTACTGACCGAAGTATTGGACTGAGGAGGACAAGTATTCCACGAACTACGTGGATGTCATGAACTGAAGCTCGTAGATAAGATCAGTTGAAGCCAGGGCAAATAGGTCCCTTAGATAAACCAAGACGAACCTCCATTCCATGATGCATGTCAGGTTGGCAGAAATTGTCAGAATCTTGAGGCACTGCAAGCCAAGGGAAAAAAAAAAGAGAAGGGTTCAGTGCAATACGAAGAATACTCAGCCAGTATGTAGACAAGGGTTCAGTGCAAAACTGCAAATCAAATTGTGAAGCTGGCAGCTTAAGTGCTGTGCACTAAGATAACAGATGGATGAACTGCAAGAATCATGCTTTATCACATATCATAAATAAAGAGGCTAACAAAGCTTAAAACAAAAAAGGGGCACAAACTCAGATCATCGACCATGTCACAAGCTTACATATCACTTTTCTAGTAGATTAAATCACAAGAATCAGTCTACAAGTGGCGTCAAGTCAAGTAAAACATAGCTACCAATCATATAGATTCAAATCGATTAAACTGCCACATTTCCAACTTCCAAGCAGGATATACTCGCTAAAACTATGAAAATCAAAGATACAGACATTTTGCTAAGATGCTAACTCTTGATTCTCAAGTAAAACCAAACTACCAATCAAATCAATTCAATTACTATTTATTGAGCAAGTCTTCCTACGATGAAAAGGAATTACTGCAAATGTGAAGGTTAAAAAATTTACAGTGTTGCCTAACCCTGCTATGAGCAAGGTGATAAAAATTATTTCCAAACTGCTTGCACACAAATGTGAAACAGCAATAAGATGAATGATTGAGATAAAGAGCAGAATCTCTTACTGTTCAGATAATCTTCAAACCCAAAATCATCCAGGGAACCTGTCAGTGCCTCATATCCGAGCATAGAAGATGGCAAAGCACCTGGGGGTCTTTGAAACCTGGCATCACAGATTTTCATCAGCAAGGCATCAAGTGTTCTTATCAGCCCAAGAGAGGGAGAGAGAAATGCAGAGTGGAAGAAAATAGAATGTGCATTCCTTAGGTGGCGCCTCCACCTCTATTCCCTCTTTTATCCGTGAAACCATTGGTAATTTGGTCTTTTAAAATACATGAGGAACCTTAAATATGATTCCAACATAAGCAGTGAAAGTTGGATGAGAGACCCATTTAGAAACAAATAACCAATGTGATATCAGCAATGTGAGTACTTGTTAGAATGCCCCTTACAGGACTGAGACAGATAGAAAGCCTCTAATAAGTAAGGCATTTAATTTTAGGAGCAGACAATCATCCTAATAGTATGATGTCCAGAACAACCAGATGAAAACAAAATACTGCAAGTCAACTGTTGCAACGTTAACTTCGACGCTTCTTTTTTTTTCTGTGGACGATACTTTAAGGAATTTCCTCAAGGACATTGCAAGAACCATCCAGTAAGACTTCTAAACACATAGGCAACTAATTTGAGGTACATTCAACCCTGCAGTAGCATAAAGCATAGCGAAAATGACAAAAGGGGGAACTGAATCGTGGTATGTGAAAGGTTAAGCACGTTATATCCATATGCTGAAACCATGACAAGTCCTAATTGGTGAACCATGCACTTTTACACTAACGCGATCGATATGTCCTCCATCCAACTGTCACATAATGTTTACGTAGCTTGTAATTAGCTTAAGACAGAGTTAAGCTTTGTATTAAGGAGAGGTTAGGTTAATCCCAAACAGGGGAGAGAGGTTTCCTTTATGTAATAGACATAGCCGTCCCTACAGGACAATTGAGAAAACAGAATCGGTTATGTCACTTCATGTTGCTTCCTGTCTCACGCAAACGTCCGCTAGCTCGGTAGTGGCCAACGTGACCTGCTCACGCCTGGGAGGTAGCGTGCCAGTGACCAGGGGCATCACACCAGCATAACCTAAAGCATTGCTACTTGGGGTCTAACAGCCAGATGATACCGCTAGTGTTCCCTGATGCTTACATCGACAATTCGGAGGTAGTGACATGAGTTTTCGAGATGGGGGGTTACAGGAGGGGAGCACGAGACCTGGACAGGATTTGGGCGTCGAGGTCCTTGCGGATGTTGAAGGCGGATCCGTAGATGGCCTCCGTCCCAAACCTCTTCTTGTCCGCCCAAAACTTGGTCTCCTGCGCTCGCCCCGCGTGAACTCGGGTTCAGCGTTAGGGTTTCGACGGCACGGGTAACCAGAGAAGGGAGAGGGCTAGGTTACCGATTGGAGGGTGGACTGGAGCGGATGGACCGGCAGGAGGTCGGCCTTGACGCCGGCGTTGATGCCGAAGCGCAGGGCGTCGTGGTCCACGCTGATCTCCTTCTTCATGCTGCCTCCCGCCATCGTCGCCTATGCTGCTCCTCCTCTCTCTCTCTCTGTCTCTGTCTCTCTCTCTCTCTCTGCCGCCTTCTTTCTTTGCGGGGAAGAAAGGAAAGGGCCTGGGTTTGGGCATATAATTTATGGCAATGACTACTATGCAATCAAAGATTTGGTGCAATCGTGCAATCAAGCATCTACAACCGTCGGATCTGCATCTTACGGTCGTTGTCTATTTTTATTTAACCCCCTCCACCAGATGGAGGGGTGGTGGATGAAGTTAAATAAAAAGTGCACTAACCGTTGGATACACATCTATTGGTTGAGAGTGCTTGATTGCACGATTGCATTAAACAACTAATTGCATTGTAGTCGTTCCCATAATTTATACAGTACTCCAGTAGACCGTGTGTGACTAATCCTCCTTCTGTTGGGTTGGCCCAATAGAATTATGAAAGACCCAATTTCTTCGATCTGGATTCAATTGTTTTTAATCAAAATCAAACTCCCAATAATACTTGGCGGCTCAGATTATTACAAACTGGTGCATGGCGCACGTCATTAGCAACGATTTGGATTAGCTGTTTATGGCTTGAGCTGGCTGCTGTTCAAGACTCTGAAGTGCAGTATATGCTGAAGCTTATTCATTTGCATGATACCACTACCAGGCTCCTCATCTTCTGAGTTGCAGGTATCAAATGTAAATTGAACCAGATACAGATGTAGTGAGCTTTCGAAAAAGCCTCTTTTCTCAAAAGATTGTGACCTTTAATTTAAAATATATATTAAAAATAACAATCTTTTGATAAAAAGAGGAATATTATAATATGAGACAGAGAAGAGGTCAAACAACAAGCGTAAGGTTGAGAGTTCCCGCTGGAGAAACCCGTCCTTAACGACAACGGTATGCCCCGATGTTTCCCTAAAATCAAGAAGGCGTATAAGGTTACAGTGCAACACCGTGCAAAGCATTTTACGTGGCTACTGATGTTACCGTCGTACAACAAGGTAAGGCAAGGTTGCAACTGAATTATCTGTTCTATACATTTCAGCATATCATGTCAGATCATAGTTCAGTTCTCGAGGGTAAATGTTTTCTGCAGCCGCAAAGCTCAAAATCGTGAAGCTGTAGATACATCCGATGTGTAGGGATGATGTAAAAGCCGCCTGATTCTTGGTTCATTTCTTCAGCAGGCAATCCTTGAAGCCCTTCTCCAGCTCTTCTCTGTTGAGGTTCTTGCCAATGAACACGATCTTGTTGATGCGTGGTTCATTTGGCTCCCACATTCTCTCCGGAGATCCCTGGAAAATATCATGCACTCCCTGCAAACGAGAAAACACACTTACAGCTCACTGATGCCACTTTGAAAAACAATAGTGAAGGCTCGTAAAGAATTCTGTAAACAGGAAAAGCCCTGCCCGTGAAACTCTAGCTCACAGAACAAAAGAGTTGCGCTAGATTAGAAGTATGACATGACATTTGTTTCCGGCAAGAGTGCAGCATAGACTACTGCAAACCTGAAAGACAAAGCGTTGAGGCATTCCACTAACAGAAAGAAGTCCTTTCATCCTGTATATATCATCACTGTGTTCCAGCAGCAGGTTCCCCAAGAACATGTCAGCCTGCATGAGTGCATGTAAAGTGGCTGTTTATACCAAGAACCCCATTTGCAGGGCCATAAAAGGGATTCAGTACCACTCAACATTTCTTTTTTTTAAGGCTACTTCTCAGCTCTCAACGAGTTTACTACTCCCTCCAGTTTTTAATATACAATTTTCAGGCATCTTTTCTTTGTTTAAGAAGTTGTCCTAAACTCATATATTAAAACTGGAGGGAGTAGTCACATTGTGGATACCTTAATATTCATCGTGCCAATGAAAAATAAAAATAGTGCAATGTGGTATAATTTTAGGACTGACCTTTTCAAGATCCATCTCCCCTTCACAAACAATGCTGACAGAAGAAACGCCTGGATCATGTGTGTGATCATGTGCATGATGATCTACAAAAAGGCAGTCAGCATAGAGTTTACTTTTCGTTCATAGTTCAGATTTTTGGATCAACACCAAGAGGTTCAAAGAAAGTAGAGAGCATTTCCATGTTGAAATTACAGATAATGAGATTTTGCTAACTCTACAATGTGACCCTGTCAGCCTGGCCATGCCATAACAATGTTCCAAGATCTAAACTCACCATGTCCATGATCGTGATCATGATGGTGATGATGGTCATGATGATGGTGGTCATGCTCGTGTTTGTGTTCAGCATGGTCTTCGTGTGAGTCTTCAGAGACGGCACTCTCAATCCTGACAGCATCAAAGATCAAATTATTTTATTCTCAACTTCCCAAAACTAGTAGCTTGAACTAAAAGTTACTTAAAAAGAAGTGCCATCTTTTTTGAATGTGTACAATCTACAAATGACATTTCTATACATATAAAAAACACCGACATTTCACAAATGAGTCTAATATATCATATTTAAGCAGGCATTTGAATGAAGTATGCCACATTTCAACAAATGGATAGATCATACCGGGTCAATCCATCTACATATAACAAAACAAAAAACTAGGGAGCTCAGTGCAGGTAAAATAGCATAGTCCAAATCTACTATAAGCATATTTCATTAAATCAGTTCATTGTGTTGCCTAAGGTCACATCTCGGCCTATTAAATAGTTTTACAAATGGTAATATTTAGTAGGCTTAAAATTGGATCTGAGTGCTTACTACAGTCACACTTTACGCACCGAGGTTCATTTCATTAAGGTTGAACTCAGATTATTTCATTCCACGCTGCTTCCACATTAATTTCTCTATTTTCTTTTAAAGTAAATGATTGTTATAATGTTATTACTTATTAGGGTGCAGTGGACATAAACATTCAGAAATTATGCTCTTTGCAAGAAGGAAAATTATCCAGATCAAATGGAAGATGAATGAAATGTACCTCTCCAGATCAAATCCTCCAATTCCAAGGACATAATCAAGATCGACTTTACCATACTCAGCTCGTTTCAAATTAGCCATACGATTGATACCCTATATTCAGCAGAGAGCATAAATTACATACGAACAAACAAACACATCATAATTCAATAACACAATGAATATGCAACACTAACTCTTATCCGCTCAACCAAGGAAGAAACTTCAGTTTCATTGACAAGATCAATCTGCAAGTGAAGTAAGAACTAACAAGAGTTAGATACTCAAGTCACCAACAAGGACCACAATTACATAGACTGACATACTTAACAAAGTAAAAGTAAGAGTTCAATAGCAAATGATGGCTAGAGGACCATCACCTTGTTAACTATAATTTTGTCAGCATATGCAATTTGCTGGACAGCTTCATTGACTATACCCTTGGGTTTTACTTCATCCAAATGTAGTCTAGCATGCTTTGCGTCAACTAAAGTTACAACACCATCCAGCTTTACATCATTAAAAACTACATCTTCTGCATAGAATGTCTGTATGATGGGAGCTGGATTCGCTAACCCTGGATAATGAGTATAAGCAAAGGGAAAGTGGAGCATTAGAATGATATGGGATCAATAGAAAACTAATAAAACTACACGTTGATTAATAGTAACTCTTAGTTTTGATGGTCAGCTCCAGATTATATACAGCAAATTAATTAACTGTGAAGTAAATAAGAAACTTGGAAGTTATGTGACCTTTTCCATTTCATTACAGTTTCTAAAATATCCTTACGGGGTTCCTTACCTGTGGTTTCGATAACAATATGATCAAACTTTCCCTTCTTCCTGTTAACCAGTTCACCAATCATACGGACTAAATCACCACGAACAGTGCAGCAGAGGCAGCCATTATTTAGCATCATTATGTCCTCAGCTCCAGCGGTTTGTGCGGCAACTAATGAACCATCAATATCAACTTCTCCAAACTGCAATGTTAACAGAGAAAGGTAAGGATATAGGCGGTTCAGCTTCAGCTAGCCTACTTTAGCTAATCACACTAGCCCTTTTTCCACTGTGATCAATAGTAAAGTAAAATAGTTGTTTTTCAGCAGGCAGGTATGCATATTTTGAGGACTGAAGGATGAACTGTTGGTCAGCCACTAATATAACTAATATACAATTATACAAATTAATAAAAGTGAGAAATTACGCTATTGCTAAAAAAATAACTTCTACACTTATACAGGCATACCTCATTCTCAATGACAGCGATCCGCTTTCCATGATGAGCGGTCAGAATGTGGTTCAGTAAAGTTGTCTGCAAAGAACAAAAAAAACCTGAATATGATAATAAGGGGTTCATTTTGACAGAACTCGTTGAGCTTAAATAAACAGGATAATGTTCCACAGTGTGAAAGGGTTGAAGCTATGCAACTATTCATACAGTAAGCAACCAATCCATATAGCAAATCACCAGCAGGTGGACTAGTGCCTAGAATTAGAATAGCAAGTATCTCAAAGTTTTGCATCTCACTGGATTAAATGGGGAAATGAGGGTCCTCCTAGTATCCAAGCAGAAACATGAAGGTGTGCGGAATGGCATGCTCGTTCGTCCATTGAAGGAAGCTACAATACAGGTATTAGGGTCGTGACCTTGCCGGAGCCGAGGAAGCCGGTGATGATGGTGGCGGGGATGCGGTTGTCGGGAGGGATCATCGTACCCTCCACGCCGACGCCCTCCTCCGTCGTTGAAGCCGCCGAAGCGGCGAAACGCCGGCGCGCCCGCCACGCCGGCGCCCCAGGAGCAGACACCGCTAGCCGCTGTGCAGCGGCGGAGTAGGAGCGCGAGGCGGCGCGCAGCCGCAGGGGGAAGAGAGAGGAGCAGGCTCGTCGCGTGGGCGCTACGAGGGCCGACGCCGCCGCCGCCGTACAGATGGCCGGGGAGGCGGAGCAGAGGAGCGCCGTCATGGCCATGGGGTCGAAGCGTGAGAGAGGAGGCAGGGGTAGATATCGCGGAATTGACGGACCAAAACTTAGGACGAGTATAGACTGTGATTTTTTTTTTAGGTGAGGAAGGGCTTGGACTGTGCTGTGCTGCTGAAAATTATGAGAACATTATGAGCACAGAACTGTGATGATGGCGACCTGTCGGGTTTCCGTTGGGCTGGGCTAGTGAGCGCAGCCCAATGGCATGGGCTACTCGTGAAGAAAAGCTGTTCCGGCTTCTGGAGCTACGAAAATGGCCCCGAATCGATTGCAGTTGGGCTGAAACAGAACTTATTTTACCAGTTGCGCGTGTACCGTCAAATTTCACGATCGTTGCCAGGAGTTTTCAAGAACGCACGCCAACGCCGTAGGATAAGATTACAGCAAGCAGCGTAACTTGTCCCTGATCTAATCTAGCACAAGTGCACGACCCGGCGTCTCCGTCTGCCGCCGGTTAGTTTAATCTCTGATTACTGCGCCACTGGGTCACCTTGCTTGAAAATATCCTCCTCAGGGTCAGGGGGGCGGATATTTCTAATATATCCCTGTGACAGCAACCGCGATGCTTCCTTGCACCTGACCATGCGTTGTCGTCGCTAAATCACGTACGACATGGAGGACGTCGTTAGCCGTAATTATCCAGTTCAAAGGTTTGTTTATTTAATCGAGATTTTTTCCCTTGGTAACAGGTCAGTAGCAGTAGTTTTGACAGTACGTGGACGATCGGATTAAGAGAGATGAGCTAGCGACCCGATATTATATACTCCCTCCTGATTCTTTTATTTGACGTTTCAGACAAGGTTTTAAACTAAAAATGAACTAGAATTTGTGTCTGAACGTCAATTAAAAAGATAATGAGGGAGTATCAGCTAGCGGTCACTTTCTTATCTCTGGATAGATATGATTTCCATACAGACAGCGGTACGATGTGCCGTGTGCGGGCGTAGTAAATTATAGGAAGGGTAAATACTTACCTTGGCTAGCTGGAGAGCCGGCAACACTATCGGCACGCACGATGCGAGCTGCTAATAATAATACATCGAGTTTCACCTCGGCCAGCTTTACGACAATGGCCCATGCAGTGGCGAAGAATCTAGCGATGTGAATACTATTTTTTTTTTCCGAACAATACGCTGTGAACATCGAGTGCATACTGTATGAATGAGTGCATGCTGGCGCCGGTAAAGTGAAAACGAGATAGGTACTAATCGCTGTAATTTCTAGTTTTACGTCGTGAACATGCAAACACACAGAGATGAATCGGTGCGTAGATAGCCCCAATTTGATACGATTCCCCCGTACGTAAAGTGCCTACTCGCATGTATTCGTCTTGTCAGCCTAGCAATGATTATGAACTGTTTAACAACTACTACTGTATTAGTACAATATCGACATCGAGCACAATGATTCGATTCGATTCGATCAACCAGAGCGGAACGGTTTTTAAGCACGGTTTCGGACAAAACGTGTTATGATTAGAGACCCCGCATCCTGTTGCAAAGTAAGAGAGCCGCTTTATTAGTCGATGACCACGTAACGAAAAAATATCTTACTGTAATACACTACCTTAACGATAAGCCAAAACGGCCGGTGGTATGGAGGTTGCAGCAGCTAGCTAGCTAGCTAATGATGGAGCGGCACGAGCGGTGTCCCAAATCTAAACGGCAGGAGGGCAGTAAAATACTGTAACAGCTTCTTATTCCCGTGCGCTGTCCCCGCCTGCCGTGTCGTCGTCCGCCATATGCACGGCGGCCTCTGCTGCATGCGCTGTGCTTGTGCATGCCGTCCACGCCAACGCTGCGATGAAGCGATCTCATGAACGATCCCGCATTGCATGCCGGTCGGGGATTTATTAGGATATCCATATGGGCGCACATGCATGTAATTTCCGTCGTCGTCGTCGTCTCGCGCGTGGCCGAGACCGACGAGACAGACACCGCGACAGCAGCCTTGGGCCTTGGCATAACCGCCGCCATCGATAACGGTGAATCATTTTCTCCAGCCTGCTCTTCTGCTGTCGTACTCCGTTTTCATGGCGCCGGCTGGCAAGAATCATCACTCACTATATAATCCGCCTAGCAGCAGGACAGCAGGAAAAACAGCACAAGGGAAAACAATACGAGGAAAATGAGGATAATAAAGCCGCGAGCGAAAGAGACGACGGTGATGATGAGAAGATATTATCTGTGTTTTACGTATACTGTTGGAAAATGACCGAAAGTTTTTTTTTATCTTTCGGTTAACGGGAGTCCGGAACGCACCGCGGGGTCGGGTTGGGTTGGCAACCAGACAGCCAGAACCAGAACGAACGAGGTCATGTGACGGCTGCTCTCACCACCGAAACCGAAAGCGAGTGCCACGCCGCCTCGACGCTTTCTTCGCACGGACTCCACACTCGTCCTTGATGAACCGGATACAGCAACGTCTCACCTTCCTCTCATCTCCTCTCCTTTCGAACCAAAAAAGCTTTGGCTCCAAATGCAATGGCATCATGATCATGGCGACTGACTGATGATGGTATCATCCAAAGGTCGGTCCTATCATATCCTACTCCAAATGGGCCAAGGAGGCTTCGGTTTGGAGTCACCACAAAGTGGAAACACAACAATTCTATGGGCTCTCCTCTCGTCTCCTCTCCCGGTCGTTTGTTCGCGCGTCACATCACATCACATCCTGCCGACCTGCCTCTACCTTGCCCATGCCTCTTTTCTCTTCAGCCAATTCATCCGCAAAAAGAAAGAAAAACCAGCATTCTTTCTGTGTGCCAGCATCTTGGGATGGATGGAGGAAACAACCGGTGGGCTGCACACACGGGAAACCGAGTGAATACCAGCTGAATTCACACATGGCCAGCGATAAAAATCTTAGTATTAGGAAGGAAAAATAAACAGCTTGGCATTAAATCCTAAGAAGGATCTCACTGCGGGGGCCCTACCGGTAGTAGTCGGCGTTGGCCTACCTCCATCGAATCCGGGACCATTTCAAAGAATTCCGGTGTGCCGACTGTGGAGCCCCCTGGCCCAGCTGCCCCCCCTGCCGCCCACGGCTTTCAGAGTTTCAGCTCCTAACCACAGTTAGCTCACCCGAACTGAGCTTACACACAAGCCACTCAATGAGTTTACCAATACGCCCCTGGGTAGGCACCTAACTCTATAAATAACGGCGAATCCGCTCTCCAGTCAGTTTGCCAAAACAACCAGCAACCAACGCGCACTCCCACACACTCTCTCTCTCCACTCCCCGATTTGAGAAGCTCCCCACCGAAATAGCTGTGCTCCGCCTGCGATCTCTCATGGCGACGACGGCGAGCACGAGAAGGCCGAGCGGCCCAGTTCTGTCAGCCGCACGCTACCGCTCCGATTCGCCCACCCGCGTCAAGCTCGCCGGCGGGAACGCCCGGTCCGTCAGCGTCTCGTCTTCCGCCTCCTCCGCCGCGGGCGGCGGCGTTCGGAGCCGGCGGAGCTGCATGTGCTCGCCGACCAACCACCCGGGGTCGTTCCGGTGCAGCCTCCACAAGGAACGCAAGGCGCCGCCAGGCGTACACGCCCACGTCCACCGCAAGCCGACGACCTCCCCTCCGCCGTCGCCTCCGTCCCCGGGCGCCACCGGCTGCTGCTCGGCGCCGACCAGCAGCCGGCTGGGCGCGGCGGCGAGCAGGCGGATGGGCAGCGCGCTGGCCAGGATCGGCGCCGTGGAGTGCGGCGAGTGGGCGCGCAGGGCGCTGGCGGCGACGACGGTGCGTCCCTCGCCCGCCGCGCAGCACCGGCGGCGCGTCGCCGGGTTCAGGCCGCGTCCCAGCCGGCTCTCCGCTATGTCCGTGGCCGGCGACCGCGCCGGCGACAACGACCGATAGACGCCGACATGTCATATATGCAATTAGTATAGTATACTCGTATGTAGCATATAGCACATTTCGTTTTTGTAACGCCGAGAAACAGTGAGGAAATCGGAGTGGGCAGGAGTTTTGCACCCCTCCTAGCTAATCCATGGATCCATCAAGCTTGCTTACTTCTTGCTTGTGTACATAGATCTCGTGTCTGTCTCGGCGAGCCGGCCGTTGGTTCGGATAAACATGACTTTGGGAATGGAGACATGTGATTTTTGCCCCAAACAGAGGAGGCCAGAGCCCAGTGACCCCTGATTCTGTCCTTTCTGTTTCTTGCGGGCTCTGTTTCATCTGGTTGGGCCTTGGGGTCGGATAAGCATAAAGCTTTTGAGTGAGTGCAGGTGACGTCTCGGCGGCCGTCGCGTCCGCCGCCGTCACGCCGCTCGCTCTTGCATGCGATCGGTCACGCGAACCCCGTGCCCAAGCCGATTCGGCTGCCCTGCCGGCCGGCCGTCGAGAAGCTTCACTCCCTCCCGTTCCGTGGGCTCGCGAGCGACTCAACTGGCAAGCAAGCCTCCCTCCCGCACTCCAATTCGGTTGGCGGTTGCCACGGAATACGGTGGGCGGCGCGCGGCTAGGCTGGCGTCACCTGATTTCTTCTCGGTGGTTGAGCAGCGGATTCATGCATTTGTTAGTGAATGAACTAGCAAGTGACGGAGAGAGAGTACTGCTAGTTGAGATTTCTGCTGCTGGTCTTCAGAGGCGGTTTTACAAATTGCGAGGCCCGTGTCCTTGTCGCCAGAAAAAAGAAGAGAGTGCTCAGCTGGCGCGTCGTGGACTCGCGAAGTGGCAGCAGTGCAGAGCTAAACAAAACTCTCGTTGAAATATCTGACATGGATTACGTATTAGCTGAAGAGTTCCGATACGTCTGACCCGGGCACATGCAGGAATTCAACCTTCTTCCGCGACCGGAGCAGTTCTTCACCCTGATCTGATCCTGCACCTGCCGCAAAATTATGGCACGCAACAGTGAACCCTTCACACACGTACTCAACCCCGAGAGGTTACCCAGCTACTAGGGCAGATGGGGATCAACGCAACGCTGCTACTAGCAATTAACCCGCGTCTGACTTTTAACGTCGATTCCAAGATCCCGGGACAACGAAAATACGGCGCGCTCGAGCAAAAAGCGCACGGGCTATGGTACGGTGTTGCCTGCGCCGGAGGCAAGGCAACCCGGCAAGGACACGTGCGATTACGCGGCCGCCGGCGAAGCGCGCGACGCGGCTGCCGTGGCCGGCGAAACGCGCGTGGCGTGCCCACCGGAGACGCTGATCTGATGCGACGCGTGGTCGTTTGTTCCTTTCCCTCCATTTTTTTTTCCGTTCACCCTGGACGGGAACATATTTTTTTCAAACAATAAATCCGTTTCCCTCAGGCTCAGGTCTCAGACTTGGAGACCAATTCAAGCAAGGAGTATGAACAACGTAGTGTCGGGATTGACCTTTGTGGGGGAGCTACCCTGCCAGACAGGGGAATGGTGAAGTTTTTTTGGTCTAAGCTTTTGGCTTCAGACGTAGAAAAACGTTGCAGAGATTCAAAGGAAAACTAATACTAACACAACGCGGACTTCACATGAAACAAAGCATCTGAAGAATCCAGTAGCTTGACATCACTGTAGCGTAGGCCAAAGCATCTGAAGAATTCAGTACAGAGATGAAGCGGCGTCGTTAGTTTCGATTGGCGGCGACAATCGTGATTCGTATCGGGATGTCGCGTGTCCGCACGTAAGCAGATTCGTAACGGGATTTATGTCGCCGCGCGTGCCAGATCAGGCTCTGCCGCAGGGGTTGCGGTTTTGTTCAGATCTCGGATCTCATGTCGTCCGTCGGGCGGAAGTTGTGAGGCATGCATGCTAGTGCAGCTTGAGCTGTTCCTCCGCTACGCGTGCACGTAAGCAGATTCGATGGTCCCGCGTCTGCTCATGTCATGGCGTTTTGTTGCCCCTTTGGAACAGACAAAAACAGCGCTGTTTGCTCCTTCCCACGCGGTCCCGACGCCGGACTGTCAATAATAGTTTCAGACAAATAAAAAGAACTAAAAATTGTTCCTAAAAAAAACTACTTATAGCTATCTGAACGACAAATATTTTGTTTGATACGGGAGGTCTTTCTTGTGTCAGTGACTCCACGGAGCACGAACTTGAGCAACAGTTATTACATCGGTAAGTAATCCATTCATTATTCCTCTCAAGAAAATGAGTATTATTAGGCTACACAGCAACGGCATGAATGAGCAGTTTTTGAATTCCTGTGTCCGATGTCGAACCTACGAGCGAAGCCCGAAGCAGAAAAAGCACCAGTCGTCACTTGTTCATGAGGCGCAGCCTGGACGGGCGCGCGCGGCGGGTGGGAGAAGTCCCCGCGGTTATTGGCGCGGTCGATCGACGGGCCGGTGAGGAGCTTCTGAAGGAGCAGCGCGCGCACGGACCGCCCCTTCTTGGCCGACGACGCCCTTCTTCCCCTGTGCTGATGCTCGGCGGGCTGGTCCGGTGTCGGCTGCAGCGGAACGAGCCGGGGTGGTTCGTCGGCGAGCAGAGGCACGTGAGCTTCTTGGGCGCGATGGTGGTGGTCGCGGGGGCAGAGCTGGCCATGGTTTCTGTGTGTTCGATTCGATCGTGGTGCGGAAGAGGCGGGCGCCGGTGTGTTAATCCCCCTTGTTTTATCGTGGTGCGGAAGACGCGAGACTTTGTTAAGCGAGTGTGTTGATTCGTGTCAAGTTACCAATAAATTAACCGACATACTGTACTACTACCATACTGCACGACGCCGCAGATGAAAAAGTATAGGTGTACGCTGATGCATGATCGCATCAGATGTAGTGGAATCGCATCAGAGTCCTTGTTGTTGATCGCTTTCTTTTCCATTCTCCGTTTTCGAAAGCAAACAGTAAACAACTGGTGGAATGAAGGTAGTCTCTGCTTTGCTTACTTGGACGCTGGCAAGAAGCATGTGGTGGCCTTGCTATAACCATTTGTTATAGTACTCCCTCCTTTCTCAAAAGATTGTCACCTTTAGTTCATTTTTTGAACTAAAGGTGACAATCTTTTGAGAAAGGAGGGAGTAGTATTTTGCGCGGAACGCACGCACGCTCTGCGTTACGTGGAATCTCTGATTCTCTCATCTGCTAGTAGTATAAGATAAAATACGAGATGGTTATCGCGCGTGGTGCCTGCCCATCGAGCGTCCAGTCATCCGAAGAGGGTACGGCATGTGACGATCAATAATCCAGCGAAACGCCACTGATTCTTTCAGCTTGAAAAGTTGATCGCTGGTCTTGTCAGGTTAAAGCAAGCTGCATATATATATATATATATCTCCAATGTTTATCCGGCCAAGTCACGCTTCCATGTGAGGCCAAATTATCCTGATTGTTACGTACACCTTAGCCTGGAAGAAGCAACATCACGAGACAGTCCAACACTAACAAACTTTGGCGCCAGTTTTCTCAAGGTCATCAGGTCTCCATTAATTGAAGACGCGACCACCTTTCGCCCTTGTGTTGTGTGTTCCCTTCTCCTTGCCATGGACTCTGGGAGTCTCTCGATCTGTATGTGACTCGGATAAGCTCAAGCGATATACGGGGACGAAGGCGTCACAACTGGCTGCTAAAAAAGAAGACTAATTAAAAGCTAGTCTGTGCATGCACTGCGACCGATTACGGTACTAATCATCCACGGTTACCTGTTGACACTGCAACTCCTGAATTACTATTCCGCTTGGGATTGGAAGCCCAAGCCGCCGGGGCGCTGCGACCATCGCTGGGCCAGGTGCGAACAAGTTGACACATGCGAGTTGCCTCAACTGCCGACAAAAGCAGATGCAGTGCACCTGTGTGTTGGCTTGCCGAGTTGACCTTTGGAAGACAGGGCAGGGCAGGGATTTTTTTTATTAATATACGATTTATAAACGTTTTAATATAAATAACACATAAAATAAAAAAAATTTAAAAGTGACCCACCTTCATATGTGCCATGGACGAAATTCAAATTTCGTATGTGCCATGTACGAAATTCAAATTTCGTATGTGTCAAAACGAAATTCGTTTTAAGCTGATGCAAGTATGTTTTATTGAGTTTTGAACCTCATTTTCTGAAGCTTTAGAGTAAGAATTTGAAAGTTTTTCCAAAACACAAAATGTACAGTAGATTGTGAAGTTATTTATGCAATTAGGAACATATTGTTGTAGTCTTAGGAATCAAAAGTTATTGAATATTGAATTGTGTAATACAATCACAATCATTCAGTTTATGTCATCGTAATACCAACTTCGAAAATCAATATCTCTCAATTCAATGGACGAAATATATTGAAAACCTATTCCTTAGACTCACCAAAACTAAAACTATAATTTATTATATAACAATTTAAAGCAATTGTACCTCTAAATATTTCAAAACTGAGGTTCAAAACTCAATAAAACATACATGTGCCAGCTTAAAACGAATTTCGTTCTTGACACATACGAACTTTGAATTTCGTACATGACACATACAAAATTTAAATTTCTGGGTTAATTTTGAAATTTTTTAATTTTGTGTGTTATTTATATTAAAAACGTTTAGAAATCGTATATTAATAAAAATATTCGCAGGGCAGGGGCAAGGGCAGATCAGATGGGCCCCAACATGGGTGATACTCCGTATCTCTGAAAGCGGAAACTTGCAACAGTGCGTATAAAGATCAGTCGTGGCCCATGGCCAGTGGAACGAGCGTGCCGTGTTGTTGCGATTTCCTCGGGCCGGCGTGGCCGTATGCAGTGGAAATGGGCCAGAAGACTGCGGAAATAGCTGGGTTTCCTTGCCTTCCAGGAGTCTGTGAAGGCCTCTTCTATCGTTTTAACCCATGGGCCTTAGTTCTTCTCGCACATCGACGAGAAGGCGGCTCAAAACCGCCAGCAACAAACAACATATGGGAACTTCCTAGCCATAACAGTTCCAACATGCTGCACATGGCAAGAGAAACCAACTGACGAACATGCAATTCTTCCAGAAACAAACTGTACACGAATCCATAAACAAACTGCCACGCAGATGCCGGTCCAAATCTATCTCAAGTTCATCGAGATTCTCAAACTAAGCTACCACCTCAACGAAAACACACAACAACTTAACCTACAAAAAATCAGGAAGCAACAAGCAATTAAGGGTACAATACAACGATCTACATCACGAAGCCTCAAGCATGGAGTATATATGGACATGGGAACAGAACAGTCACGTACAGTATCAAGCGTTACGGGCCATTGGTGCTGGTTTGTCTTCGAACTGATTGCTGTACGCGCGGTGGCGCCGCTCCCTGGCATAGATCACCCAGAAGATCAGGGACAGCATCACCGCCGACGAGACCATCACCAGGCCGACGTAAACCCACTTGCTGTACCGCTGCAGGCCAGGGCAGTAGTCCCTGTTGATGGTGGTGAACGTGTCCCGGACGAAGGTGCAGTCCTGCAGCTGGACGAGGAAAGGGCCGTACTGATACAACCCTTGGCTAACGGTTATGCCAGCCTCCATCTGACCGTAGATCCTAGGGGTGACACGACCCACCGTGGTGCAAATCTCAGCTCCTTGGACAGTAGTCGTTTGGCACTCGAAGCTCTTATAGACCTGCAGTTTATGCAGAAAGATGAATCAATAATCATCTTCAAGACTACCGAACGCTGTAACAACAGGTAACCACCTGTGCTGCATTGTCCAAGGTGACCTCCCCTCTGGTACAGGTGCGGTTGCTCAGGCCAGGTGTGAATGGGTTGCAGAGTAGAGGCATCAGTGGCCCGGACTGGTTGTAGTAGAAAATTGGCGTATTTGGAGGGAAGTTTCCGTTTGACACATTGGTGATCGCCTGGTTGACTAGATTCACCAGCTGGAATGTGACTTGCCTGCTTCTATACAGGGATTCGTTCGCGGTAGCAGGTTCAACACAGGGGATAATATCATCCAGGGCAGTGTGTTCCGTTGGATGAGCAACCCACTCTTCCATTGCAACACAAGAATCTGAAACAACACTGTTATAATAGAAAAATTAGATTCAGGCATCAAATGTGCAAGTTTCCGAGTAAAATGGTATGCAGTAAACAGTAAGCAAAGTGTATCTATAACAATAAAGAAAAAAAACTGTTGACAACCAAGTCACTCTTAAGACATGTGCGATATTAGAAATTTAAGGAAACACTACGGGGAATAAATGTAGACTTAACCGACAACAGCACCTAGACTAATGCAAGGATGTGACATAAACAAAGTACAAGATGACATTTTATAAGCAGTTTCCATCCAACATGATTCCAGGTTGTGAATGCAGTCTGTAGATGTTTGAAAGACAGGCTGTTGATGGTTTTATGAAAGTGATAGATCATCGGGATATGTTAGGATGCTTACTTGTGCAGCAGGAGGAAAACACCGCACAGGATAAACGTCCCAGTGACAAATATCCATCCAACAACAACCAAACTGCAGAAACCAAGAAAAAAAATGAGTGATGTGACTTCTGTATTTTGTCAAATAAGATCATATGCAAAAAAATGCCAACTTACACAGAGACAATGAACTCCAGCCCAAAGATGGATAGCACTGGTAAAGTCAAGCATTAAAATGTTAGCATAAATTGAACCTGTTTTTTCTGTACAAAAATATACAGAGAAAAAGAATATAGGCACTTACAGAAGCCAACAAATGCCAGGAAAAGCATTGCTGCTGCAACGACAATCAAAGCAATCCGCCTGAAATGATATTTGTCAATATGTGCAATATAAGTTTTACAGCTGCATCATTAAGGATATAAACATACTTACACTTGATTCAGTAATTTATTGATCTTCTCTGAATTATCTGTTGTTCTAGTAGTAAGATCAGTAGCAGATGAGTTTAACTTTACTTGAATGTCATTAATCTGATTTTGTACATCAGCAGGCAGCAGAAATCGCCCTATGTCAACCCTCTTTGCAGCAGACAAACTATCAGACAGGTTCTGAAGGTTGTCGACAGTAAAATTCGCCTGGCTAACAACAAAGTTCAAAGTCGTCGTTGTGCTTTTATGGAATTTGTCCTGGCTATCATACAACATAACACATCCAACACTGGTCCATCAAAAGAAATATGGTCAGCGAATACCACAAAAATGTGTGCAATAACTTGTGACAAATAGCATAACATAGAAGAAAATAACTTACATTGCCGCACAAGTGAATAATATCAAAAATATCAACGATAATGCATATGCTGTTCGAGAGTATTTGTAACTGTGATGCGGACAACAGCAGTGATGGCAGCAAATCCCGAGCATAACCAGAAAAAAGAGCACAAACCACACCAAGGCAATGCTGAATAGCGGAGCTGCAGTATATCCAACAGACTGAAAACAAAAGAATCAGGGCAACGTGGGTATTATACTGAGCAAGCTACATATGTAAGTAAGAGACAAGAGAGATTGCAACAGTTTTCAAACAGACTTACAGCCCAGTAGTGCACTTCGCTGATATTCCAGCCGTCCGGATATTTCCTGAAACCATTCAAGGGATCCTTTCGGTACGTCCTATCTGCCGCCAAGACAAAGGAGCTATTTGCAGTGATGGTTGTGTCAGCAGGTTGTTCGGCAGTAGACCTCCGTGCCACCAAGACGTATCCATCTGCTTTGTAGTGAAATTAAAACTCCTCGTTACACCCAGATAACCAACTGTAACAAATATTGCCTCTGTTTTTAAATTATGGTCATTAGGACTAAAATTTTAGTTCAATTTTGAACTGGATTTGTTGTCCTAAGCATATCAATTTGAGAACGAACGGAGTATCAAACTTTGAACAGGATAAGTTATTTTCACGCACTAAAGGACTGATAAATTTATATCAATTTCTGTTTAGCATTGTCAATCCTCGAAATCACAACATACCCCAGAAGCAGAATGGTAGGGTAGAACATAGGATTCTTTTGAGGAAAAACCTAGGAGGAAATAAAAGGACGAGAAAACAGATAAGGCGCCACTACAACCAGAGGACTACCGCACACTAGACAATCTGGGAAGAGTTTCCACATTTTTAACTGATCCGGATGTGCGCGCAGACGAAATGAAAAAAAAATCACAGCAGAACCGCAGGGACACAACAACAACAACAACAACAACAACAACAACAACAACAGGTATTTCGCCCTCCGCCACCACAGACCATGTGTGAAGTAAAAAACGAGAAGGAGAAACGAAATAGGGATAAAAAGGAGAACCTGAGTGGAGCGCCCTCTGTAACTCGCGAGTATGAGCATGGAAGGCCGGCGGAGTCGGATGCGCGGCGCAGAACGGGAGGACGCCAAGCAGCAGCAGCGGAAGCAGGGAGAGGCGGACGGGCAATGCCATGGTGGAGGCTCCTACCTCGCGTGAAAACCCAAGGAGATGGCGCCGCGACGAGACGGAGAAACAGGTCGGCGTCGGTCGCAGAGGACGGACGGAAGAGGTGGTGGATGGGGTCTGTCTTGTGTCTTCTTTCTGCCTCTGTTCCTCGGTTGTCTTTCGCGATTCCCGGGGTTGACGGAAATTTGCAATTAGTGGAGAAGAGATGATTAAAGATTGGGGTTTGGCGCTGGGGACTGGACAGAGCCGCATATGCATATGTGCTGTGTCAGCCACTCAACCTCTGGTCTGGTGTGTCAGAGTGGTTTCCCCAAACTGCCCAATAGCGAAGAAGATTACTGTAATAGCCCTCGAAAACTGATCAGAAAGAAAGAAGAAAATCTCAAGCGTGATACGGGAATTACATAAGACTAAAATGGGAGTACTGTACTCTGTTCGGGTAAGTTTCAAAAAGTGATCAGGAGTGACTGGGATTTGATGTGTGATGGCCCACCATTATTAATTTATGTCGCGTCTTAGAGACGCACTAAGATTAGATAGAATAATTAGGGAGCTGAGGACGCGCGAATCGAGTTGCTGTTCTGTTTCGCAATGTCGACGGGATTGATGCAGCTAGAGGGACAGCACAGCAGCGGAGCACCCGAAGCGACCGCCGCTGCGCTGGCCCTGCGCCAGCCGCGTCGCCAGCCTCCGAGTTGGCACGCGTCACCGACGGCTCGTAGCAGTCATCACGCGTAATACTAATACTTTAATCTTGTCAGGAACCGCAAGCTGCTTCGCTCCACGCTAACCTCAAGCTAATTAATTAATTAAACCGCTGGCGCTGTCACGTAGTATCACTAGCTGGTACGGACTCGTGGATTTTTTTAGGAGTAGTGCCACTGATGCATGCAAGAAAATGGCCTTTTTTTATTTCTGTGTTATCGTGTGCGCGATAATGCCGACTAAAAAAGCTACGATTCTTCCCTTCGTGGTGAAGGAACTCCTCCGGCCAATATTTTGCCACTTAATATTTCTGGAATCCATTTTTGTTCTTAATACGGACGGACGGGATGGTGCAGGTGCAGAGCCATGGATTGTCTGTTTGCTGACCGGTGCGGTGAGGGGCAGCGCGACACCGCGCCATGTGCTTCTCTGCTGCTGCTGCTGCTGCTCTCCTTTTACTAATTAAATTGGAGCAGGCCGGCCTTGGCGGTTCGTTTTGACAGCACTAGCAGCGCCACAAAAGCAAGCAGTATGGGCCTGAAGCACTGCACGTGGCAATCAGTCAAGACTGCGGGTCGCACGCTCCCGTCGGTGATTGGGCCACAGAATGGGCCTATTTGTTTTGCTTTTGCCACGGCCCTAAAACTCGACGCCCTCAACGTCACGAGAGAATGGGCCTGAACGGGCCGCACGGTCAGAGCAGAGAAACGCTGACAACCCACGCAGCGACCCAATGCGGAACTCTTTTTTTTTCCAGAAAAAAAGGCATGGCAGTACAATGCAATGCTCCTTTCCCTTTTCACTTTGCATGCACACGAGACTTAGCTCTGCACGTCATGCTCCACATATCCTCTACGTACAGGCGAAGGCGACGGCGCACTTAGCTCTGCCGGCTGCTCAAAAGCCCGTCTAGTCTAAGCTCAATCATGGAGTTATGCTACAACACAACTAGTAGCAATTAGCCATGTGACAGAATACTTTAGTCCGTCGTGCCGTGGCCGTGCGTGCAGCCCGGGCAGAAAGGACAGTACCGGCGAAGAACGCTGCAGCATATCCGGCGGCACTGTCCATGCGCAGCAGCAGAACATTGGAATTGGAATGTTTGGAGTTGTTGGCGTTGCCCACTACTGACGCGTAGTACGTACTTGCGCCCGCCTGCAGGTGCGGTGAGGTATCGAGCAAATTACAACTGCCGACCAGTTGCCGACTTGCCGTCGCTAACAGCTCAGCAGCAGCGGTAGAGGGCCAGCTGCTGAGCCTTGGCGTCACCAAGAACCTGTGCAGAGTGATACTAGTACCTCGTCTGCTGACGAACATGCTGTTCTTCTCAATAGGAGTGACTTTTTGCTTCTACCGATCGATCCATATTAGGAATGGACGACGATGTATGCTCTTATATACTTCGATCGTCCGTCTCTAAATAAATGTTTGACGTTGAGAGAATTCATTTTATTTTTCACAATGTCAAATATTTGGAGATGAACACGTCGAGCGCAATTTAGGTAGTATATATAAATTCACATCGCATCACAGGATAATCACGTCGTTATCGCCGCATAATAAGTTTGTAGCCACAGAATCTCGCGATCGTTTTTTTTTTCTTGATAATGTCTCGCCAACATTTTCGTACATCAAAACTGCTGTTTTTCTTCCTTCCCACCTAGACTACTACAAATGAAAAGGAGAAAAAAAAACTATATCTGCTCGCTAGTCGTCAAGCACGGAGGATTAATTAATAAGGTAACTATGGGGCAGTCTACAGCTGCATGCTGACGTACTAGCTTGTACCTAGCCTATTTCTGCACAGGTTAAGGAAATGAAACTCATCAGGCGCAGTAGTATGTGCGCTAATCATTAATTTATTTGCTCAGTGATGTCTAGGCTCGTGAACGCTGGCCCCGTAGTAGTCTTCGTGGAATTCAGGCAGCTTGTGTGCTGTTGCCCTGACGACGTCTTTCGCGGAGACGCTCCTCTTCGTCTCGTCATCTCGTAACGAGCTACCGCCGGCGGAAGCTTCATTCGCCAAGCTACTATCGCTCGATTTCTGATAAACCATAAGATTACGACGTTATTAGCGTCATCACCAGAAGAAACGACCATGCCTGCCACGCGATGATGAACAAATCTCAGGCACCGAATCATCAGGATCACTTACATTGACGACGACGGTTTGTTCGCTGATCGCGGCACGACTCTCGGCATCCAACCTAATGGCTTCAGCCTGCTCCATGGTGGCCGTCAGCGCCAGCAGAAGCAAGAAGACGGCAGCGGCTGATAATGTCAAGGAAGAAGCAGTCCTCATCGCTTGTACGTGTCGTACGTAGAAACTGAAACCGGCCAGGAAGAAGAGAGTTAATTTGAGTGGGAGAGTATTAGTAGAGAGGTTTAGCCCTCAGCTCAGTTGAAGGTAGAGGCTAGCTGCTAGCAACTAGCGAGTGAGGCAAAGTGGTGGTTTGAACTTGAACCATTTGACCTACGACATGTTCATATTTATACATCTTGCTTCAGACACAGCACCCTAACTGGTCTTTTCAGGAGTGGATTGTCTACAACAACAACGGCATACAATAACACCTGTGCTAGCTAGCTGTCTGTACCATCAATTGTCGTTACCACGTATCCCATGGGAGACGCTAACTTTGTTTATGTCACCCCTGTCACCCTTTAGGGAGGGGTGCCCGCACGAAAATAGGGCCATGTTTAGGCCACTACTGGTCCCTGAATTAGGATTAGCTAGGTGCCTTAATAATGCAGAACTTGTAAGCACTAAACTAAACGCAGGTCACCGCCATCCTCACAGAGTTTGTCAGGTTCTCCGTTTGGTCTCGGGCGCTGCCTACACCACCTCCTGGAAAGTTGCGTGGCTGTCTCATCGGCAGCAACGATCTACAGAGGCTGCGCATTTGTTCGCGCAGCTTGCTGATAAGTCTAGCTAGGCTGGCTGGTTCCTCTGGATGTAGCGCTTAGATGTTTCTGGATGTGAACAACAGACGCCTTGAGACAAACAAGTGACGATGTCTGAAAGGAGTGAGACATTGACCTCGGTCCCTCGCAACCATGTCACAAAAGCAGGTGCACCAGCTTGGGGATAAGTGTCAGGAGAGTAGTACTAGTACATTATTAGGAGCTAAAGCTACGGCAGGATCGGAGGTGGACTAATACTAGTAAGCTTAGCTGCAAAATCACGCATCGAAATCTGTGTTGGCACACGGGCAGAGGATCTCAGTTCACCAAACTGACCAAGTACACATTCAGGCGAATGTGTAGACCGAGTTCAGACTTCAGACACCGGCAGCCGGCAGGCCAGTCACATCTGGACACAATCCGGTCTCATCAAGACTACCAGTAGCATCTTGACCGACTTCGATGGGTTGCTATGGCTATGGGATGGTACCCATGCCAAATAAATTAAATGTAATAATAAGCGATTTAGTTTTTCAACTTTGGATTGAAGCTCACAGATCTTATTCAGGTACTCAAATCGATTTCGGTACGATTTCCCTTTCCGCAAGCTTGTGTGCTAATAGCACTGACAGAACTGTCAACTGAAAACTGATCACCAGTAACATAGTTGGAATACTCCCTCCTTCCCATATTATTTGTCGTTTAGGACAAGAATTCTAATTCAAAATGAACTAAAATCTTTGTCCTAAACGATAATTAATATGGGAAAGAGGGAGTACATCTCATCGTGACCACTGAATCTGAATCAGGAGCACATATCTAGTGTAAAATAAATTCACGATACTAGCTAATAACCTCTCTCTCTCCATCTTCAAAGTTGTCGTTTGCTAGTTACCGGAGTGACTAGTCATTCGATTTATCAACAACGGTAAGATTAGGAGAAATAAAGGTGCAAAAATGACATAAATACATGGTTCCTTATCAAGACATATATATTCACACACAGCGAGACTAGGGTATTAACTATTATAGGTTGCTGTACTATTCGTCAAGCTGCATCGTTACATGAGTTCAGTACAAAATAGTGGAGAGTAAGATACATGGTGCATCTTGTCACCTCAGCGCCAATCCTTTTCGTGCATCAAGCGTCCAGCACTGACAAATTACACACCACCTGCTTTCGCTACCGAGGATCACCTGGGTGCACCTTCTAATCACTGTCTACTGTTGACACTGAACTTCTGGTAAAGAACTATCCTAACATCCAAGAATCCCCCTAATCGAAGGAAGATCACATGCCGATACCAGGTAACAGTATGACTTGTTTATGGCAACAACACCAAAGGTTAAACTTGAGGCTTGGACATAGTTTCACTTTCAGGTTCCCGTTAGCAGGTTTTCGTCGGGAAAACAGCTCCTGTGGTCCCAGGAAGAATAGATAATTCACATGGATACATGCTGCCCCACGACATTTTTAATATGTGGAAATCGATCAGCCCATCGCCTGTAACCTGCACCCGGTACCACAAAGAAAAAAAAAAGAGGGAAAGTTGGATTCCCGTTTATGCATACAGAAGGAACTCCTCTATCTTTCAGGTCAACAGATTAGCATATTTTACCTGATACAATGATGTCCTTTTGGTTGAACTGCACCCTGTCATCATCAGGTATATCCTGCAGTATACACACCATCATCTTGCCAGTAAATTTGGTGGGGCAAGAAGCTGCAACACAGTCCCAATTAATAAATAAAGACTAATTACCTGTTGTAAACTTTTGACAATGAGATCAGACAAACTCTTTAGGGACATGGTGTCAAAACCAGGGTAGCTCAATAGGATCTCTTCAGATGCCAAGTCCAACACCATAGTGCATAAGCAAGAGGCTGTCATTATAACTGATGAGGCATCTGTGGTTCCTATAAACAGTAGCAGCAAGTGATTGTTACAGACATTAACATGTTATGGGCGTTGGGCCAGGATCAAAGACAACAGCAGGGCGTGTTCATGGAGGATTAGTTAAGTTATTAAGATATCACTCCAGCACCACACACACAGGGGAAGATGCCAGGTATCTGACAACAGTTAGCGATATGAGCACCTCCATATTTTGAATGACAAAACATTTTATGTGCCAACAGGAATAATACATGAAGTCTGCCTGGTTACAGTTACAATTTTCAATATATCTTAGATGCTAACAAGACAACATTTCAGAATGTGATCAAAACATTTTTTGCAGCTTAATGAAAGTACTGAACTTGTCAGAACCAAAGATTGAGAAATGACTGTACAATGAGAAGTGAGAATACCGTGATAGAAGATAATATATAAGACATGGCACTCAAATATATCTATTAAAACTGATGTAAAGAATTAGAGCATACCAGCCCATGTGACAACTGCTTGCAGGAGGTGAATGAAACGAGGCTCCACTGGAATATGAACTTTTTTCTTCTACAATAGTACCAATAAAATATCAGTTTCCTCATGCCACGAAGAATAGAAATTTCCAAGCAAAGAAATCGCTTACACTAGAGATGAAATTTATGATGGTATCACATGCCAAAAACATGCTTCCATTGTCGATTGTTCCATCCTGCTCAGTCATATTAATAAGGCAATCTATGACCTGTAAAGACAAGCAGGCAGTTTATCATTTGTTCACATCCTGTTAAAAATTGAATGCTAACAAAACTACGTGAAAAGCGGAATGTTTTGCCAACTGTGCAGCCATCTTGAACCTCACATCAAAATAGATTGGCTCTTACAGGGTTGCAAGCACCAAGCACCCACATTAGGAATGTCATGACATTCTAAAACATAAAGTCAACCCTTCTATAGATCTATGATATTGGCTCCAGAGGTCCGTATACCATGTTCATCTTGAAATTAAGGGACTTTCATTGATGGAAAGGCATCTTATTTACACACTGATATGACATGCTGGCAAGAACAGAGAATGTGTAAACTTAAGAAGGGGCATGCAAGGAAGACTAGGTTAAATAGGAAGGTAAAACTAATTTGAGGAACATATGGTAACGGAATTAGCAATCAAGTTTTGGCAAGTAAAGACAAAAGCCTACTTACTGCCTTATAGCCGTCAAATGATGCCAAAATTCTACATCCATCAGCCTCCATTGTCATTTGTGATAGCATTGGAAGCATGAAACAAATAGAATAGAAGGGGCTGTTGCAAGTATAGCACTTTATATCATCAATATGTTGAATATTGAAAAAAAAAATGTAGATGTCGAGATTAAAAGAGAGGGTGCAACCTTGGTTCATCTTGACCTTCTATAGAAAAGATAAATTCGAGTAGATTTCTAGTCTTATCCTTGCAAGCATATGGTGCCTCTGCCAGATAACTGCAACAGAGAAAAGTATAGATGTAACATATACTACAGAAGCTTGATGTGGACGCTTTACTCTTGAAGGCTCACTTGGATAGCAGCTAATGTACATGATGTGTATGGAGAAAAACTGATATCCATAGGAGCAATCATAGATAAACGTGCAAATTTCACAAAGCTACCACTATCTGTACTCTTGTAACACGAAACTAGAACTTTTGAAGTTCATTTCACGAAAGTACAACTGTTTCGATCCTTAGTAACAGGAACATAAAAAGGCACATAAAGATCCACAAATTATCCAAGAATAATAAGAGAAGCAAGCAGCACACCTTCCTACAATTCTTGTAGCAGCTAAAAGATCATCACCTTTCCGTTGCCCATGATCCTGTCATGTGGTCATCTTCTAAGATATCTTGCAAGTTGCAATACAATGATTATGTTCAGTTAAAGTAGAATGTGTACCTTTGCATCCTGCAGAAAGTCTAAAACTAAACTGATTGTTTCATTTAGTCCGGTAATTGCCTGCATGATGGTACTCTCATGTATGGCCTGACTTGGTGCACCTGCATGCAGTCGTGAAGGAGAATGGTTAATACGGGCAACAGTATCATAGCAGGGCAGCAGGCTTTCAATATGAGACATCTGCTTGACTATCAACTTAGATAGAAATATAAGAGAAAGAGATAGCTAAAGGAATGAGATAGAGTGAACAATTTCACCCCCACACTTCAGATACCATTGTGCTCGTGTTAGTTCCACCATATTCTAGAAGCTTGGACAATTTAGGAGCACAACTGAACTGCATAATAAATTGTTGATGTTTGATTCCATTAAAATGAATATGTGGAGCTCGTATTAGAAAATATGAAGTCACTGAACTAATGACGACAATGCCTTTAGTTTATAAATTAGAGCAGCTGGTGCAATGGTATTTGTAAAAATATTTTCTACTTTGAGGAAATGCTTTCTTACAGTTCAAATTTCAAAGAGTTCTGAATCAGCACATGTACATCTCCAAGTTGATGCAAGTTTTGCAATTGCAAAGATATGCATACATGGGATATCAATTTCAGAGCCTGATGATAAATTAAATACAATCACACAATTGCAGCAAAAGACAAAATACATAACTGCAA
The DNA here is from genome assembly GCA_036927565.1 of Tuctoria greenei. NCBI lineage: Eukaryota > Viridiplantae > Streptophyta > Magnoliopsida > Poales > Poaceae > Tuctoria > Tuctoria greenei. The sequence goes on along the minus strand of JAYESD010000002.1, from coordinate 27,242,493 downwards.
TCTTCATTGTCTGATGTCCATGAAATAAAAAACAGCCATGAAGATGGAGGCATACCTTCACCACTGCTGGCATTTGATATCATTTTGATTATTCTTTCTATTAGTGAAAAAAGTATAGCCAGATTTCTCTGTTTCTGAATGATAGAATCATCTGTCTGAGAAGTCTTTGAGGACTCGTACTTCAAATAAGCAAGCTCATTTAGAAGGACAGCTACTTCAACTCTTGCAGATTCTAGGACAAGCAATACAAACCTGCAGAAATCACAAATGGTTGAGAAATTTAACATCATGTCCTACATGATAGAGGAGATAATGAAAAACTTACTTGTCAACAGGCATCATATTCTGGTTATCCTTGATTTTATAATCTTTTGACAACCAATCCTCTCCAAGTATCAACATCATGCACTCCGCCAAAAGAAGAGCGTGCAGCTTTTCAGAGGATACTGAAAAGCATCAAAAGATTTCATGTCATGGAGCATATCAAGAGAAGGATATACCAATATAGTTATTGTTTCACTCTCCTATTCTGCACTACCACAGAACTTAAATAAATTTATACAACGCTTCTTTAAACCGATCTACATAAGAACTATTTCCTAAGAAAAAAGACTATCATATGTAAAAAAATATATATCGGGGTATTGACGTACTCCAAAATGCAATGATGGGCGGGCAGCCAAGTAAAAAGAAGAAGCAAATAAAACCAAGACAACTGAGCAGCGCCAATTATTGTTTTCAACCTTAATGAAAATGGACAACTAATTATCAAACCTTTTACCTAAAACCTATAAGAGTATTACATCAATCTGACCAAAGAAACACAATGTAAATATAACTTTCAGACATACCAACACGATTTTGAAGAACAGCTGTGATCCCAACTCGGATATGAGATTCCCAAATTGATGCTGGCATTGATCTCAAAGAATCATGAAGCGGCTTCTGTTTTCCAATACAAACAAAACGTCAGGGATTAAAGGAAAGATCAAATATCATGCATACAAAACAGATTCACGTGCTTGAAATAAAACATCAGGAGGGGGGAATGTTTTTACAGATTCTTTTTGGGACAGGAGGGTGGTCAGCATGTGTAAGGCCTCAAATTTAACTGCAGTATGAAGAACGGCAAAAAGCTTGGCAAGACAAGTCACCTGAATTGCATTGAAAAGTGTAGGTAAAATCATCAGATCGATTTAGGAATGCTGAATCAAGAAAGACAGACTCATGTAAAAATTCCAGCACATCATTTGTACCATGCTTGTCATGCCTTGTAGCTGCTCCACGCTCATATTGTCAACTCTGAGTTTATGAACAAGCAACTGAATCAGATTAATGGCAAGCTCTATGGACTTTGTACCTATAAAGAGAATAAGCAGAAAAATGTATAAGCTAATGAGCATTGGAGCTAACTCACCAGAATAAACCTGATACCAATCAACTTAAGCAAATACCAACTTTTTTAAAAATTCGTGAAACGGAAAACCAAAATGCTACTAATACGTGCCAACCACGCTAAGTGCTAATTACAACATTTTTAAGTTCTATGAAAATTTTGACGATCAGTGAACTTTCAAGTCCAGTTTTCAAAAGACAGAATATCGAAAACACACATCCATCACCCATCGATATGCACAAATCTACATTGTGGGAGCCAAGGCCTGCATTTAATGTATTGGCACTACCGCGCTACTCCTAGTTAGGACGACAGAAGAACGGATCAAAAGCACTATATATAGATGAAATCAATGAGAATTCTGGTTATAACATTTTATACCATCCGGTAAGCTTGATATCTGAAGGAAGATCATGTCCATTACACCAGGCTCACAAAACTTGTATGCTCCATCTTCGGAGGCCATTGCAATAAGTGAAAGAAGTTCGAAGCATTCTTCAGTAACAGCTTGATCAGTCCTGCAGCGCATATTTAGCTACAGTCATAAGCAAATATGTATCACGGACAAGCATTATAAACTAGTTGGTCTAAGCTATTAACACATTCAAACCGTCGTAGCACAGAAGTATTCAAATGGAGAGAAGTTCGAATTCTGAAGATGTTTCACGCGTACCACTTCTTCATCATCTATGCTATTTCTATACTGCCAGACACGAGTATTTAAATGTCAAAGAGAGCGGAATTTCTTACGATTTAGAAATGGCCTCGGCGATGAGGGGCACAGTTGAGACGACCCCCTCGTCGGCCGCAACCTCCGGGACGCGCGCGAGTCCGGCGAGCACGGTGACGGAGAGGCGCAAGTACGCCTCCCGCTCCTCCTCTTTCCCGCCCTCAACTTTCCCCAACCCTGCGCCAGCGAATCAAAAAAAAAAAAAAAAAAAAACAGAGTGAACCCAAAGCCCACAAAGTCTCCAACCACGAGGCAGAGGCACTCGTTTTCGCGCGGAGGAGCTGACCGGTGTTGAGGAGGCGGCGGAGGAATCGGGGCCCGACGGCGCGGTAGACCTCGGCGACGGCGGCTGCGTCGCCCGCGCGGCAGACGTTGGCGGCGACGAGGAGGCCCGCCAGCTTCTGCTCGTCACGCTCGCCGCGGAGGAGGCGGAGGCAGTCGTCGAGCGGCGGGACGGAAGCCGCCATCGGCGCGGCGGCGGTCGGCGAGGAGGAGGAGTCCTGCGGAAGGTTAGGCGCGGAAGAGACGACGTGAGAGTGGCGGCGGTGCAACAAGGAGGGGAGGGGAGGGGAGGGGAGCTAGGCTCGGGTCTGGAAGCGGAGGGCGCGCGTACGTACCATGAATTGGAGTGGCGGCGGCGGCGCGCGCGCGCGAGGGGAGTGAGTGCCGGGGAGGTTGAGGTTGGTTGCGGGGCGAGTGCGACCGTGCGGTGAGGGCACTAGAAGCGCCTGAAGAGTTCGAATCGAACGAAGAAGGGTCTGCGGTGGCGGGCCGTGGGAGCAGGCTAGGCCATGGCCATGCCAAGTGAAATGTTCCGGACTTTTGTGGCCCACGGCGACGTTTTTTTGACCGTGGTCGACCGCGCTGCACGAGTTGACAAAGTCAAATGTGATCTAGCGCCTGTCTCCTCTAATTGGGGTCACCGGTATGTAAGCCTCTCGCAATTTTTGTTTTATGATACACTCCCAAAAATCCGTCAGAACTGACACGAGCATGGCTTGCGCATCTGCTCTGCTGTATGATCAAGCAGAAGCTGAAGAATCATGGGTGTGATTTTGTATTTGAAGGCAGTTCTCTCCATTGCTGAACCATCTTTTGACGGTGAGCTAGTCATGATCAATTGTCTTTGCTTTCACGTACCAATTTACACTCTCATTGGCAGCAGAGAAGCTACAGTACAACTCACGGTCTCGCACGCTCTCTGTCGCACGGTTGCACTTGCATTACATCGACTATGCTGTGAGACAATAATGCAGATACAGCAGAGGTCCAGGAGTCTGCCGTGTCCAAACTACTCGTAGTAGCAGGCCGGCGGTGGATACAGCGTGTATCCTGCTCGATCGGCAGCTATTACAACCTACCAGGACGGCGGTGGCGGTGCGGGCGCCGTCATCGTTTTCATGCATGCCGTTGAAGGAGGGAGGCTTCACTGGCAACCGCTGCCCCCAGCGCGCCGCGTTTGATCATTCGCTAAATACGCCAGACAACGAATTGGGCCGCCGCGAGGAGCACGCCACGCCGAGCACGTACGAGGGGGCAGATGAAGCCATCAGCAGCATGGTCGCCGGATGAGCTCTCTGCTGCTTTTGCTGAGAGGTGCTAGGCGGTCGGGAGACTCCGTGTGTTTGGCTGCACACTTCGATCGATCGATCTCTGTTGTGTTGACCACCAAGTGCGCCTGGTTGGCGAGCAGTTTTGTCCTGAGTCGCGTTGCCATGCCACCTCCGTGATGTTTCTGCATGCGAGAATTGGCTCCGGGATCAGTGCATGCATGTTTACCGGTAGAGTAGAGCCCATGACATGGCTAGCTTTTAGTACATGGCTGGCTTTTCGTTGGTTTGTTCAACGTTGTCCAAATGACGATGTGCTAGTCCAGACCCCCCTCTCTTTTTTTCCTGATAAATAATGGAAGTGATCGATCAGCTAGCACTAGCAGGACACCTATCTGCCGGATGATGCATGCATGTTTAGGTTGGTTTATACGGAGTGACCCATCAGCGTCAGCAAGGAATCCGCACAAGTCAAATCCCAGCGGCGCCACATCACAAACCGTGGGAGCTAGGCTTAGTTCAAGGCCGGGATGCTCAGTGTTTCTGCAGAACCCACTACCGGCCGATAATATTCGGCGGCAAGCAGCAGCAGCATGTCTGTCTGATGGGTACAGCGTACCGACCCATTCCCTGAACCGCGCTTGCTTTCGATCGTCTGATCTAGTAGCTAGCAATGTACTCCGTACTCCTGGCATCGAACCCTTTTTTAGTGTAAGGATTATTGATGAACTACGAGCAGATTAAGACGTTGGTTATCCAGTCAATTTAGCTGTCAGCGCTGCTGTGGCGGCGTTGTCACTGTCTTTCCTTTAAGGAAACCACTGGTCAGACAATCTGGCTGTTTGGATATTACTGTAAGTGTTTTATAAGTATGCTCAGTTCAGTGCTTGGCAGAGTTCACCGCAATACTGTTATCAGGTAAGCAAAAGCAACTGCGCATCAAGGATCAATTACAACTGATGGTAACTATAATCCTGACCGACTAACTGCTGCACACTACTAGAACTGAAGTGTTGTCTTCTGAATAATCCTAGAGCCAGCCTATCTGAAAGCAAAGGGACCAAATCATGACCAAGCAGCATGGCCTTTTAAAAAGAAAATCATAGAACGACATGAAAATGCAGGCGAGCCATGCAGTGTCTCCTGGTGCTGCTAGTACACCGAATGACGAAAAGGTTCGGTACTGAAGGAGACACAGAGACCGAGCTAAGTGACACCCGTCAAGGTTCATGCACGAGATGAGATCAAAAAGATGCTGCCGGAGCCGGACTCGGGCAGCACTCGACATGGCCAATCGACAGTTCAGCATGGCTAGCTGAGGAAGGTGAACCCAATCGACAGTTCAGCACTAGTAGTCTTTATTAAAAGCCTGTAGCAGCCGAACCCAATTATCCCGGTGCTTTGAATCTGGGACGAGGAACATGGGACGATGCAGCTGCATAGAAATATACAGTCTGTGCACGATCATGGATGCCCATCTGGTTTCTGGCCTGCTATAAGACAAAGCAAGAGTTTTTTATGCTTGTGAATCTACTGTATCTTGCTTGCACGCATGGAACGCCGCGGTTACGTAGTACCAATGATAAGCAAGATGATGCACCGGCGTACATCCTGTCCGCAATGTCCATTCCATTCCTCCAGACGGTTAAGGGATACCGTGACCTTATTATTGACATTCTACCCTGGTGAGATCCTAAAAGCCACGAATTTGGATCTGGATATTTTTGGGTATTAGGTGTAAATCTAGGCAATCAATCAATTTATGCAATTTAACACTCGAGATTAAAAAGTCTAAGTTGATGTAAAAGTGAAGAAAATCAATTTACGCCAGGATAATTAGTACGGTCTCATCTGGATACTTGTATAAATTAGTATGTCAGGATAATTAGCAGTATGCCAGAAATTTTGTAATTCGTCAAAACTAGGTATAGAACATCAGGTTTGCGGATAGATATCCTACATATATGTTTGATCGTTTGAATTTAATTTATTTAGCTATCGTAACATATATTTAGAATCAGTTAAAAATATTCTCTTATTATTAAAAATGATGTTGGATAGCTAAAATTTGAATTTTTTTTTAAGTGCATTGGCCTTTGACCTCGGTCAGTGGCTTGAGATGATAAATCATCAGAGCGTCCTGTCCACAAGGCAATTGATCTCCAGCAGCACTAGCAGTCAGGAGGAAACATATAAAGCGACACGACCCCGCAAACACGCCACTTCCAAGTCATTTCCTCTCAATTTCTCTCGTCCTCGTCTCTCTCTGACCCAGAAAAAAAAAAAACTAAAAGCGCGACCGAGATGGGCGCCGGGAGCAGCCGCGCCGACGCGCCCGCACGCCGCCGGGCGCGCCTCAGCTTAGCCGGGTGCTTCGGCTCCGGATCCTCTGCAGCCACCCCCGATGGAGGCGGCGGGAGACCCGCCGCGGTGGCCTCCTCCCTGCGAGCTCATGAGGTAGTTCCAGTACCGTGTCACCCTGTTGCCTGACTCGAGATGCCGGAGAGCGCGATTCTTTTTTTTTGCGTCTCGAAGCTTGAATTTGCCGTGTCCCGGGCATGGATTAGGCTCCGCGCAGAGGCGGGTTCGCCGCGATGGGTCGGGAGTTCTGGTCCCTCGGTTGACCTGTCGGACCGGGGCTGATGATTTTTTGGGGGAATAATTTTGGTTTAGGGGAAATCACGCCGGAGTACGAATGAGAAGCACGACATGCTCTGGAGCTTTTGAGTTACTATTAGTCTATTACTTCTTCGATTGTTGACAAGTACGGAACAGTTGCACAATTAACTGAAAATCCGTGGTCCTTGCAATATGCAAGTACGGATACTGGCCTCTGGAGTTACTACATTTTTGTGTGCACTTGCTTAGTATCATGTATCTTTCCATAATGCACATGAATGAAGGGTTAGTGGTTTACAGAGTCTATCAGTGCAAAATGAAGGGCTGGTATGAATGACAGATTTGTGAACTTTGGAACAGATTTTCTATTCAAGTACTTGCTATTTAGGGGCATACTTTATTGTTTTCTGATTTAAGTCAGTGGGAAATAGACTTTTATCCCTATAAGCCTGTTGTATTTTGTGTTGTAATCTGATATCAGAAAAGAATTCTCTACAGGTACAATCTCAGCAACAAACAGAGCGAGCAGCGAATGTTATGGGCTTTCATGCTTCTGTATCTGCTAAGGATATCCATGTATCCAGTGAAACAGATCCAAGAGTGCATTCCTCTTCAAGCACAATAAGCCATCATCTCAGGTTCAATCACCTGAACTGTCATGGAAACAGGGAGGATGGCCTGGGTACTGAGAATGCTGAAACAAGTGGCCTTGAAAGCTCAGCTGGAAAAGATGTCTTGCTTAGGGGGAATTTCAGTAATGACGCTACTCGTAGTCACAGAACATCAAGGGATAGAATAAGTTCTATAGGATCAGATCTGGAAAATGTTACTGGTACAGTCAGCACTAACGAAATAGGTGGTTCGATTTCAGAATCTGGTTTCCACCCCTCTTTCATGTCATCTGAAAGGATCATTTCTGACTTAGAAGGAGAGAGATCTCCCCAAGGGATCTCATCTACGACTGTCATGTCAAGTGAAAGATCAGATTTATCTCAATCTAGCTTAACATCTGTGTTGCCAAATACTTCAACTGCATCATCCGTAATTGGAGAATCGACCCCAGATTCAGCCCCTACCACAGCAGACATTACCATATTGAGTGGGCCACATGGTCTGAGTGGTGGGAGTATATTACATGATGACATGATGAGCATTTTCTCAAATGATGGTCTCAGACGACATGGAGATTCAAGCAGCAGTGAGACGAGAAGGGGCCATAGAAGGTTTCTGTGGGATGCGTTATCCAGACGTGGCTCTAGAGGTTATCCAGATTCTGATGCTGAAGACCTGGGTTTCTACAGCACATGGCTAGATCTTGGTGATAACCTATTTGGAGAGTTGGAGGAATCAAGATATCAGAGACGCCATGATTCAATCAGAGTAAGCCAATACTCAAGATCTCGGGTAATTGACTAATTGTTATGCCTACTGTATCGTATGTTTTTTCTATTATATCTTTTGCAAATTCATCTTATAATCTCATGTCACATGTTCTTGACTTTGTATTCTTCTTTTTTACAGATTACGGAGCATCGTCGTGCTGTTTTTGATAGTTTGAACGAACAAAGTACTGCTGCTTGTCCCTTGGGGATTCATCAAATTGGTCGATGCACTTGTGATTCTTTCCTGATTGCTGAAGAATCTAGTGCCCGGTCAAGTATATCAAGAATAGTCATGTTAACTGAGGCATTATTTGAGGTTTGTCTCTTCCTTCATGATCATTTGATTATCATCAGCATCCTAGAAACACAACATACAATATAAGGCCATGGTCTTTCTGCTCTCATTGTGCTTGAGTTTTGGCAATGATGTTACATTTGCAGTGCACTGGATTCAACTCATGTTCGGCATTTTGATTTGACAATGTTAATCTACTGTTGCCTTTGTATAAGCTCTAAGTTTGATATAAATGTCAAGCATATCTATTGTGGTTTTGAAATTCCATAAATTATAAATCAAAGTCTATCATACTTTTTGAAATTGCATGTTCCATTTTGATTTTTTTCTGAAATGAGTAAACATCAATGACAAATGTTGGTAAAATAAATGTGTTTATATTGATGTACGATATTTGGTAATTTTGTGAGGCCAAGTCGCATAACAAAAGTTTGGAAACAATGGTTGGATGGTTAGGCACGTTTGGAGTTATACCACAAATACAAGATGTTTTTTGTCGGGTAGTTACTTGTATCGGGGAGATTGCTAGGAGTGCTTGAACTGTGATTTCCGTTGCTGTTTGTTGCATTTGCAGCACATTACTGCTCGTCGTGTAATGATTTCCTGCACGATTCTTTTCAGGTGCTGGATGAAATTCACCGTCAACCTGCATCACTTTCACTTTCCATGGTCTCTGCTCAGGCTCCTGAATCTGTAGTTAATTCATTGCCATGTAAGAGCTACAAAAAAATTGAGGCACCTCAGTGCAGTGATGATATGGAACAGTGAGCTTCTCAACATTCTAATATCTCCGTATATTTGGCAATTTTTTTCTTTTGCATAATATGGCTTTGTTATAATTATGAGTGTCGATTCAAAAGATAAATGAAAAGCCCAAGTTCTCTTGAGAAACATCAGTTTTTTATTATCTTTTACATACTTGAGATATGTAAGCTGAGCATACCGTGAAAAACTAAAGATATTTATGAGAAACCATATCCTTTCATGCTTGACAACGTTGCCACCTTGAAAATACCTTATGAAGTAGTGTTTGTTGTGTATTACTAAGTGTTGTGTGAAGTCGTGTTCCCTTTTTTGAGGGGTAAGCTGCACATTATTTAGTGGTATTATTATTACCATTAGTCATTAGATAATGTCATGCATGCATATTTTCTCATTTGTGCCTGGATAAAAGAGGATGGACATCATCTTGGTATTTGAATATTATCTTTCTGGAGGCTGGACACTGAATTGTGTTTGACATTTAATGTTGATTGTTTAGTGTCAAAGCCCATTTGTATACCCTGGAACCTTTTAACTGTTAAATCAGTTGCGCCTCATAGAGTAAAATTTTAGTATTGCGACAGTTATCACATATTATGGAAGCCTGCATGCTTCCTATTTCCCATATTTTCTCATTCTCTTTAAGGTATATCTTTATGATTGAATATCTAACGTGACCTTGCTGCTCTGACCAGGTGCCATATCTGCTTAACTGAGTATGAGGATGGGGAACAGATTAGAACTCTTCCGTGCAAACACGAGTTTCATCTGCAGTGTGTTGACAAGTGGCTAAAAGAAGTGCACAGGTATCCTTTCCTGGTTGTGGCACTGGCTAGCTCTGATCAGATTCGAGTTCTCCTTTAGAATGCCTGCTCACTATTCTTCATGTTTGTGGTTGAAATGCCGCAGGGTGTGCCCGTTGTGCCGTGGAGATGTCTGCGAAGTTGCATCTTGAAGACTCTGACGCTGCAATGCCTCAAGATGCGCATCGGCGTCTGCTGCGGCTGCACGGTGAAAGCTAGTTCAGTGGAGCATCCTGTCATAGTGTCATCGTTGATAGACGACACCGCCAAGTCTCTCCTGCGGAAAAGAGCTGCCAAATTGTGCGACAAATGCGTCGTTTCATGTTAGCTTACAAGATATCTTGACTTGTATATAGCCTTTAGCATTCCCGTGTATGACAACCTGTAGATATATATATATGCAAAATTCCAATTCTATTTATTCCCGTGTATTTTGACGTTGGAAGTTTCGGCGGCGGGTGCATATGATGCCGTCTCATGTCGCGAAGCAGATAGGGAGGTCCTGAGCGCAAGAGATTGTGATACTGCGGACCTGGACGCAAAGGTTTGACGGAGAAATCTGACGTATAACTCTCAATCGATAAGATCCAACACCGTTAGAAAAATAAATGCTTCCACCTGCGCTTTACTATAAATTAGTACTATCTTGCGTGAAAACGCAGAAAATCATACACCTGCGCTTTAGTTAATGGACGCCGGCTAGCTAAAAATATCAACCTAGCATTTCAACCAAATGACGGGGACCAAAGTTTAATTTCTCAGAGTTGGCAGGGGCCGCGCGAACGCGTACCCCCTCTACCACAAATTACGACGTCCACTCTCCCGCTTGGGGAGATGGTAAACCAGCGCACCCACCATGTGCAATGTTGGCCACTGATCTAGGCCATGGGCATTCATGATCGCCCATAGACCCCGTCCAGGTAAGTATGTATCAACGGCGCACCTGGGTCATCTTATGTAGGAACTCGTCCGTGCTCGTCTGGCTGGGTAGGCGAGGTGGGACTAAATCCCGCGCACCTCATCCTGGCAACGGAGCCACGATGCCGTTGGATCTCGGTTCAGGGCCTTTCGCGGTGGCTGCATCGTACCGCGCTCGACTGGGCCGACAGGAGAGACCGGACCGCATGCGTGAGCCAAGCCTCGTAGTTTTGAGTTGTGTCGCGGCCCAAGCGTGGAGTTGGTGGGTGACGTGCTGACACGGCAAACAAACACAAGGCGCCCAGATCCTCCCCGTTGTTTCGCAGCATCACACCCCCGCCTCCTTGTCATTTCTCCCCCAGAACAGATCTGCTCCGCCGACACCGACACCCCCCTTCTCCCCTTCTTCCGGCGACCTGCTCGCCGGAGAGGGGGCCACCGCCACCACCGCGCCAACCCAACTCCAAACATACCGCATCCCGGATCCACCACCAAGTCAGAACAACCCCGATCCAGATCCAAGCGCGGCCATGGCTCGCCTCGGCGTGCTGCTCGTCTTCGTCGTCGTCGCATCGGTCTCCGCGCCGGGCGTCCGCGGCTTCTACCTCCCGGGGAGCTACCCGCACAAGTACAGCCCCGGAGAGCCCCTCAACGTGAAGGTCAACTCGCTCACCTCCATCGACACCGAGATGCCCTTCAGCTACTACAGCCTCCCCTTCTGCACCCCGCCCGAGGGCGTCAAGGACGTCGCCGAGAACCTCGGCGAGCTCCTCATGGGCGACCGCATCGAGAACTCGCCCTACCGCTTCAAGACGTACACCAACGAGTCCGACGTCTTCCTCTGCCGCTCCGCGCCGCTGGCGCCCGACGCCTTCGCGCTCCTCCGGAAGCGCATCGACGAGATGTACCAGGTCAACCTCATCCTCGACAACCTCCCCGCCATCCGCTACACCAGGAAGGACGACTACTTCCTCCGCTGGACCGGATACCCCGTCGGGATCCGCGTCGGCGACGACTACTACGTCTTCAACCACCTCCAGTTCACCGTCCTCGTCCACAAATACGAGGACGCCAACGTCATGGGTGCCGCGGACGCCACCGACGACGTCATCCCCGCGGGTGGCAAGGACGGCAGCTCCGGGTCGTCGTCCGGTTGGATGGTCGTTGGGTTCGAGGTCGTGCCCTGCAGCATCAAGCACAACCCGGAGGATGTCAAGTCGCTCAAGATGTACGACCACTACCCCAGCAAGATCAAGTGCGACCCGACCACTGTGTCCATGAGCATCAAGGAGAACGAGCCCATCGTGTACACGTACGAGGTTTCGTTCGTGGAGAGCGACATCAAGTGGCCCTCCAGGTGGGACGCCTACCTCAAGATGGAGGGGGCCAAGGTGCACTGGTTCTCCATCCTCAACTCCCTCATGGTGATTGCATTCCTCGCTGGTATTGTGTTTGTTATACTGTTGAGGACTGTCAGGCGGGATCTGACCAAGTACGAGGAGCTTGATAGCGAGGCGCAGGCGCAGATGAACGAGGAGCTCTCTGGGTGGAAGCTTGTTGTCAGTGATGTCTTCCGCGCCCCAAGCAACCCGATGCTGCTCTGTGTCATGGTTGGGGATGGTGTTCAGATCCTTGGGATGGCGGTTGTGACCATTCTCTTTGCTGCACTTGGGTTCATGTCCCCAGCCTCCCGTGGCACTCTGATCACTGGCATGCTGTTCTTCTACCTGTTCCTTGGAATCCTTGCAGGATATGCTGGCGTCCGTGTATGGAAAACGATCAAGTGTGGTGATCACTCCGGGTGGGTTGGTGTTTCATGGAGGGTCGCTTGCTTCTTCCCTGGAATCGCATTCTTGATCCTTACCACACTGAACTTCCTGTTGTGGGGAAGCCAGAGCACTGGTGCCATCCCCTTCTCATTGTTCGTGGTGCTGCTTCTGCTCTGGTTCTGCATCTCTGTGCCGCTTACACTTGTTGGTGGGTTCCTTGGTGCTAAGGCACCACACATTGAGTACCCTGTCCGCACAAACCAGATACCTCGTGAAATTCCTCCTCAGAAGTACCCATCCTGGTTATTGGTTCTTGGTGCTGGCACACTGCCCTTTGGCACCCTATTCATCGAGCTCTTCTTCATCATGTCAAGCATATGGATGGGCCGTGTGTACTATGTCTTTGGATTCCTCTTTGTTGTCTTGCTGCTCCTGGTCATTGTCTGCGCTGAGGTTTCCCTGGTTCTGACTTACATGCACCTCTGTGTTGAGGACTGGAAATGGTGGTGGAAGTCATTCTTCTCATCTGGATCGGTGGCAATCTATATTTTCTTGTACTCGATCAACTATCTTGTTTTTGACCTCAAAAGCCTGAGTGGACCGGTGTCTGCGACTCTCTACATTGGGTACTCACTCTTCATGGTGATCGCCATTATGCTGGCCACTGGCACCGTTGGGTTCATTTCTTCATTCTGCTTTGTGCACTATCTTTTCTCATCGGTGAAAGCAGACTAGGTTTCTACCTGCTGAGGAATCAATCACTTTGTTAAGATATGAGTCTAAGGACATTGAAAAGTTTGTAGCAACAAAATCATTAGTCTATGTCATATTTTGGTATACAGAACATTTAAATAACTGTTGTAAGGGTACTAGGATTTATGATTGGGCTTTATGAAAGAGATTCTAGCAGCTTGCACGATGCAATAGAATGGATTGTTTTATTCACATGTGTTATTTGGTTGCTCAGCCTGTGATTTTAGTACATGGTATTTTATCTGTTTCATTCTATGTTTAGTGATATCCCAGAATGTTTTTTTTAGCGTAGATATCCCAGAATGTTATGACCTGCTAATGATTCAATTACAATTACAGTTCATTCCAAAATGCACAAATTTATATAATATTACTATTGCTTCTGCGATGCTACATTATGGTGCATGAGTTCATTTTTTCTCTTCTCATTACATCATTTATGAGTATGTATGTAACGTTCTGAAGGAAGTAACACTATTGATTTTGTGAACCTGAGAGCATGCAGTCTTAAGATGGCTTCACATTGTAAGCCGCTAAGCCACTTCATTTTAACGTGATAACGGACCATCCTACATAGACAGAGCCAGGAATGTAGTTGCGAGTTGTGACCATGTACTCCGGCTTTTATGCTTGCCATGGAGAAGTATAATGTCTAGTGTGAATTGTCATTACTTTTTCCCAAGTCATCTCGCAAATTTTACTACAATATATGTTTAATTTTTCATCTTTCTTTCTTTGTCTCGTGTGTTGTGGGTTACATCTCTCACCTTAACTTTGGACTAAAAGTCTGTTGTTTTTGTTATAGTTGATTGTCAAGCACCCTTAGCTCCAAACCAGCCAGATTGAAAACTCTTAACAGCTTTGCAGTTGCTTGCGGCTCTATCCTGCTCCTTTCAGTTCTACCCTTTCATTTTTTTGTAGTATTTCCAATGTCCTCTATATGCATTATATTGCTAATGGAACGTAGAGGATTGATGCATGTGGCTGTTATCACAAATTCCTGAAATGCTTATATTTTGGAATGGTGTTCAATGCTGTCTCCATTTGTACAATAGTTATACTTTCATTGATGCATCTACTTGAATCCCTGCACAAATATGCAGATTGTGATTTTCTGCCGAAATAGATTTACATTCTTGCCCTGTGTTTTGATCGAAACATTTGGACATTATTGATGACCTAACGATTCTTCGGTGGTTGATGCTAAAATTCGAACAATTCATTAGCAGTTGCAGTATGTTGTCTGTTTGTGCCAAGCACTCGCGAAAATAATGTGAATTTACCAACTCATGACTGGAGCCTATTCTATGCCACACATTTGCAACGAATGTTTAACAACAAGCGAACTTATATTTTTGAAGTTGCTGTTTTCGCCCGTGTAGCCTTGTTCTTGTTCGGCGTCACCTCAGAGCCGAATCAACCAGCTGATATCCATTTGGTTTCGTAGAAGCCTTCCGTTCCGCGTGGAGCCGCCACAGAAACAGCAGCCGTATCCACTGATTCACCGTGGACAGCCAGCCCAGTAGGTCGGCAACCACAACCACTTGTGCTTCCGAAAGATCATTGAACCTCTTATTCTTCTATCTTCCTGCAGCGTCCGGTACACGGAGTTCAAGTTCTGGTTGCCCAGAAAATGCCTCCAGCTACTTCCCAAGAAGGAATGCTCAACGGGCACGCGACAGGGCACACAGATGTATGAACGCACAGGTCTCAACGCTTGACAGTAATCCAAAAAGAAAGAATCCCTCCCCTGCCCTGCAAGCTCAAGGTCTGAAAAGTTCGATCAACTAACGAGCCTCGAGGTGAACTCAAGCAATTCTCATCCTCAGCAATAGAACAGTCTCAAGGTCTGTGAAATTCAACTAACACGATCATGAAGACAATTTTATACCTAAATTAACTCACTGATATATGTAGATAGATACATAGATCACAAGTGACCTGACAGATACAAACTTCTTAAGACATTTCTTACATACGATGCATCCACTGCATAACTTAGCTAACGTTACCAAAGAGGCTCCTTCGATTATTCCAACGATGAACTACAAACCTGAAATCACGAGCTCAGGTCGTCTGCTACCAGATTAGCTACACCACCAATAACTTCATTTCCACAAGAACTGATAAAGCCCAACTCCTAACCAACACCAACGTGAAACCAAACCTTTAATCGACCATTACTCTATAATTATCCTACCTACTGACGCAGCAGCGTCAACCGAACCAGCTAAGCATCCTGTGAACCTAACCACCACCAAATCCAACATCCGGTAGCTCGTTCCCCAACCCTTCCTCTGAAAAAATAACGGAAGGGGTTGATCGGAACAGATACCGGTAGATCTGATACGGAGAAGCTCTCGATCGGATCCAACCGCCCATCAGGCGCTTACCGTCCAACGATCCATCCTTACACCCATCCATCCATCCATCCATGAGAAGAGAAGAACCGGAGACGAGGAAGAAGAGAAGAGATGAAGTAGAAAGCGACTTGAGGAGCGGACGCTGGTCCGGCGATGGCAGGGGGACTGTCAGGCGACCTGTCCGATGCCTAGGAGGCACCGCAGGCAGCGGGTAGCTTCGACCTCCGCGCGGCGTTGACAGAACGCCGTGATGGGGAGAGAGCTCGCATCGGGCGCGGAAGCGTACCCCGGCCCAGCGTACACGGCGACGTTGGCGGCCGCCACGACCTTTGCCGGCATAACGGTGGGCTCCTCCGGCCCGATCCGTGTGGTGGAGCCGAGGACGTGCTTGTTGTTCGCCGCCGCGGCTTGCGCCACGGGCGCCGGAGAAGGAAGCTCCTCGCCGCGCTTGAGGATCCGGACCTCCTCCATAACGATCCGCTTCTCCTTCGTCGGCGACGGCTGCTGATTACAAACAGCCGTCTTCGGAGGCGGCGAGCGGCGGCCCGGGGCCGCCGTCTTTACATATGGTGACGCGACCGTCGAACCCCTGGGTGCCGCCGCCTTCGGCGCCGGTGAAACTACCCTCGCTGCTCTGTGGGTCGGCGAGGACGCGCCCACCGGCTTCGGGCTCCGGCGGCGGCGAGGCCTCGTCGGGGACGGGGCGAACGCGTACGCGTCCAGATGCATCCGGTTGTTCAGCGCGTCGTGGTGTCCGAGCACCGCCATGGCCATGGCTGGGAGGAGACGTCAGGAGGGGGAAGGCGGTGCGGTGAGGATACCGCCGCGAGCCAGACCTAACGGAGGAGAAGGAAGAGGAGATTGGGGAGGAAGAGAACGGGTCGCGATGAGGACGGCTTATAGGGGCCATGAGATGCGTGCGTGGCCAGTACTCCGTGTCGATTTTATTTTATTTTGTTTTTTTCTCTCTTTGCTTGCTCTTGCTCAGTGAGGGAGATCTTTTGTTCTGCGTGACCGCAGCTCTCGCACCGTTGGATGCCGTGTGAGGTGGGCCGCCCGCCCTTGTTGAGCGGGACCGCGTGTGGTAACCGACAGGGCGGCTCGATTATTGGTGAGGTCGAACATGCACCCTCAGTGTTGCCCGGAAATTACATGCCGTGCCATCGTGACAGATATTTTCAGCTTCGACCCTCCTCGGTCCTGTCAGTTTTTTTGGTATGATCTGCGTACCATAATTCCTGAATCCTGCGGATATTTTTGGCAAATTTCATACAATTTGACTGTTTCTTTCCAAACTACTCCCTCTTCCGTTCACAAATTCAAAAATAAAACTAGAAGTTGATATATTTTTTAAACGGAGGGAGTACAATTTCTTGAAGGATTTTCTAACTTTATTTAAGATTGGTGTACTATGCAAGGAGTATGTTGCAGATATTGCAGAACACGGGGGCGTTGTGACAAGAAAGCAAGAAGATGGGGAAAAGAAAACGGAAAAGAAAGGCGAGAGAATAGGGGTGGTTGCCGTGGGAGCCGCGTCAGTGGAGGTGGACCAAGCGACAGCTGTGGTGCCGTTCCAGCGGCCTGCAAGGCGGTTTCCGAGCAAGCGCCCCGGGCCCGGCCGGCGCGTCCTCATTTACTAATCCCCACCAACCATAATTAAATCCTACGACTCATGATTGATGCTCGGCATCTCCATTGCAGCTGACGCGACGGACGGTGTAGCATCATTTGGCAGCACCTGTTATTATATTGCTGAGCGCAGCGGCTGCGCTATACGCACCGCTACCTGCGTATAGCGCGCCGGCGCAGCCGCAGCGGCTCCCCTATATGCACCTCTATTTCCCAGATATCTACAGTAACACACCAAATATAGGGGCACCTCTATATGGAGAGAGAAGGAAAGAAGAAGAAAAAAAGGAGGAAAAAAAAGAAATAAAAGGGGAGGAAAGGAATAAAATAGGTGAAAAATAGTATAGAAGTCTGATTTAGAGTGAACGAGTGGGGGAAACAAAACTGTAAAGAGAGAATCTTTTTAGAGATGGGATATAGAGGTGGAATATAGAGGTGAACCAGTGCGAACGGTCTTAGTTCAGATATCTACCATGGTTCCCTTCTTTAGCCTTGTCATTATCCCGAGCAGCCAGTGCGGAACTGAGAGAGAGGACACGGCACCTAATTCCTTGGTCACCTTCACCTTCCTGCGGTGGGCCTGCTTGCCCTTTCCTGACCCACCGGTCATGGAGTCTTTTGGAAGAAAGGCAAGATAGCAGAGGTATCGGGCCAAAGGGCGTAAAGAAAGGCCGAGGCTGTGCGGTGGGAAACAGAGAAATGAAAGCCGATGCCGACTTGGGAGCGCCCATCGTCACGTGCTGCGCATGCGTCACTTTGCTTTCTTGTGTCAAACAACGACAGCTCTGCGAAATGGACACGATGCTGTAGACGCACGTACGAGACCGACGCCACAGCACGCACACGCGTCCAAACGTCAGAAAAAACATATGGACTTTGCAATGGCAATGTCCATACAGTAAGCAAACGTGAACGCTAGAGTACTGAAGTCTGATGGCGGATGCTCTAAGTCTGCTCGATGACAAAAACATTTCTCCAAATTACACAAAACTGGGCACAACTGAGTACTCTAAAAAAAAATCTCAGCATAAGATCTATGCAATGAATCACAACAGGTTTGCCTCAATGTTAATACGTACCTTTGTCTAGTTGACGTTGTGGAAGGAATCAATGATAGCATCAGCAAGATAGTCGCACTTAGCCAGGGATAGCCCAGCTAACGAAATCCTCCCGTCCTTGGTCATATAAACATGCCATTTGTCTGTCATGTTGTGACTCTGCAAGAACAATGGATGAGGATATGTTGCAGTGTATGTTTCGTTCTTATATTTAGTTTTTTTTTTTCATGGATAAACCAAAGCAAACAGCTTCTGCAAACAGATTACTCGTTTGTATGGATCTTTTACATGGCGAATCAATAGCCAACATGACGAGGCATCTGAAAAATGTGGAAATTGTGTTACCTGTGTTTTGTTCAAACCAGTGTAGGAGAACATGCCTATCTGCCTCAGAATGAAAGACCAGTCCTTGCCATTCTTATCCTTCGCAGACAAACTATCATAGAGCCTCTGCCTTACATTCTTGATCCGTCCTGCCATTTCCTCCATCTCTTGCTTCCACTCACCAAACATAGTTGGATCACCAACAACATTCGCAACTATCCTAGCACCGTGGATAGGAGGGTTTGAATACATAGGCCGTGCCAATCGTTTCAGCTGGCTCTTTACCCTGCAAGGAAGCGACACAGGACGCCAGATGAAAATAAGATCCCAGAGGCAAAATAGAAAGATATTGCCTACATATTCCTGCATATATCACACATAATGTAAATGCTGATTGTCAAAAAATCTCATTAACTATGAGGGTGAACTAGTTACAAAGAGAGCGGCTGGAAAACTTACAAAAGCATTTACATACACATGTAACGGGAACAAATTTGTGCACTTAGGCAATCACTAAGAATAAAAGATTACCTATCTGCGACTTCTGATGTGGAGCAGACAACATTTATCGCTCCAATCCTTTCTGCATAGAGACCAAGGTTCTTGCTGTAAGACTGTGCAACAAACACTTCCATCCCACGCTTAACAAAAAGCCTGACGGAAAATGCATCTTCATCAAGGCTTCCGCTGGCAAAACCCTAAAGAAGCCTAGCAGTTCAGCAGGACAAGAATTATGATGAACAAAAAGAAAGTTCTCAAGTGAAAATAATTACCTGATATGCAACATCAAAGAAAGGCATATGTTTTTTGTCTTGAATGACATCTGCAATTCTCTCCCACTGTTCAGGAGTCGGGTCTATTCCAGTTGGGTTGTGTGCACAACCATGTAGCAGAACAAAAGATCCTTCTGGAGCAGCCTATTATGCAAAACATACACAATTTTGTAAACAAACAATTCTCATAACAGTGTGTACAATCAGTGACCTATGACATAAAAGAAATCTCCATCAAAAGGTCGAGTAAAAGCACATATAAAAAAGAGGATACAAATAAAATTCTTGAAGGTACCTCGATGTCAGCTATCATTCCTTCAAAATCCAGACCAACAGTCTTGGGCTCATAATACCGGTACTCTGACCAAGGAACCCTAGCATCATTGAAGATGTTCTTATGGTTCCCTGTTGACATGTAGATGTGACGGGGTTTAAACTTTGGCAATGAGGCACTCCTCCCAAACCACAAAAATTCAAGATAAATAAAATTTGGCACGTGAATCATTAAGAGTAGGTCCATCAGCATCCATACCCCAGGTGGGAGATGATATCAGTACTTTTGCTTCAGGGAAATATCTTTGTATAAATGCTGCAGCGAGGCGCAGCGATCCAGTCCCTGAGAGAGACTGAAGAGTAGCAACCTACGGTAGAAGCAATTATTAAATATAGTTAACTAAAATAAGCAAATGAAACTTCA
This sequence comes from Tuctoria greenei, assembly GCA_036927565.1. Classification (NCBI taxonomy): domain Eukaryota; kingdom Viridiplantae; phylum Streptophyta; class Magnoliopsida; order Poales; family Poaceae; genus Tuctoria; species Tuctoria greenei. The sequence continues at coordinate 27,222,672 of JAYESD010000002.1, read as the reverse complement.
TTATACTTGTACTTCAGAATTTTTCCTAAAATTTACAGTATCAAGGGCTACACAGTAGATACCCTTCCTTCCTTGATAACAGGGTTATCAGCTCCAAACAAAAGCTCTGTGGTCGCTTTGTTAAAAGCAGCTAAGCCTTCGATAGGAAGATACTGCACCATAAACCATAAGTTCAGTCTTTTGACTTAGATACATAAAACAGCATATAAGTCAGAGAAAGGAAATTCCTATTATCATGTCGCTTTAATCGAACAATTACACCAGACCTCCTTATTTTCTCCCTTCTCCAGCATAAGTTTTTCAGCCTGTAACATGCAAAATATCTAATGACAAGAGGAACTTCGAGTATTCATGAAATGCGAAATGCTGCTGATGATTAGACTCACCTTCTTGACTACATTGAGGACATAAGGCTGTAGCTCTTCTGTTCTGTAGGCACCAACACCAAGGTTGAGCTTCAGGTCATTTGTATCTGCTTTAAATGCTTCTGAGACCCCAAGAATTGGGTCTGGAGGGGCCGTTGGCACTCCTTCAAAACGAGTAACATCTACTGCAAGGGCCATCATGACATGGCTGAAATTCTGCATACAACAATGTCAGAATCCGAAACAAAAAATGAAAGAACAGACCAAGAGATGTAGAGGACCATGAGTCTAGAAACAAAGTTGACATCATATACAAATAGATCATGCACAAATTGGGAACTCTGTAGAAACAGCTATCCTGTTAATATGTGGGGTAAATACAAATGAGAAATTATGTGTGTTCCTACCATAACATTGAAGCTATGCAAGTATAAACAACATCAGTATAGGACAGTTCCTATAAGAAAACAATGACTTGACGTAGTATTCAGTATCCTTTCTTACAACGTAACAAAGATCCTTCGTGGCCCTAACACAGCTCGATATTAGCTCAGAGCCATTAACACTTGCTGACTTTGTTCTCGCGTAAACATATGGTAGTTATAAATGGGGAACACATTTACTAGCACATGCTGTACTACAGATAAAACTCTGAAACAATAAAAAAAGTTCTCTAAAATGCTGTGATTTCCTTGCCTAGCAAGAGCTGAGATACTTCTGTACTCGAAGTCAAGAGCATGCGGAGGCAGAAACCTAGGGGTATCGGTGCCGAATGTGATTGTAATCATGAGCTTCTACTGACCTGAGAATTTATGATAATTGAACACTTAAAAAGTGAACGTAGGGACACCAGAAATTTGGAGTAATCTACTAGCAGACCCAGTTCCTGAATTACCACTACTGAATCACATACGAAACACGGCGACATCCACAAACGTTTCACGACATAAACCCAGGCAATTCACGAAAGCAACTGCAGAATCTAAACACAGTCGAGAAAAGCTCAACGGGGGTCACCTTCCTAGTAATCCCCACGCGGCAGCCATTCCTCCCGTGATCCTTTCCACCGCCGAGAACCTGCGCGCGCCGATAAACCACGGCGTATTTACCAAATACTTCACGACACGGACCGAGGAACCAAAAAGTGGGCAGGAGCAGGGGATCGGGGACGACGCTGGCCGTACCTTGGAACGGGCGACTACGGGGGAAGCCGCCGGCGAGAAGACGGCGAAGGCAGCGGAGGCCATCACCGGGGGACGAGGGAGCAGCAGCAGATCAGACGCGGGGGACGCCCGCTGCTGATGTACTACTCAGGAGATCGGGAGAGGACGCTCGCCTTTGAGGGATCAAGCGGAAGGCACGAGTCGAGACTCGAGGGGGTGGTGCCTCCGTCATCCTACAAATTTCTGTCTATGGTTGATTAGTGTTAAAGTGAAAGTGAGACCTGGACCGATAACTGGGCCGTACTAACACAGTCCCAGGCTAAATCTTCCATCCCGGCCCAATAACTTGACATGTCCCAAGGCCCAACGATTAACACGTCCCAACCCTAACTACCCGGCGGCTACAAGCAGGCAGCAGCAGCCTCCTCCCGCCAAAACCTCCACCGCTTTCCCGCCAAACCCCTCCTCTATTACCCTCTTCCCGCCTCCTCCCCTTCCCCGCCGTCCTCCGCAAACCCCAAACCCCGCCGCCGCACCAGCCCTTCTCTCCTGCACAGCCGCAACAATGTCGGGTTGGGACGAGGGCGCCGTGTTCTACAGCGACCAGGCGCAGTTCCCCGGCCCTGGCGGCGACCCCGCCACCGACCTCACCCGCCACTCCGCCCTCCGCAAGTTCAAGGAGTTCCTCCGCGGCTTCACGGGCCCGACCGGCGACTTCCCCTACCGGTTCGTCTCCCATCAAGCTCCTGCTCCTACCCCCATTTCCAGATCTGACGCTCAAGCTGATTCGTGTGTTCGTTTGGTTCAGTGAGAGCCTCGTGCACAATCGCGACCATGTCACCGTCGCCATCGAGGACCTCGATGCCTTTGACGCGGAGCTCTCCGACAAGATCCGGAAGGCACCCGCTGATTATCTGCCGTTGGTGCGTTGTCTTCTTAATTTTCATTTCAGTATTTTTTTATGCTCCTGTATTGAACCACTTCATATGCGTAGTTTGAGACGGCTGCGGCCGAGGTTCTAGCAAGCCTTCGGTCGAAAGTTGCTGGCGAGACTGGGGAGATGGAGGAACCCGTTACCGGTGACGTGCAGATCTTCCTGGCGTCCAAGGAGAACTCTGTGTCCATGAGGTCTATTGGGGTCAGTGATCAAACAATCCTGAGATTTATGGTCAACGGTGTTTGTTAGAGAATCCATTTTCATGTTGCTGTTTGAAAAAAAAAATGCAGGCGGATTACATGTCCAAGCTGGTGAAGATCGCGGGAATTGCAATTGCTGCATCAAGAGTGAAAGCAAAGGCCACTCATGTTACTCTTGTCTGCAAGAACTGCCGCAGTGTGCGTACTGTACCGTGCAGGCCAGGCCTTGGTGGGGCTATTGTCCCTCGGACATGCGACCATGTTCCACAGGTATGTTCCTTGAAAATAGTACTCAATTTTTGTCAGAGGTATTTGCTGCAAAAGGGTAATTTTAGCTGCTCCTACACTTCTAGGTCAGAAGATTGTACAAAAAGTTAAATAAAATTGAAAAACAGATTAAGATAGGGAAAGAAGTAGACTGTAAACATCCGCATTCCACTCCTAAACAACCTTACATCCAACAAAATGGATACTCTAGATAGCAATGTTATCAAAGTTTTTTTTACTATATGATTCTATATGTGTGTGATTGTTTTTCCTTAGCCTGGAGAAGAGCCTTGCCCCCTGGACCCCTGGATTCCAGTTCCAGATAAGAGCAAGTATGTGGACCTTCAGACTCTCAAATTGCAGGAAAATCCAGAGGTTAGTTACTATTGAATCCTTTTGAAGCTTTCATATATTTAGTTAAGTAATATCACCAATACTCTGCTCTTAATTCTGTTTTGCAGGATGTTCCAACTGGAGAACTTCCGAGGAATGTGCTGCTTTCTGTAGATCGGCACCTTGTTCAGACCATAGTTCCAGGGACAAGATTAACTGTAGTTGGTATCTACAGTGTATACCAAGCATCTGCAAAGTATGATAAACTAAATCTTATTTAGTATCCTTGTTATTTTCGTAGGACAAGTACAACCTAATAATGCTGATGTGTTCAATTTGCAGCCAGAAGGGTGCTTTTGGTGTTAAACAACCTTACATTAGAGTTGTGGGATTGGAGCAAAATCGTGACAATAACTCAAATGGCCCCTCAAATTTCACACTTGATGAGGTGGGTTGTTTTCCAATGATTTCTTTGATGAATGTGATATATATGTAAGCTTGACTGTCCTTCCAAATTGTAGGAAATGGAATTCAAAGAATTTGCACAGAGGCCAGATGCATACCCCAAGCTTTGCTCAATGATTGGCCCTTCAATTTATGGCCATACTGATGTCAAGAAAGCTATTGCATGTTTATTGTTTGGAGGATCAAAGAAGGTACTTATTTTTGACATATTATTACATCTTCTGAATGAAACTTGATGCCTATCCAACTGCTTATTGGTGATGTTGATGTCATTATTCTGATGTTTCTACAGAGGTTACCAGATGGTGTCCGTTTGAGAGGAGACATTCATGTCCTGCTTTTGGGTGATCCATCTACAGCAAAATCCCAGGCAACTAACTACCGCTTAAAGCTCCATAGCATTTAGTCCAATGACACTTTGTAATCATTATAATTTAAAACTTTAAGTCTGGCAATTTATTTCGATGCTACAAACCAAATTACTAGCAGTCAGTGACATGTGTTTTTATGGTTCAACAGTTCCTCAAATTTGTAGAGAAGACAGCACCAATAGCGGTTTATACATCTGGAAAAGGTTCATCTGCAGCTGGTCTGACGGCATCTGTAACTCGTGATAGTAGCTCGGTATGTTTGGCTTCACTGAATAGTCTTGTTTAGTCAAAGTTTTATTTTCTATGGTTTAAAAGCTTTTCTTTCCTATACAGCGGGAGTTTTATTTGGAAGGTGGGGCCATGGTTTTGGCTGATGGTGGAGTGGTTTGTATTGATGAATTTGACAAAATGAGACCTGAAGACAGGTGCACATCAATTTTGTGTTTTGATGGAAACTAGAATAAATATAATACACATCTTTTTGTGCTCTCTCAAATCCATCTCATTTTCTTTCTATGAATTCAAGAGTTGCAATTCATGAGGCCATGGAGCAGCAGACAATATCTATTGCCAAAGCTGGCATCACAACAGTACTCAATTCAAGGACATCAGTTCTTGCAGCTGCCAATCCAATTTATGGACGCTACGATGATCTTAAGGTCAGTCGATTTGTTAATGCCTAAATTCTTCAGTTTTTTATTGTTGCAGTCTACTTGACAAATTATCTCCTGCTGTTCATCAGACTACAGCAGATAACATCGATCTGCAGACTACAATCCTTTCTCGATTTGATCTAATTTTTATTGTCAAAGATGTCAGAATGTATGAACAAGATAAGGTATGTAGCATAATTATTTCTTCTGTTTTTTTCCTGTGCTAGCTCAGTGATTAACACAAACTCCAAATTGCAGCTAATAGCAAGTCACATCATCAAGGTCCATGCTAGTGGTGCAGCTGCTACATCTAAGCAGACAGATGCTAGTGAAGGAGAGAATTGGCTGAAAAGGTTAGATGATGATGAATTTTCTGCTGTACATATGCAACTTAGTTTTCTTGGATTCTCATGCACGTCTTTATATTATTAGATACATTGAGTACTGCCGTGTGACCTGCAAACCAAGGCTTTCAGAAAAAGCAGCTGAGATGCTACAGAACAAATACATTGAGATTAGACAGGTATATACTGAATATCTCACTCAGTTTAATGGTTGCTTAGAATTTGTCTTCTCATTTATCTTGTTCATTTTACAGAAAATGAGACAACAAGCTCATGAGACAGGTAGGGCTGCAGCGATACCCATCACTGTCAGGCAGCTTGAAGCCATCATTCGATTGAGTGAATCTCTAGCAAAGATGAGATTGTGAGTACTAGATCACACTATTTGGAGTTCGTATGTTGTGCTACACCTTGTTTTCTTAAATCCATGCTTGTTTTCTTACATCCACGAATGATGCTTGAATGGCTCTTAGGACAAGCGTGGCTACACCAGAGCACGTTGAAGAGGCATTTAGACTGTTTAATGTCTCCACCGTTGATGCTGCGAGATCTGGAATCAACGAGCACTTAAACTTGTCACCAGAGATTGCAAATGAGATCAAGGTTAGTCCCTGCAACTCTTAAGCAAATTTTAGCTCTTCTAGTTTGCATTTTCTGAATGCCAACCATTTTGTTCTAACAGCAAGCGGAAGCACAAATAAAGCGAAGAATGGGCATTGGAAGCCACATATCTGAGCGACGGCTGCTTGATGAACTATCTAGGATGGGAATGAATGAATCTATTGTGAGTATCTGTCATAATATAAATTCCTGAAGCAATATGTAAGTTAAAGCCATTCAGTTCCTAATGATCATGTTGGACTGTTTCAGGTCAGAAGAGCTCTTCTGATCATGCATCAAAGGGACGAGGTGGAGTATAAGAGAGAGCGCCATGTCATTGTCCGGAAGGCTTGAGGTGGAGTATTTCAAAAGTGTATACAGTCCGCTGAATCTGCAGCCTCTTGACACAGGACAAGGCACATCTTAGTTATTGAGACATGACAATTGTAACCTGCAAGAACGAATGGATTTTTTCTGCACTGTAGAAATCAAGCTGCTGTATGGCCGTATTCTGTTGCTGTAACCATGAATTATCTAGTGTGACTGACATGTTGTCGGTGCTTTGGAAGTACTGAAGGTTCTGAAGCTGTACTGCTGTAACTCGAATGATGAATGAAATTTGTTTTCTGCGTTACACTACCAAAGCCGACAATAAGAACTGAACTGAATTGCTAAAATACGAGATGAATACAAGTAGAGTTTACTGGTTACAAGAAAAACAAATTCAAACACCGATGGGAACCCCAAGTTCCAACAAATAACCAGTGCTCGGATCACTTCCCACTCAAAATACAGATATAAGGAATTTCTATGCCAATTTGCAGAAGAACTGCATCCATCTTCCATCTTACACGGTGTAGCTCTGCTGGATGGTGTCGATGTCGAGCCCCTTGAGCTTCACCACCGACTCGACGTGTCCCTTGAGCGTGTGCAGCTCCCTCAGCCGGGCGAGCTCGGCACGCTTGGCGGCCTGCTCGGCGAGCTCCGAGAGCTCACGGTAGCCGCCGGTACTGTCGCCGCCGAGGAGCTCGGAGGTGGCGGCGCTCGGCTGGTTGAGGCCGTGCAGCGTCCGCTGCGCCGTCGCCCACTGCGCCTCGCGCTCGCCCTTGCCGTAGTCGGTCCGGTTGGTGAAGGCCGTCTTTTTGTTGATGTTGCTCCACGCCTTGCCGCTGAGCGCGTAGCGGATGATGAACTTGAGCACGTCCAGGGGCACGTAGGTGACGATGCTGAAGGCCCAGATGGCGGCGCCCCATCCCCAGCCGATGCCCTGCATCTTGCAGAACTCCCAGTTGGCGTACACGGCGATGCACGTCGCCACCAGCTGCGCCGCGAGGAAGGCGAACACCAGGAGGAGGCCCGGCCGCTCCACGAAGGACCAGCTCCGGGAGCGCGTCACGAAGATGAGCGCCTGGCTGATGATGCTCACTTGGAGGTACAGCGCTGCCATCAGTTCCTTCTCGTTCTCCTTGATGGACCTCACGCCGAAAGTGTCCTGCAGCACGATCGATTACACAGCTGACGCCTTTTCTTTCCTTTCAGCACCAGGGATCGACGACAGCAGCAACAACCTAGGTACGTACGTACCGTGAAGAAATCGGTGTCGTGGGCGAGGTAGAAGAAGAGCACTGTGACGAGGGCCATGTAGGTGCCGAGGACGACGCCGGTGGCGAAGATCTCGTTGAGCTTCCACGAGTCGGGCGTCGGCGACGGCTTCACGCGGTCCTTGGAGATGGTCATGATGGTGCCGTCGTTGAGGATGGCGATGATGAGCACCATGAACGGCGCGAAGTCGAACTTCCAGAGGAGCGCGACGAGCATGAACCCCAGCACGATGCGGATGGTTATGGACACGGCGTAGATGGTGTAGTTCTTCATGCGCTGGAAGATGGCGCGGCTGGTGAGCACGGCGCTGACGATGACGCTCAGCCCGGGCTCCGTCAGCACGATGTCCGACGCGCTCCGCGCCGCGTCCGTCGCGTCGTCCACGGCGATCCCGATGTCCGCCTTCTTCAGCGCCGGCGCGTCGTTCACGCCGTCCCCGGTCATGCCGCAGATGTGCTTCCGGTCCTGCAGCCGCTTCACGATCTCGTACTTGTGCTCCGGGAACACCCCGGCGAACCCGTCCGCCTTCTCGATGAGCTCGTCCACGGGGAGCCCGCCCATCTCGCTCGACTTGTCGTCGCCGAGCAGGCTGCTGGAGGGGTACATGTTGTTGCCCATGCCGAGGCGGCGCGCCGTCTCCTTGCCGATGGCGAGCTGGTCGCCCGTGATCATCTTGACGTTGACGCCGAGGTGGAGGGCGCGGCGGATGGTCTCCGCGCTGTCGTGCCTGGGCGGGTCGAACAGCGGCAGAAGGCCGATGAACTGCCACGGGTCGCCCGCGCTCTCCTTGCTCTTCTCCGGCACCTGCTGGTAGGACACCCCAAGCGACCGGAGGCCGCGGTCGGCGTAGCTGTCGATGAGGGCGTGGATCCTCTTCTCGGCGTCCTTGCTCATCCTGCACAGCTCGATGATCTGCTCGGGCGCGCCCTTGCTGACCCTGTGCCAATCGCCGTTGGAGTCGATGTAGGTGATGGCCGTGCGCTTGTCCACAGGGTTGAAGGGGAGGAAGTGCACCTCCTTGATGCCGGCGCGGGCCTCCTTGGGGTCAGCAAGCATGCCGACGATGCACGTGTCAATGGCGTCCTGGTTCTCGACACGAGAGGCCCTCGCGGCGTAAAGGAGCACCATGTCCTTGTCCACACCCTTGCCGCACACCTCGATGAGGGACTTGTCGACCGTGAGCTTGTTGAGGGTGAGGGTTCCGGTCTTGTCACTGCACAGAACGTCCATACCAGCCATCTCCTCGATGGCGGTCATGCGTTTGGTGATGGCGCCCTGCTGGGACAGGCGGTGGGAGCCGATAGCCATGGTGACCGAGAGCACGGTGGGCATGGCGATGGGGATGCCGCCGATGAGAAGGACGAGGAGGTTGTCGATCCCATCACGGTACGCGCGGTGCTGGATGGGGTACATGACGATGATCTCGACCAGCATGCCGACGGCGATGGAGATGATGCAGAAGTTGCCGATGGCCGTGAGCACGAGCTGGAAATGACCGACATTGTTGGTGCTGTCCACCAGGTGCGCCGCCTTGCCGAAGAAGGTGTGCACGCCGGTGGCGATGACGACGGCCTCGATCTCTCCCTGCTTCACCGTGGACCCGGAGAAGACCCCCTGGCCCGGGTGCTTGTTGACGGGCAAGGACTCGCCAGTGAGCGCCGCCTGGTCGACCTTGAGCGGGTCGCCCTCGAGCAGCCTGGCGTCGGCGGGGATGATGTCACCGAGCTTGATGCTGATGATGTCGCCGGGCACGAGGATGGAGGCGTCCTCCTCCTTCCACCTGCCGTCCCTGAGGACCTTGGTCTTGGGCGCGAGGCCGGCCATGAGCGCGGCGGCGGCGTTGCCGGCGTTGTTCTCCTCGATGAAACTGATGGTGGAGTTGATGAGGAGGAGGACGGTGATGCCGACGAAGTCCTGCCAGTCCGGGGGCTTGCCGCCGCCGTTGGCGAGCACGATGGCCATGATCGCGGCGGCCTCCATGACCCAGGACAGCGGGTTCCACATGAAGCCCAGGAACTTGAGCAGCTTGCTCTCCTGCTTCTCCTCCAGCTTGTTGGGGCCGAAGATCTTGAGGCGGTTCTCGCCCTCGGCGCTGGACAGCCCCTGCTTGCTGCATTTCAGGGTCTGGAACACCTCGTCTAGCGGCACGGTTTCCTGCACCATCACCACCACCATCAAAAGAAACACGAATGAGATGGAGATGAATGCACGGACGACGACGACTGCGAGAGGAGGAAGGAGAAAGAAGGTGATGGGGCGTACGAGGTCGACGGTCTCGTTGCGGACGTCCTCCAGGGAGATGGACGACGCCATGTTTTATTAGTTTTGCGGTGGGTTAACGTAACGGGGGTGGCGTGTGATGATATGTGGCGCGCACGGGCGCGAGCGGAGGGAGGGTGACCGCTCCTCGCTCGCTGCTCGCTGGCCCTGGCCTGGTTAGGCCGTCATGGAACAGCTAGCGGGGGGGCAGGGCTTGAAGAAGACGAGAGATGGACCTCGTCGGACGAGGAGGGCCCTCTTATACCGGCGACTCGCCCGCAGACGGGCGGTTGCATGCGGAGAACACGCCCGGACCGCATCCTCTAGCGTCGCCAAGAAGGCCCACGTGCGCTGCCCTGCCCTGCCCGCCATCCCGTTCGCGGAGGCGATGTTTACGGCGCGCGGTCCGTTTCACAGCCACAGGTGCTAACTTGGCTCTCCCTCTCCGCCTATCCATTCCGATCAATCTATTGATAACTTGGGTCCAGCCCACAAAAACGCACACGGGTCACTGTAATCACGTTCAAAATTCAAAGCTCGCAGAAGCACCGTAATCACGTTCCAAATTTCAGAACAGAATACAACTACTCTACCTGGGATTTGAAAAAGATAAGAAATTATTTTTGCTACTGCACCACAAGACATCCAGGGTAAACTTAACAGTTCATACGAAACATCTTCACTTGTCAACGTCAAGCACTGACATCACTTGTCAACATCAAGCACTGACATCACTTGTCAACATCAACATCATTCAAAACAAGTCGCTGAGGGTACTGCTTGGAGTAACTGACAGCACTACTTGGAGTTACCCAGCAGAATACAAGGTTCCTCCAAACGGCTGCACGATGTATTCTATGGGCAACCTTACCCTGTGTCCGATGTTGAGCAATGAGAGCAAAACACATATAACAGTTCAATCACCAACTCATATCTACCAACCAGGATTTCTTTAGCAGAATGTCACATTTGTAACCAACCTCTAGCAATCCACTTGCAACATAGACCAGCACCATACATCCGAGAAACAATGCACGATCAGGCTTCTAGAGTCACACCTCAGTGCACGTCAAGTGAACATGTGAATGGGATATGAATCACACAACAGTTTATCTATGAAATGGCAAATGAATCACACACATGTTCATTGTATCAAAATCGTAACGGAAGAGACCAATATACGCAGAAAATGACACCTCAAGGGATGCAATAGACCAGATAATTGAAATTAAGCCTCGGAGTACAACAGAGTATCATGTTTAGGGTGGGTGATATAACTAACTCCCTTAACATCATCCCAATAATAACGAAAGCATCCTGGAATCACTTGGTAGGTTGCAGAAACACTGAAACATCGACGAAGCAAGTAAACCCTAGCTTTCCCACGCAGCAGCGAGGTCCCTCCCACGCTCAGAAGCCGAGCTTGGTGCGGCGCCAGTGCCTGCGCTTCGCGTTGTACCTGAAACGGCACGAGACGCAGAGCAAAGGGGTCAGATTAGCTTCACCACGCGAAACGCACTATTCTAACACCTCCCAATAAGAATAAGAGATGTGGATTGACGAGGCCGGTACCTGATGGTGTTGTCGGTGCGCATGCGGATCCAGTAGGGGATGGGGCGGTTCTGGCGCTGCTTCTTCGCCAGCTTCATCTTGATCCGGAAGGTCTTGTGGGACGGCTGCCCGGACGAAAGAAGAAAGCGAGAAACCATGTCAGCGAAACGTAGAATCCCACGATCGATGTACGTACATGGCGAAGTCCATGGAAGCGAGGGAGAGGGCGAGGCGTATACCATCGTTGCGGCGGAGTTGAAGAGGCAGCACCAGCAGCGGCGGCGCGAAAACCCTAGCAGCGTCAAGCGTCACGGTGGTGGGCGCTGCGACTTATATAGTAGCCATAGCGGTCGAAAAGACTAGTTGGGCTGGACCTCTTTTTTTTTCTATTGAAATTGGACGGGTCTTGCGTCAGATTAATGGGCCTCCGTAGATGCCTATGGCCCAACATAGACCGTGGAGAAATTTATAACGGGGTGAATTTGGTTTTGTTTCAAACCCGGGCTGAATTTGTTGGACAGTCATCTGGGCTCCCGCAGAAAAGGAATCGAATTATCGAGCAGCAAAGGAGATTATTTTGGGTTATAAACAGACCCTCTATAAATAAAATACGTACACTACAATATGCTCAGCAGTTCAGCACTAGCTACTCTGAGATTCCATTCCCGTCGATTCAACGCGTCAACCTTTCTCCCCAAGTCGGCAGTTAAATAACAACCGCCGTCGTATTAATCAGCTACTGATATCTAGATCCTGGCGTTCTAAATCGTAACCGCGATTTGGGGCAGTGCAGGGCCTACCCAATTGATTACCACACGGTCTAAACAACAAGAACGAAACAGAAACGTCCCTCTCCAACACAGCTCCATCTCCGACTCAGAAACTGCGTCATAAAGCTATCCCCAAGCGTACTTTAAAACATATTCCCTTCTTCCCATATTATTTATCGTTTAGGACAAGAATTTTAGTTCAAATGAACTAAAATTCTTGTCCTAAACGACAATACGGAAAGGAGGAATTACTTTATATACTCCCTCCGTCCCCAAAAACTTGTCGCTTTGTAGTTCAAAAATGAACTACAAAGCGACAAGTTTTTTGGGATGGAGGGAGTACTATTTTCTTTTTACATTTACAGTACGTATTATAAATTACAATATAAAACAGTGTATATAGTATGTTTTACAGCGTGTCATTTCAGGCGGTCTAAGTAACGAAGACTGACAATCTACTCACGGGAGCCTGGCAAAGGTGCATGCATGAGGCAGCAAAATCGCAGGGCTAAAGCTTATTGTTAGCTTAGTTCTTGCAGACTCCTGTGAGTCATCGTCTTCATCCTGCGATCATTGGCACGGACGATCGTAATCCCATGCTGACATGGGGGATTCCGGTCATGCTGTCTGTGTCTGTCCCTGCGGTTGGAGCTGGAGGTCAATAATAACAACGGAGAGAGAGGGCTGCATGCCTCTGCCTGGGTTCATGAACCGGCCGAGATTTCCTGAACGCCGACAGTGGCAGTGCGTGTGGCTGCATATGCTGAGCATGTCTCGTGTCTGCGAGAACTCCCAGTCGTCCCAGTGATTTCGATTGATTGGCCGCGGAACAGTGCGCTTAGTTTGCTTGCTTGTGACCCAGTTACTGTATATACCAGCGCTATTGTTAGCTCGGAGAAGAACAGGTCGGATCATGCCCACATGGGGCGTCTTACATGCTGTCTGCCATGATCCACCATGCGTGTCATATTAATTTATTGTGCTGCCTTGCGTTTCCTCTCCTGAATTTCACCAGGATTTGGAACAAATTGTTCAATGGCGGCCACTGATAGCATAGCATCCTAAGATCTTGTCCCAATCATCATCTACCGTTTGGGTCAAATAAGATCCCACGAAATACGGATCGTAGGCGAGCATTTGGCCAACGATAAACCAGCTGTTAGTCATCCACATCATCATAACCTCCTGACTTCGTTCTGCAAGATAGCAAGTACTACTCCTGCAGGACAATGACGGCGAGAGCTACGTACAAAATTATCGTCAAACCGGGTGGTGAGCTGTTTCTCACACGGTCATAAGTATTTGTGACGGCAAAACGTTGCTGAGAACGGGGAACGCGGAGTGTACTGAAAGAAATTCGGTTGGTCAATACTCTGACCAATACTCTGATGACCGACCTGGAATGACCTTCTTGTACCTACAGCTCGCATTCAGAAGATATTGTGGAGGACTGCATAGAGTGGTTGGAACTCGTAATTGACAGTAACATGACCATGTCAGATTCGGCAGCAGCAAGTTGTTTATGCGTTTGGACCCTCTGTTTCAGCCTTCAGTGTGTGCATCGACGGACGAGAGATATTGTTTCAGACTTTCTAGTGTGATCTATAGATTCCAGACTGGTCGAGAAAAACGTTGCAGCCGACTAGTATTCGTGATTCTTAACTGCAACTGAAATACGTAATAGGAATGAAAATAGCGATACCGGAATAATGGCGCCGTCACTGCAAAGGATATGTGGTATGGCCAAATTCTTTCCATGCTTCTTCGTCCCGATGCTGTTTTTGAAAACGAGTCAGTATTATCTTTTGTTGGACTCGCTCGTCCTCAATTTCTGAGCTACCAGAGAAGATGTCAAGATAAGATTTGTGCCTGCGATGCATGGACCACTGCACGACCATGCATGCAACTGTGAGTGATTGCCACAAGAGCAGGTTTTTTAACAACTGTGCAGCACTGCAGCTGCCTAACAGGACAAAAGCACTGCAAGAACTGACTTGATTGTCCCATTTTCAGTTATAGGAAAGAAAATGCAGTACACAGTTCTAGGCTTCAGCTGCAAGTTCCAAAATTGTATCATGACGCGATCGTTAAAACCACTTGTAGTAGCTTCAGGATTCTGAATCCCTACAAGTTTGACAATTCAGCGGGCAATCCAGATAAGGGGGGATGTTTTTTTTTTTCGTTTTCTTGCTGGCATGCATGCTGATAGAAGGGGAAGGCACTTACTGGCATTCGTCTGTCATATGTACGTATGTGGTTAACTAATCAGACAAGCTGCTTACCGGCTTTAATAAAGAACTCTGAAACTGAAAACAGCCACTCATCTGCAACACAAAATAGCAACGAACCAGCCGTCTGCACGCTGTACCTGGGAGCAAATGATCCGAAGACAGAAGCCGGCGAAGTCCACTACCAGGTCTCTTTGACCTCTTCAGAGGAGCAGAGAGACATGGGCTCTGCCTGCGCCATGCGCTCAAATCGACATGGCTGGTTCCAAAGACCGTTTGAGCAGCGCTAGCTACTAGGAAAGGCATCATCTATCCGCTGAGTCGTAGTCTGCAGCTAGCCTACTCCCAGCGATGACGATTGACGAAGACGATAAGTACGTCGCATGTCCAGCGGCACATGGCCGCTCGCGATGCACGCACGCCAGTCTCTCAGTAGTCAGTAAGTTTCATAGCTCCGGTCATGTCGCCCAAGCACCTCCTCGTCCCTGTATGTCTCATGCGTCGCTCTTCTTCCCGAGGCCGCCCTAAAAGTTGGCGCCCCGGCCGGTAACGTCACTGCCCGACGCCATCGCCGCCGGCGAAGGCGGTGAAGCAGTTGCTGCCGCACGAGCTGTTCATCAACTGCAACTTGCGGTTGTCACTTGTCAGTAGCAGGACATACAGCTAGCTAGGGACCATCCGCATTCCGCAGACTAAACTGCCGCCATGCATGTTTAATTCTCAGCTGCTTTTGTTTCAGTCATTCAGAAGTAGACAAATGGCTGCAGTCTCGATACATGCAGTGTCAGACCAACGATAATAATCTTGATGAGTTCCTCTTCGATTGGCATGGCCGGCACATGCTTGACGAGCCTAGAAAGCTCGAGCAACATGTTTCAACGAATTTTGAGCTTCTCGTTTCATTTTAGACCACGAGCTATCCGGAGGAGTGAGGTAGGGGGTCACATGTGCTGTGTAGTGCCTCGCTCTACTCGTTAGGCCGGCCTGCTCAGATGCGCGTCTCGCAGCATGTGGTCAGTGGATATAGCGCACCAAACTCTGGGTGCATTGCATTGCATCCATGGTGAATTGGGAGAATTGCTGCTGGAGATTCCACCCTATATATCAACAGGTGCCTTTAGTTTCCCCGGCATGTCACGCGACGGTGCATCGCATGTGCGGTTGTTTGTCTGTCTTGCACGTTCCTGATGACTGCGGCCACGGAAAATGTCATGACCAATGTATACTGTACATCTTTAGCATTCTCACTTGTCTATCGAGAGAACAAAGTATTCATATTTTATGCATATTATTTTTTAGGGAACATACTAACTGCTAATATTATGTTGTGTACGGACGCGGTGATACGAA
Organism: Tuctoria greenei; assembly: GCA_036927565.1. NCBI lineage: Eukaryota > Viridiplantae > Streptophyta > Magnoliopsida > Poales > Poaceae > Tuctoria > Tuctoria greenei. The sequence continues at coordinate 27,207,214 of JAYESD010000002.1, read as the reverse complement.
GTTGGAACATGAGTTTTGTTGTGGCATTCCCCTTTGAGGTTTGATCTCATTATATAGCAATACATGGAGTAGAGTATAAGTTAGAATTACAATAATGATGACACAATCAAATATTATTGCCGGATATACACACCGCCACTGTCGGATATGCAACAGTACTTGTTATATTTACGCTAAAGACGGGAAGTCTCTTTAATTTTCTGGCCTGTGTCTTATCTACTTTCGTGTGAACCCACAGTCGAGCCATGCCGCTCCTATGGGCCTATGCCTAGAGCATCTTTTGGATGTGTGAGTGAGTCTCACCATTATGGTGCTACAGTGGTTTTCCCACCAATGAGCTGCTTCCCAAACGTTCAAGACGATCAGCTGTCACGAGTCGGATGACTACGATTAGACATGGAAACAATAACGAGAGAAGACCAATCAAGCCACACTGAAACGGACACGGCTTCCCTCCTCCCGTTTGTCCTTCCATGCGTCCTCCCGTTGATGTATCATCATCTTATTTGTTGTGAAGATATAGTAGTTAAACTGAGTATTAATGAAGAACCAATAATATTTTGACACGTCAATGAGAGGACGCATGGGAGGACCGATTGGGAGGAGGGAAGCCGCATTCCACTGAAACTTAAGCCATGACACCCGGTGGGCCCAATGGCCGTTGAGCCATTGTCCATGCATGTACCCTTCCAGTTCCAAGCGTCCAGCAAGATTCCCAGCTTCCCCCTCCCTATTTATATCCCGTTCCATGGCTCGCGAGCCACGAATCGCACACCCCTGCAGCAGCTCGGTCCTCTTCGTAGTCGTAGCGACGCCCGCGCGCATTATTAGTAGAACGCAGCACAGAGCGACTAAAGCCGAAGCAGAGCACGTTGCATCAGGCTAGCATTGCCGTCGGCGTGTCCAATAATGGCGCGGGCGCAGCAACGGTATCGCGGCGTCCGGCAGCGCCACTGGGGCTCCTGGGTCTCCGAGATCCGCCACCCGCTCCTGTACGTCGACCGGCCGGCGGCAACCCCTCCTCCTCGTCCAGCTAGCACCTCCTGATCAATCACGATGGCAAAAAAGTTGCTCACCAAGCTGCTGCTGGTGCTTGGATTTACTGTATTTAATTTGCAGGAAGACGCGGATATGGCTGGGCACGTTCGAGACGGCGGAGGACGCGGCGCGCGCCTACGACGAGGCGGCGCGGATCATGTGCGGGCCGCGCGCGCGCACCAACTTCGTCCCCGCGGACGCCGGCGCCGCCTCCTCCTCGTCCTCGTCGTTCCTCTCCGCCGCGCTCGTCCAGAAGCTGCACCGGTTCAACCTGGCGTCCGTGCAGGCCGCGCAGCGGCAGAGGGAAGCGGCCGCCGCAGCTTCAGCGGCCGCGACGCCGCCGTTCTACGTCCACGAAGCAGGGACGAGGCAGTCTCCGTCGTCGGCCGCGGAGTGGGGCGGGAGGTCCCTCGAGGAGCAGCACGTGGAGCAGATGATCGAGGAGCTGCTCGACTCCAACTTCTCCATGGAGATATGCTACTAGCTGCTGCTGATGCTGCCTATTAGATCCCCCTGCCTCTGCCACCCCTCTGTTCCTTCGCCATGATGAACCGCGGCAGCATGCATGCGTGCTCCTTGCGCTGCACTCGGCTGCACCGTACCCTGCAGAGCGTGAGAGTTTCGAAGAATTCCATACCATTCTGATTGTACGAGCTAGTTTTCGCTGCTACGTGTATAGTATAGTATAGAACGTAGCGCTAGGCCGCTAGCGTCATCGAGTATTTTTATTATTTGATGCATGTATACACTTTTATTGGGTGTGCCGTGTGCATGGCTGCTGAGTGTTCTGTCGAAACCCCCCCCAGCTGCCGCTGCTGCAGCTGATTGATCAGCCAAGGCTGCTTGCTTGGGTCCGATCCGACAACCTGCACCGCCGACCAGGCAAGTAGCATCTGTGCTACTACATCGCCATTTTTACGGACGCCATTGGCTTTTGTACAGTGTCGCGTTCACCGTGGTCCGTGGAGGGAGATGAGACCCTGGGACCCCTCCTCCTCTGTTCCTGAACCCCGAGTCTCCGACCGTGACATGCAAGCAGAGATCGCAACTGATTAGTATCTGTGAACAGAGCATCTGCATCAATTGGACGTGTAAAACCCCACGACAAAATCATTCAATACAGACTCCTCCCTGGTCATAAAACCTCGCTCTGGGGGTGCAAACTCAGAGCCTATCCTGTCGCATGTCGCTGCCGACTGCCGTCAGAATTTCCAAGGACACGTGATCGGGAATGACAGGGGAGGAGGAGTCGTGCGTGACGTGTCCGAGGGGCAGAAGCATCCCTTGTGCACCTGTCTCCGGTGTCACTGTTTCTGCACAGGTTACCCGTATCATTCCTCGAAGCGAAAAGATGGGCAGTATGTATAGATACGCCAATTTTTGCTTCGAACCACTAAGCTTTTTGGCATAATTTGGAAGGATTGTATGCATAGAGGACCATATATGTATCTGAGCACAGTTCAGTGGGTCTGTGCTATATTTCACGAAAATTAAAATTAGTAAACTTTCATATTGTACAAGATGAGGAGAATTGGTGAGTACGTGGATGATTGGTTCTTTTGGCGTCCGCAAGATGATTGAAGTTTGAATTCTTCGGAACCTGAAAAAAAAAAACCCGTCAGAAACTGATCCAAACTATCGGCCCAACTCATCAGGAAGCCAAGCCCGTATAGCCCAATTCCGTGTACTCTATCGTGGGCCTCCACGCCCCCCCCTTCTCAAAGGTTTCTTTGCTCTTCTCCTCCAAATCCTCCCGAGTCCCGACTCACCCAAAAAAAAAAATCCTCCTCATTCCCCGCTTCCCATCCCCATCGCGAGATCGTTCTCGTCACGGAGCCGACGCGATGCCGCCAAGGAGGAAGCGGCGAGCGGCCCCCGCCAAAGAGCAGCAGCCACCGTCGCCGCCGCCGCCGGAGCAACCTCCACGCGCCGACGCTCCGTTGGCGGAGAAGCTGGCTCAGGTCAATAACCAGGAACGTACGGCGCCCTAAACCGATCTCCCTCATTCCTCATCTACTGCAGCGCCCAGCAGCTGAGCCGTATCTCATTTCTCTACTCATGCATTTTAAGAACTCATTCGCCATATAATTTATGTATGTTGGGCTGGTCCGATCATTTAGCGTCGCTTTCTAAGAGACCGCAATGTAAATAGAAAACATCCCATGGGAAAGCCTCACGGCCTGGTGGTCGGTTGTGTTGCATAGTACTCCACTCATGCCCACAATAATTGTCGTTGTGGACAGGACTTTTAGTTAATTTTGAATTAAAAGTGTTGTCTAAAACGACAATTATTGTGGAAGGAGAGAGTATTTCATTGCTCGGAAGAATTTGGCGCTAACTGTAATTCGTTGAGGGGATTTCGGCTCGCTGTGTCGAATTCTGTGAGGACCCCCCAATCGCCAATCGTCCAACAACGATGCACAACTAACTAGGTTAGCCTTGTGAGTTTGAATAATCAGAACACACAGCTTTAGCAAAACAATAACAATAACAGCAGGAAAAATCCGAAGGGGCAGATTAAGTTGTAAAATTAAAAAGAGCATTTCAAGTTATGATTTGTGAACTCCCACTTATTTTGCCACTGTTTGGTTTTCCCTGTTGTCTTCCTAGTACCTCAATTGATAATGACGCAAGGCATAAATGCCTGTTGCCCTGTTCATTATCATCATAACAATTTTGTTTCTATTGTTAATCTCGAGTCCTCAACATATAGGGGATCACCGGGTCACTGCCATCAAAGCTACAGAAGAAAGAGAGGGCGAGAGCATACGTACTTGGTTACAATTAGCGCAGTCCTATTTTTCCAACGAGCAACTAGAGTCAAAGGCTTTGGATTATTTCCGGGAGAATTTGCCCAACTTATCAGTTGTCCATATCCATAACGAAAAGCATAATGCGCTTGAGCTGAAATGGAACGACGGTGATACATGCATAGTTGGAGACCTTGTAGATGACAGAATTTTGCGAGCTTCGATTGCATCATTACCAACTGTTGGCGGCCTCCAATTCCCCGGGGATTCAGGTCTGATCATGTTCTCTACCTAGTAATGGCATATTTACTTTACGGTCACCAACCAGTAAACAGTCAACTCAAATGGTTTGGTCACCTCATATGATTTTCTGCAGTTGGTAAGAATCTGTACGGGCATTCTAGTTTTGGTTTTGGTGAATCTGTAAGTATTTCGGCACTTAGTGATACTGTATATTTCTGTCCTACCCGTTCACTATTCTTATAAGCGTATGTTGCTTTGAAGGCTTGGAGTGAACTACCTGCAGGTCAAATGGCAGGTGCACCAGATGCTTTTCGGACACCTGGGGTTTGTATTCTTCTTCTTTCCGCTTTAGACAATTGGTAAAAATTTCGCATGATATTTTGACGCTATGGTAGTTGGATGAATAGCTTGTGGATTTTCTTGTAAACTTACCTTTTGTGTTTTAACATTATTCCGTTACAGGCTGTGAGCAGCCAGCTCTCCTTTGGCATGACACCCAAAACTGCAAGGTTGCCCAAGAACGGTGAGATGCTCTTATCTGTGTGTGGCTCACCTCTCGGGGTGTATGAAGAAGAAAATTTAGCAGCTATTTAGGGTATTTCTCTTGTTCTCTTACTCATTTGGTGATGCCCGGAAGCTCTTTCACTACCTTCAGTATCCTGTTATCTCACCATTTTTTTTTCTTTCAGAATCTGGCAACGGAAGTGAAGATGCTCCCTGCTAACACGCTAGATACATTAAGAACTGATGTCCAAAGGCATTGCAGGATGTGAAGCTCCGTTGAGCTCTTGGTGAAAGTCATAAGACTATATGCTGCAGTATGAAAAGTTGAATGTTGTTAACCAATGCTGTATTGCCTAGTCCAACGGTATGCCACCCATGGCTTTGGCTAGCATAATGTTGCAACACCCATATCTTATGGACCGTGCCTAACAACCATGATTGAAGTATGCCATGACCTGATTGGCGAGTCTGAAGCATGTACGTATTAGATAATCTACGGTAGGAACTGATTTGAGGTTCAATCCTTCTCGGTGTATAAGTTGACACCTCTGTTCTTAATATCTCTTGACTCTAATGTATTTAGAACATCCTCTATATATTTGATGAACGACTTTAGGATTACAATGCTCTCTTCTTTCAGCAAAAAGCTGTGCATCAAGTACTTCGACAACCTTATTGTTCTTCTACAACAGTTGTATTTAGTCCAGGTCCAAACCTGGATTTTTCAATAAAAAGTTGCATATAGGTGCTCCAAACATGGTCCAATTACAAAGCCCATCAACACCACGCAGGATTGTAGACCCAACTACTCCCTCCGGTACTTTTTATTTGTCGTTAGGACATCACCTGCCAATTCAATTTTAATTGATTTGCTTGGTCCAAAATGACAAATAAAAGGTACCGGAGGGAGTATCATTTTTCAGTTTAGGTCCAATACAGTGCAGCCCAGCCCACCATTGTCCGCTCCGCGCCCTAGTTTGCCGCCTCCACTTCGCGGTTCGTCAGATACTCCGTCGCCGTCGCGGCCGCCGCCTCTCCCCACCGCTGCTGCTCGCCGTCGCCGGCGTGTACTCCTCGACCTTTCGGTCAGTTCGATTACTGAGGATGACCATGGCGAAGAAGGGCGAGGAAGAGGTGCCCTCTGACCGAGTGCCGCACCTACCGTGGATGCGGTACCCAGTCGACATCGATGCCTTCTCCGGCTGCCCCGTCTCGCAGCTCCCTCGGCTCGACCCCAGGTGCGCTCACCATGCTCCTAATTTGTGTTTCTGATCACTTGGACACGCGACTCGCTACTTTAGTTGAAGCTCCTACAACGGCATTTAATGTATGGCTTTGATTCCCGTTATTCTGCCGGTGACCCGTGTGTAGGTGCTATTTAGTGCACAATAACATGGAGTTGGACTGGCTTGGAATTAAGTTCACTTTGCTTGGTTGCACGTTGAAACTATGATTCTGAACTGTCTGTGTTTTCCTTGTGCAATTAGTTCGGTCTGATGCACTATGTTGAAACTGATTCTGAATGGCATGTGCTTATACAATTCATTCGGTCAGACTCACTATGTTAACTAAGATGCATTAGCAAAGGTGTGGTGGTATTCTACTTAATGGCTTGTGTGCCTAGCATTCTGGCTCATTCACGAGTGTATTCAAATACCTTTTTTTCCGTGCAGTTAATTTTAGTAAGCTAGATAAGGATGTATACACTTAATTCTGTAAATAGCTTAGAAACAACACAATCCCCTCTGATGTTGTTTCACTGTTGTAGATTGGTGGAGGCTTTGCAGAGAATGGGAATCGAATCATTTTTCCCAGTCCAGGAAGCAGCCTGGCTGGAAACAATTGGTCCTGGTGCTTTTGAGAGAGATATTTGTATTAATTCCCCCACTGGATCTGGAAAGACTCTTGCTTATGCCCTACCTATCGTGCAAGTGCTCTCCACCCGGAAAGTTAGATGCTTACGTGCGTTGGTTGTGCTGCCTACAAGAGATTTAGCATTGCAGGTTTGTTTGATTTCCTTGTACCTTTTAGAAACTTAGCCCGACAGTGTTAAACATTTACTTTGGCATTTATTCATTTGCTATCAGGTCAAATGACATGTACCTTCTGCGCTTATTCAATTTCAGGTTAAAGAAGTTTTTGATGCTATTGCTCCTGCTGTGGGGTTGTCAGTAGGTTCAGCGGTTGGTCAGTCGTCAATAGCAGATGAAATTTCCAATCTCATCAGGAAGCCCAAACAAGAGCTTTACCCAACTATTGATGAGGAATATGTCCAGATGGAACCACAAACTAAAATTGATATATTGATCGCAACTCCTGGAAGACTGATGGATCACATTAACATGACAAAGGGTTTCAGTCTAGAGCATCTTCAATACCTGGTAGGCTTATATTAATAATAATTTCTATGTGTTTTTTGCATAACATGCTCTCTGACAACTGACATGGTAATGCTTCATATGCTTACTTTGCATGAGAATTTCAATTTTCCATGGTCTACTTTTCCTTCTTAATATGGGATTGTTTCTTTAACCTTTAAATATCTTTGCAGTGCCTTGGCACATATTACAAAGTACACTACGGTGTCCTGTAGATTTTTAGGGAGATTATACTCAGGCATTGCTTTTGGACAGCGTGCTTAGAGTTTTCTTTGTGTCTGGTCTGTGTCCAAAGATATAATAAGGTGTAACATATGACATCCTATCTAATGGCATCATTATATGTTTATTCTGAGCCAATTCGGGGCAAACAAGCAAAGCCTGAATTCACCTTTTGCTTTAAATCCTTATTGTTATGGACGTCTTTCAGATCATGCAAGTATCCTTTGCTAGCAACATGATTTGTTATGTTTTGATATGTTCTTCTGAAAATTATTGGACTTAGACTATCAGTGGTTTGTAACATTTGTGTATCAGGCTACACGGATTTTGTAGACTGCATCACTTTTCCATGATCGTACTTTTCCATCTTCCCAGTTATTAGTACCTCATAATGTTGGGATGCAGGTTGTTGATGAGACAGATAGGATGTTACGAGAGGCTTATCAATCCTGGTTGCCAACAGTGATCCAGCTCATTCATTCAAGTGGCCAAAACTCCTCTCATGACACTGGGAAATCTCTGCTACATACATTGACTACCATTAGAAGATCGTAATCCCCTTATACCCTAATTTCATCCTCATATATTTTCCTTTCTTTTTGTAAGGGTCACATTTCTTGCTTATATTTTGTCCAAACACTCTTTTCAAGGCATATTTGCTCATAACCTTGCACCTTGCTAACTTGTCTTTCCTGACATTCATACTTTAACAGCCGTTTTTATTTCAACTGAGGAATTTATTGATATACTCTGTGTCACACAGGGGCATCGAGCGTGGGTTTAAAGGTAAATGCTGTCCAAGATTGGCAAAAATAATTTTGTCTGCTACACTGACTCAAGATCCTAGCAAGCTTTCTCAACTTGAGCTGCACCATCCCTTATTATTGAATAGTGGGAAGAAGCGTTATAGGATCCCCACAAAGCTGGAGTCGTACAAACTGGTTTGTCTACCTAGCTCCTTTACTTTACATAAGTAATGTTGATGTGTCCAAGTTGTAAAAATACAGTTGGACATTTCATTTTGCGCACTCACTTTGTATGCTGCTGTTGCAGATCTGTAAATCAAACTTAAAACCGTTGTCTCTCATTGTGCTTCTCCAAGAGTTGCAAGGGAGCAAGTGCTTAGTTTTTACCTCATCTGTAGAATCAAGTCACAGACTAAGCACTTTACTGGGATTTTTTGAAGACTTACCCTTTAAGTTTAGTGAATATTCACGTTTGCAGCGTGAATCTGCTCGAAGGTAACTTACCTACATTTGGTTAAATTGGGAAATCAAAATTCTAATTGTGGAGTTGTTAGCAAACAGCCACAGCTGATTTTCTTTTATTGAAATGTTATTTCAAGTTGTATCCCTGTAGTTCAATTCAAGTTCGAACCAGCCTCGTTGCAAAAGCAGGGTTAATACCGTTTAGGAATAACGCTTCCCCAGGTCCCATAATGTGTGGGAGCCTTTGGCACTAAGTACGCCCTTTAGTATTTGGATCAGATGAGTTTAAGCAGAAGAAAACAAGCAGTACTTGCCTACGTAGAAAGCTCTCGTTGTACTAATGATGGGTGTAGAGGATGATATGTTGAGTTAATTGTCTCATTCCTGCCTGACACAAGTTGATTTTCTCTCCTTACAGGAAGACACTGGAGGCTTTCAAGGAGGGAAACATAGATGTTCTAATTGGTACAGATAGAATGGCTCGTGGAATACATATCGATGGTCTAAAATATGTTATAAACTATGACATGCCACCCTATGTGAAAACATACATCCATCGAGCAGGACGGACTGCTAGAGCAGGGGAGTCTGGTTCTTGCTTCACCTTTTTGAGGAAACATGAGGTATGCATTCTTTAACTATTGGTATCTTTTCCAAGACAACAATCACGTGTTGAATTACGAAATGTCATGTTAACATGCATGACTTGAATGGAGAAAGAGATGCAATCTCATTTTGTTCATATGCAAAACTGAGGTTAGACACCTGAACTCTATGTTCAGTGTTGGTTGAGTTGGTTGGTGTTATTCTGAATTCCGATGTAATATGATTTGGTGGAGAACGCTGTCATATGGGTCTACATTGCGTTTTGAGCAGTGAGCATCAAGACCTGATCTAATTAGGATCTAAGACGTGCATAAAGAACTATAATGTCTATGTATCCCATCAGTTTCTCCTGTTTATTAACGAAAGAAAACCCAACTGGATCATACCCAGTGCCATGGCCACAGAATATCTTCTGTAAATATTTTCTTTCTATTTTGGTTGCTAAGACAAATCCTCTGCAGGTTAAGACTTTTGACAAAATGCTCAAGAAGGCAGATAATTCCATTTGCAGCATTCGTTCACTGCCCGAGGAATCAATAGAAACACTTCGTCCTGTTTTCTCCAGTGGTAATTATGGTTCTTTCCGTTATTATGATAAGCTGTTTTAGTTACTTCACACCTTTATTTTATTGTTCTAATGTTCCATTGGGCATACATTCTAACTAATTGCATCTTCATATCGGTTGTTGAAGCTCTGAAAAAGCTGGAAGAATGTCTGGAATCAGAAGCTGCAAAGAAATCTAATCCAAGGGATAACATGCGTAGTACTTCTAAAAGAAAGAGAACAACAAACCAAAAGTGAAGCAATAGAGTAGATCTAGTTCTGAAGTATTCTCAACGTTAAACCTGCATTTGCTAAAGATTTAATGAGATCTGCTTCTTAACAAGAGATGAAATCTTTCCACAGTACATCCGACATATTTATTTTTCTTAGCTCATTGTCATTATGTGTGACACATTGTTTAAAAAAAGGACAGCTCGGTGGTCGTAGGTCCTGGCTCCCGCTTGAGCAGGTACGGGAAGGGTCTCATGCACTCTGGGTTTTTTTATACGCATATATGTGAGATGCTGTTTTCGGGACTCGAACTGATGACTTCATGTTCACAAGTCAATTAGTTGCACACGAATTGTTTAAAATAAATAAATATCAGAGGCCTTAAAAATATCAGAATCCAATTGATTACCAATAAAAATGGTACAGAATGGCGCTTAATAAGTACGGCTCTCCGATCCTTCGCAGCTCGAGATGCTGGCTCTGGCTGCCGTAGATGGTGCCCGTTTCGGAAACGGAGCGTGCCGCGCACAGACGCACGGCGGGAGCAGCCACACGCTTTAACGTTGGCTCTGCTCTGGTTGGATGAGAGGAAACGCAGGGCAAGTTCCGAGTCGGCTGGGGTTGGTTTCGATTTATGATGAACAAGCCTGGGGCTGGGGTTGGTTCCGAGTCGGCTGGGGTCGTTCGTGTCAGCGTGTGTTAAATGGGGAGCATTGCTATGAATACATGGTCAAAGTGAAGTGACATTTTGTTCCTTCCCAAAATGCATCGTGAACAAGCGACTTGATGAGGGGACAGCACACAGCAGTCCAGCGAAGGAAGCAAAATTTAGTGGTTGGTCAATGGTGCGGCAGAGCGGCTGTTCCACCTGATCCGCGACTCGTCCGTGAAGCGGGCGGCGAGCTTGGCGGTGTCGCGCCACCGGCACGCCTCGCGCTCCTTTTCCTCCAGCTTCCTCCGCGCTCGCTCCAGCTCCGACTCCAGCTCCGCGATCCGCGCCTCGTGCCGCGACTGAAGCAGCTCGTGCAGCCTCCGCTCCAGCTCGCGGGCAGGCACGCCGCCGTGAAGAGGCGGGCACGTATCGTCCGTCTCAGAGTTGCGTTCGTCGTCGTCTCCGTCATCAATGTCGGACTCAGAGCAGATCACCGAGTGGCTCCCCGAACTGGCACCGCTCCTGGTCTCCGCCTGCGACGATCGATCGATCGATCGATCAGAATCGTGAATCGAGCACACCACTATTATAAAATAAATTGCTATGAAACTGATTCGTCTCTACCTGGACTTGATGATCTCTTCGAGGAGTCTTGTTTTCCTCATCGTCGTTCCAGGCCATCTGCAGACGCAGGAGCTCCGCCTCGAGCTCCGCTTCCATCTGGTCCATGGTCTCGCGGTGCCGGACATTTTCACTAATACCACCATTGCTCGCTGGGGAACCTGTTCGTCGCGAGCTGCGGGACTGGGACGACAGGGCGCCGTCCTCGTCGCCGCCGGCAAAGGCGATGAGTTTCTTGGCGCTGTCGTCGGCGTGGCCGTCGGACGCGCTGCTGGGTCGGCCGTTGCGGCTGCAGCGCACGTCGGCCCTAACGTCCATCATCAGCCGCTCCATCTGCGCGCGCAGCTCGGCCATCCTGCTCAGCTCCGCTGCGACCTTGGAGAACAGCAGCACGAGGCTCACGCCCAGCCCCAGGCTCGCCGGCAGCGCCTTCTTCCCTGCACGCCGTCACCCCATGGTGAACGGTGATGCAACACTGATCACCATGAACAACAGATGCAGGTACTTACCGGCCAGAGAATTCCGCGGCGACTCACGAGGCGGCTCTGCTCGGCTGCCCACCAGATTCGGCGCGGCCGCCTCATCCTTCACCGCGGCGACATCCGCGCCGCTGGAGCAGTAGCGGGGAAGGGGAAGGCACAGGCGCAGGCGGCAGCCGGACCCGCCGCTGCCGCGGCACCTCCCGTGGAGGATGCGCGACAGCAGCGACCTCGGCGAGGAGCGCTCGCGGTCGCGAGAGGCGCCGCTGTTCGTGACAGCAGCGGAAGTCCGGGTCAGGAAGGCCCCGACGGCGTGAGGCGACGATGCGGAAGAGCGCAGTGGCGGCGGCAGCGTCGGCGCCGCGTTTGCGTCGACCACCATCGGTGATGGATGTATAGGTTATTGGGTGGGCTCGAGGAATGCCTTCGAAGGTCTTACGGAAGGATTCTGATCAGGGGAGTTCGAACTCAAACAGTTTGCCAATTAAGTAGTACTCCCTCCATCCCGAAAAACTTGTCGCTTTGTAGTTCAAAAATGAACTACAAAGCGACAAGTTTTTCGGGATGGAGGGAGTACGTACAGTACTACGACTTGGCTGGCTGGTTGGTAGGTTTCCCATAATTTCGTTGAACGCGTTTGTATTTTAGACTCATTTACGGCACCACCAGCTGACATCTTCTTCGATCTCGCCGCCGTGGCTCTTCGAATTTCCAATCACATTGGCTCCGATTTTATGATCTGCAACGCTGTGAGTCGGTGAGATGGAATCGTGTGAAGACGATCGGGTTTCTTTCAGAAGCCCATGCCATGGCGTGAACCATCAATGAATTGGGCCAACTCATCTAACCAGTCTGATTAGATGAACGCCACAAGTACACACATGCTCAACCGAGTCATACTGAATGGGCCAGCATATTTTGGACGATGGATAGATCGAAAAATGATTTGAACCTGTATCGTGTTGCTGCAAGTGAAATGGGCCGACCAAGAAAGGCATAAAGCCCGTGCATCACTGCAATGGTCGGTCTCTTCCGCTATGTTCCAAGCTTAGCTTCCTCTCAGTCGTTACTGTGAGTGAAGTCCACTCTCAGAAAACAAAAAGTGCATTTCGTTCAGAAAAAAAAATGGAAAAGCCCATGGCATTGCCCGCATTTCCAGAAAACTGAACCAATAAAAGGCCTCGTCCGAGTCTCCTCGAGTTGCACGCTTCAGCTCCGCGCATCATTATACCCGCACACCACACGACCGAAGCTCAGACTCAGTAAAGCCGAGTACTGACAAGCGGAGCCCGGTATTAGGTGTCCCACATGTCAGTTACAACTGTGGAGCACTCCGCGGGGAACCTCGGCGTGCACTGATCGGTTTCGCGGAGGGCAGCCGTAGCGGGTGACGCAGACAAAGGAGGGGCGCGTCCCGATCGGACGGCTGCGGACGCAACCGCTGGCCGCGGCGATATATACCTCGCCTCCGCGCTGCCTCCATGGCCTCCATCACCGCCGCGTCCACATACGCCGTCCTCGCGTCCCGGTTCCTCCGCCGCCTGCCGCGACGCCTCGGCCTCTCGTCCCGCGCGCCGCCTGCGTCCCTCTCCGCGCGCCCCACGTTTCGCTGCCCCGCGCCGCTCGGCCCGCAGCCGCTCGGTCGCCGCGCCCGGATGGGACACTCCACCGCCGTCGCCGCGGCACCCGCGCCCGCGCTCGGCCTCACCAAGCCTAACGCCGTGCAGCCGCCTCAGGTGTGGACTCCCTCGCGCGGGCTTCTGTCTCTGGTTTCTAGTGCTTTGAATCGTCGCTGGTTTGGCTGCTTCAGCACAAACTGTATCTAGCAACCCTCCGACGAGAAGTGCAGTCTCTGGTTGACTTGATCATGACTTTTACTGCTCAATCGCTGAAGCAAGTGCTAGATCGAGAACGAAATTAATTGATCAAGCTCAACCTGCTCTATCTTCCTGCTCTTGTAGGTTACCTTTTCCGCTAAAGATGACGAAATCTCCGAGTGGAAGGGAGACATACTGGCTGTCGCGGTCACAGAGAAGGATCTGTCGAAGGACTCCGGCTCCAAATTCGAGAACGCTGTCTTGAAGAAGCTGGACGGCCAGCTGGGCGGTCTCCTGTCAGAGGCTGCGGCAGAGGAAGATTTCACTGGGAAAGCTGGGCAGTCGGTGGTCCTCCGCCTACCGGAGCAGGGTTTCAAGAGGGTGGCTCTCATTGGTCTTGGCCAGAACGCTCCCTCCACTGCAGCAGCTTGCCGGGGCCTTGGTGAATCCGTCGCATCGGTTGCCAAAGCTGCTCAAGCTAGCAGCGCTGCTATCGTTCTTGCCTCTCCCGGTGGGATCCAGGAAGAGTTCAAGCTCAATGCTGTGTCAGCAATTGCTTCAGGTATGTAGTGCTTCCACACTTGTTTGACTTTTTCTTTTCTGATGTATATTATTGTTATAAAGTGCATTAATTTTATGCTTGATTGTATGCCTCTTCGAATTTCAGGAACTGTACTCGGATTGTATGAGGACAGCAGGTACAAATCTGAATCTAAGAAGGTGCATCTGAAACAAGTAGATCTTATCGGGTTGGGTTCTGGTCCGGAGGTGGATCAGAAACTAAAGTATGCTAATGACCTTTCCTTGGGCGTGATATTTGGGAGAGAGCTTGTCAACTCTCCTGCCAATGTCCTTACACCTGGTCAGTAGATCAATTCCTTGTACATTGAGTGTTCCCTTTGGTTCTCCTTGAGATATTTACTAACTGCAATCCTTGTTCTTCCATTCAGCTGTGCTTGCGGAGGAGGCATCAAAGATTGCTTCTACATACAGTGATGTGTTCACTGCTACAATTTTAGATGTGGAGAAATGCAAGGAGTTAAAGATGGGTTCCTACTTGGCAGTTGCTGCGGCTTCTGCTAACCCTCCTCACTTTATCCACTTGTGTTACAAACCCACTGGTGGAAATGTCAAGAGAAAGCTGGCTATTGTTGGGAAGGGTTTAACTTTTGACAGGTTTGTATCACGTCATCTTATTTAATAATTCTATTGCAATCACAGGCACAGTAGAAGTACAGTAGTATTCAATATGCTTTTTCGTAGACATGAATTTTTGTTAAAATTTTGAATAAATGTTGCCTGTTCTTATGACTTCAGCGGTGGCTACAACATTAAGACTGGGCCAGGCTGCAGCATTGAATTGATGAAATTTGACATGGGAGGCTCTGCTGCTGTATTTGGTGCAGCTAAAGCTTTGGGTCAAATCAAGCCTCCTGGAGTAGAGGTACTTCAGTTTTCAAATTTAGTTTGGGTAGTCTCTAGGTTTATTCTTGTTGGTCTGCTTGCTAAATAACTGATTCCCCTCCACCCTTCTCACAGGTTCACTTTATAGTAGCTGCATGTGAAAATATGATTAGCGGCACAGGCATGAGACCTGGTGACATTGTGACTGCTTCCAACGGAAAGACTATTGAGGTATGTTGTTTCTTCCATTCCTTGTACAGACTATAAGTTGTATGATCCTCATCTCGAAATTTAGGTGTTCCTTTGTTTGCACTTCTTCAGGTAAATAACACTGATGCGGAGGGAAGACTTACTCTCGCTGATGCCTTGGTATATGCTTGTAATCAAGGTGTTGAAAAGGTAAAGGATCACAGATGGCATAGTCTGTTCATATAGTTGTCACTTCGATGCTCTGTAGATAGACACTCCTCCTGTACTTGCAGCTGAAAATTGCAGAAAGTTAGCCATGTATCGGTCAAGGAGAAATTCATTTTGCTCTATGTGAATTTGTGGACCATATATTGCTAAGGTTATGTCTTAGTTTATTTGTATTTTATTACTCTTATCTTCTTTTCTATTAATCTATTTTTAAAATAAATAAAATTTAGAATCTTATTTTATTTGTATTTTTTACTCTCATTTTATTTTCTATTACTCCTCTTCAAAATTGTTAGGTTTTATTTCTAGCCGACCCCAACTTGTTTGGACAAAGACTTGGTTGTTGTTGTTGTTGATATTGCTAAGGTTATGGCTATTGGCTCATGTGTAATTATTAAATGCAGATTATTGATCTAGCAACACTAACTGGTGCATGCGTTGTTGCACTTGGGCCAAGTATGGCCGGTAAGCTCAACCAATTCCTATCTTATACTCCAACCTGCAGTTCCTTCCTTCAACTATTAAATTGCACTAGTGCGTTGGACGTAGGATTCTTTTGTGTTTGCGTGCTAAAGAGATATTTGAATAGGGATTTTCACTCCAAGCGATGAGCTAGCCAAGGAAGTTGCCGCCGCCTCTGAGGTATCGGGAGAGAAGTTTTGGAGACTGCCACTGGAGGAAAGCTATTGGGAGTCGATGAAGTCCAGTGTTGCTGATATGGTCAACACTGGCGGTCGGCAGGGTGGTTCTATTACTGCGGCCCTGTTCCTGAAGCAGGTACATTCCGTGATTACGTTGGTTTTCTAAAGTTGAATGGAATTTGAGCATGGCAAGCAGTCTCTGTTTTATACTACCTTAAAAGTAGAATAGTTTTGGGAGCAGCGTGCTAATTGTGCTTTTTCTTGCAGTTTGTTGACGAGAAGGTTCAGTGGATGCACATCGACATGGCGGGGCCGGTGTGGAGCGACAAGAAGCGGGCGGGCACCGGGTTCGGCGTCTCCACCCTGGTGGAGTGGGTCCTCAACAACTCGTCATCCTGAAAACCACAAGGACGGGGTCATTGAAGGGGTTCTCGCTGTACAATGGTGGTCAGTGTTCCTCCTTGATACGTACCACTACTGCTGTACCATTTTATAGTCGCAAACTGCATGCAGAGCTGATGACGCTTTTGGCATAATACAAAGTGGGCGTCAGTGATGCTGCGATAGAATAAACAAAAGGGTTGTCCTTCGGTGTGAGGCGTGTGTGGATTGGGGGTCGGTCCATGAAATGGAAGTGAAAGCTCAACGCAGCAGCATGTTGGTCGCTGTCCTGTGAAGCCGTGATGCTGCTGCTGCTGCTGCCGTGTAGTAACATTTTCTCTGCCAATTAAATGAAATAACGTTGTTCCTTTTCTTGACAGCAAAACAAAACAGTCAACATGTTTTTCTTAGAGTTTTGTCAGTGTATATTTGAATCGCACTGAGACATGAACGCTCTTAAAAAAACAAAATCACCAGCGACACACGTTGGATAGAACAGTAATGGTGGATGAAGGTTTACTGATGAAATCCTCTGCAGTTACTGCAGTTGACATGTTATCTTCTACAGTTACTGCAGACATGTTATCCTCTACCGTTACTGCAGCTGACATGTTGGCCAGACAGCACAGAACACAGCGATGATGGAGACACAGGCATTCTAGCTTTTCACGTCCAGCGATTGGCTTCATGTTGGTATTATTTGCATGGATCCGTGCCTGGGAGGGAGAAGAAGCAGAGGCCACGTTTTCCAGGCAGGCTACCCACACTGTGTATGATGGTATGCCCCTGTAAGTAAAGTAGCCTTTACATGTGGCCACCTTTTATTTTAAAATCTGTTGTGGAATTGTGGATCCATAGCATCCTTCTGGCAGACATCTGTTTGTTAGTAGTACACTCTGTTGTACTATGCGTCTTGTTGCTCTGCAAGTTGCCCACGTGAGTCATGTTGCAGCGGTCCTAGCAGTATTTTTGTTCCTCCTGACTCAGCATGTGTGTTTTATGTCTGCAAAATCACCGGTATTTTAATTGTTGATTCGATGCAACTTGCAAAATCTGAGGCTTTTCTGCTGTGTAAAAATAATGGTGGTGTTGCACCGAATCACCGGTAGTGGATTGTTTTGTTTTGCTGCAAAATAATGGTGGTGTTGGCTAGGGTCGAATCGAGTTCGCACAAACGCAACAGAGGGAATTTCTGGGTCCGATCAATCATCAGCGGTCGCTGCATTCTACTGGCCCTCCCGCTCGCGCACGAGCAACAATGTGGTCAATTTAAGA
Organism: Tuctoria greenei; assembly: GCA_036927565.1. NCBI lineage: Eukaryota > Viridiplantae > Streptophyta > Magnoliopsida > Poales > Poaceae > Tuctoria > Tuctoria greenei. The sequence goes on along the minus strand of JAYESD010000002.1, from coordinate 27,189,803 downwards.
GCACAGATATTCCACTACGAGACGATGAATCGAGGCTAAGCGCTGAAAATTCATTCGGCCAGAGAAAACCACCATTGCGGAGCAGAGCTAAGGCTGTCCGGACCGACCTGATGGCGCCGGGACCACTTTATCCCGTCCCCGTGACTGTCCTGGAGCAATGTCACATCTCGCCGTCACCGGCGCCGGCGCCGGACCAGCCACGGGCGCTGCCGCTCACGTTCTTCGACCTCGTCTTCTGGGACTTCCCGCCAGTGCAGCGCCTCTTCTTCTACGACAACGCCGACCACCTCGGTGTCCCCGACTTCCAAGCCAGCGAGCTGCCACGGTTCAAGAAGTCCCTCGCGGCCGCGCTGCATCACTTCTACCCGCTGGCAGGGAAGCTAGTAGCAACATGCGAGACGGCCGAGGGCGTGGCGCCGCCGGAGGTCGCGTTCGCGGACGGCGACTCGGTGCGGCTCACCGTGGCTGCCAGCGGCGACGATTTCCACGACCTCGCCGGCGACCACGCGCGCGACACCGCGAGGCTACGTCTGCTGCTGCCCTCGCTGCAGCGACACGGCGGCGGCGGCGACTCTCAGGACGTTCTCGCCGTTCAGGTCACCGTGTTCCCCGGCGCTGGCGTTTGCGTCGGCACCACGCTGCACCACGCCGTGGCCGACGGCTCCAGCTACGTGCACTTCATGAAGACCTGGGCTGCCGTCCACCGCTCGGGGGGCCCCGACGACGAGTGCAGGAACAAGGTGGTGGTCGTCGCGTCCTCCCCGCTGTTCGACCGCGGCGTCGTGCGGGACGACGCCGGGCTCCGGGACGCGTTTATCAGCGACCACCGCGATCTCGCCGCGGCGGGCGACAAGCGCCTAGCCGACTGGGACCTCAGCCGCCGACCTGGCGTGGTGCTCGCGACGTTCCGGTTCACGGAGAAGCAGCTCGACAGGCTCGGGAGGCACGTGGAGTCCGAGACCTCGGCGCGGTGCTCGCCGTACGCGCTGGCGTGCGGCGCCGCGTGGGCCGGCATCGTGCACGCGCGGGGCAGCGGCAGCACGGCTTCGTCGTCTAACGCGTTCTTTGGGTTCGTGACCGGGTGCAAGCCCCGCGCGAGCCCGCCGATCCCGGCGAACTACTTCGGCAACTGCCTCGGACTCTGCCGCGTGGAGGCGAGGCGGCGCGGCCTCACCGCGGCGGCCGCGTCGGCAGCCATATGGCGCGCGATCGAGGGGCTCGCGGAGGAAGGGCGAGCGTTCCGGGACGCGCGCGGGTGGGTGCGGTGCGTGCGGGAGTACGCGTCGGAGCGCGCGGTGACCGTGGCCGGGTCGCCGAAGCTGGGCGTGTACGCGGTGGACTTCGGCGGCGCGTGGGGCCGCCCGAGGAAGGTGGAGATCGCGTCCGTGGAGCGGACGGGCGCGCTGGCGCTGGCGGAGAGCGGCCGCGACGGCGACGGCGGCATCGAAGTTGGGTTGGCGCTGCCGCGCGCGGAGATGGAGGCGTTCCGCGCGTTTTACCACGACATGTTCGCCAGCCTCAGCTGAAACGTCGCTTTGCTGCGTAAGCTCAACTGTATCATTTCTCGTTTACCCGAAACGTCACCTGCTGTTCTCCGATCTCATCGCCTGCATACTGTTTACGATAACTAATTTAATTTACCCTCTTGAAAAGATAAGTAATTTAGTTTAGGTAGCTGTTCATAGTTTAAGTATAATATGGAGGAAGGACAGGTGGACTGGGAGTCCGAGACGGATTCGTATACTCTGAATCACAGAATTCCATGCAGAGAATCTACAGTACCCTACATTAGTTTCATTCTGAATCGAAAAATAAAATGATCTTGATGAACTGCTACAGCATTAGCAAATAGTAACAGTTCTCACATTTGACTGAGCAATCTCTGAATTTTGTTCTCCACTACAGAGGATTCGGATCCGTCTCAGACTCCCAGTATCCCGCTGCGGCGGGAAAGGCGACAACGACGCTGCGTCCCTATGCCATCTGCTGCCTGTCTGCCTGTCTGTACCTTTCGCTGCAGTGCCACTCGTGATTTGCTAATGTCATGACACCGTACTTATCACGGGTCGTGCCCTAACTGTAGCAAATCAGAAACTCCTCAGCAGCTACAAGAACACGAGAATGTAAAGGCGTATTTGCTTGCTTGATTTTGCAAGATTCGTGAAAAGTAATCATTCCGTCTCCAAAAACTTATCGATTTATAGTTCATTTTTGAACTACAAAATAACAAGTTTTCGGAGACAGATAGAATATACTTATTTTTGAACGACGAAATGCATAATATTATCTACAACCATTCTCCTCTATAAAATTTATTTAAAAAAATATTCTATATACTTTACAATAATATAAAATAATCTTTTTTATTCTACTCCATCCGTACCGTATTATTTGTCGTCCGGACAGCTCTCCTTAGTTCATTGTAACTTGTTTAGTCGGTCCGAAACGATAAATAATTGAAACCGGAGGTAGTATTACAGTATCCCGCGTTCGTTCTTTTTACATCATTCTCTATATTACCAAAATCGAAGAGCGACGAGGCAACCGCACCGTCGTGACAAGAAACGAAACCTGGTGCAGTTCTCTCAGCTTGACCCATGACCTTTGTGGCCCATCACGTAAATGGACCCAATGGGCTCTATACCCCGTACGGCCCACAAGTCCATTTCCAGTTTCCAAGTCCTCGTCCGAACCCGGACCCACCCCTTCCACTCCACTCATTGCCACGCCAATCTCGCGGCAAAACCCCGCCCCAAGCAGATAAGGCGACCGACCGACCCACCGCCGCCTGCCTGCCATGGTCGGCGTCGCCGCAGGCTTCGCGTTTGCGCCGGCCGCGTGCCGCGTATCTTACTGGCCTGGCGCCGTGCTCCGAGGCCCCGCCCCCTCCTCTTCAGCGCGGTCCCCTGTCAGGCCGTGGATGCGGGCGCGGACAAGGGCGACGAGGCTCCTCGTGGTCGCTCGGTACTCCCCCTCCTCCTCCTCCTACGAGGGCGGCTACGACGAGGAGGACGATGAGGAACTCGGAGGCGGAGGGTGGGGGAGGAGGGACCGCGGGCCCGAGCCCGAGAACGACCCCGCCCTCGACATCGAACGAATCGAGTACGCAGTGGCTCTCACTTGTTCGTGTTTTCTGTTGTTGCATCGGAATTACAATCCTTCAAAGTCCATCACTGGCATTACCGCTAAATTACAGTAATTCTATTTTGTGTTCCCAAACGCTTATTGAGTTGGAAGGAGACTTGCCATCCTGCCAATGCCTGACTTTTAGCAACTGTACTCTGTATGCTTTCGGCAGTATGAATTCACATACCTACCATGTTCATCTAGTTATATTTAATTTTTTATTCATTTTACTTTGTTAGGTCCTCGACTGTAAGGTTGTTGGATGAACAGAAAAGAATGGTAATGCTCAATTCTCATATCCAGTTATGCGATTTCACATGCTATAGACTTGAAGGTATGGTAAGATTTGACTATTCCACTCGTTCTTCTCCGACAGGTTGGTGTAGTATCTGTAAACGAGGCGGTTAAAATTGCAGATGACAATGATCTTATACTGGTAACACTTTTTATCTCACACGTTTCTACCTATTGGTTTCCTCTAAGAGCACACACCTCTTAAAGTTATATAAACAGAAAATGTATACCGTTCAGTACAACAATCACATATTATCTTTCTGAATAATAGGTAGTTCCTACATTGTCTTCTCATGCATCCTTTGGCAAGGAAATGCTGATGGAAACATCCGTGGTCACACAATAGCTTAACCGTAGCTATAAACAAGCAGCTTTCCACTGGAGTGACCACTTATGTTAGCAGTTGTAACCAGTCGATTGACGATATGTCTACATAACCTGCAGTTTGTGCAGGCACACACACTAACTTTGCAGCCTACCTTCATTTAACAGGCAATATGTTTAGCTTCATTCAACTAGGACGCTGATATTATCATATTTCAGGCTATATTATCACTAGATGGAGATCCTCCAGTGCTTCGCCTTTTCGAAGAGAAAGATTACAAGTATGTTGCATTTGACACCAACACCTACCAATATTTTGAAGTCTCTCAAACAAGTTATTTTCATAATCACACATTTTTTCTGATTTGAATTTCTTTCTTTTAGGATCATATGAATGTGTTTTTGTTGACTTTGTACAGAAAACACAAGTATGAACAACAGAAGAAGAAAAAGATCCAGCAGAAAAGATCTGTTGGTAAACTTTTGTAACCTGACCCCCTCCCTCCCTCTACAATACAATTCAAAAGGTAATGAGATTTGATGTCACTTTTGTTCTCTGCAGCAAAACGCATGGGCTTGAAGGAACTGAAAATGGGGTATGAATCATGTCAATTTATTTTTACTGAGGCCTGATGAGTAACCTTTTTAATTCAGATCAGTGAATCATTCACCCTTGTGTGTAAACTGTTTAAATTCATAGACAGATAGGTTGGAATGGTGGAATTCAGATCAGAGAATCATCCATGTGCTAGGACCTTGATTTTTTAGCTTCCCCTTTTTACCATAACCCTCTCTCCCCTTTCTGTTCTTTCTTTCGTTTGCCAATTTTTCTTCGTCCTCGTGGGTTTCATCTCTAGCCTACCGCCCTACCCCAACTTTCTTGGGATTAAAGGCTTTGTTGTTGTTGTACTTTTTGTAGTAGCAGAAGGCTCCTAAGTTACAACACGTGACAAACTGTTTAAACTTATTGTTACATTGATTTCTTCATGTATTTTCCTGCCAGGTACAACATCGATATTCATGACTACAGTGTGAGGCTTAAAGCTGCAAGAAAGTTCCTTAAAGCGGGGGACAAGGTGATAAGAATTATCTGCATGCATGATTGCTGGTTTTGTAGTGTAGCTTATTCCTTGAGACTTCTTTTTTCAGGTTAAGATAATGGTGAACTTGAAAGGGCGGGAAAACTTATACAAAAAAGAAGCAATTGAACTTATTAGGAGATTCCAAAATGATGTTGGTGAGGTAATCTGGTTCTGTTATTTTCATATGGAATAACGAGTACAAATCTGTTTTTTTTTTCGCAAATGACTTTGTACTTACCATTTAGCATAGCACCTACTTTTCTGTTGGTAGAATCAGCTAGTTGGAAGAACTAAATTTTATTTATCATATTTCAGCTAGGGACGGAAGAAAGCAAGAGTTTTATGGAGAGGAATATATATGTGGTTCTTGTTCCCAATAAGATAGCTATACAGAAAGAACAAGACGAGTTGAACAGGAAGGATTCCATGAAAGAAGAGAAATACCAAACAGAGGACCAGTTAGATGATGATGAACCTCTGACAGAAAAACTAGAAGAAAGTAAGGAACCTGAGGCAGAAGTCTCAGCAAACGTTTGATGAAAGTTTAAAGGCTAAGGGTGTCTTTTCTGATATAGCAAGGTGCGTTATACTTCCGAGATGCACATATCTGCATATGCACTATGTACTTGCAAAGTAGGGGAAACATAATGGAAGCAAAAGGCAGTTTGAGAAAAGAGGCTCATCGTTAAGATAGTTCACAAACTCAGAACATAGATCATACATCACTAAGCCCTGTTAAAAAATGTTAATGGATAATAATAAAGACGTGCAATTAAGATTCTCTCTTGTATCAATTTTTTATTAGTTGAATCCCCTGATTTTTCGTTTATGAAATTTATAGTCATATCATATTAAATGTTTCCATTACTCTTTATACAATGGTCCAGCTTTTTAATGTTATTGGCATCGTTTCCAATTGATATATATTGTCCCATACCCTGCAGGTATCATTGCTGTATTTGCCGGAGTTCCTGTAAATACAAGGCAGGTGGTGTTGCACGACAACTACATATCTGTTCACATCAGCTTCATAAGCTTGATGCCTTTAAGAAGCTGGACCTACAGTTCTTGCATTGGAGGTTGATACTTGAGAACTGGGGCTGTTTCTCGTTGCGCAAATGATGCGGGGTGTAAATTGTTGACCAGAGGAGGTAAGCGATACTGGGAAGCAAACAATTTGCTGGCAACGTCCAGATTGTTGTACTTGGCACATGATTTTGTATTTTTTATCTTTATGCTATCATTTACACTCGTTGTAGAGATGTTTTTGAGGCATGCCGTAGAGATGAGATGTTTCTCTTTAACCATTAGCTTCTGGCTACATCAGATTTTGGTTTCTCCCTCTACATTAGAGGATATTGTTCGTTCCTGCATGTTTTCTCAGCTTGCTGAAGTGAACATAAGGAAGTACGTATCTCATTTGAACCTGCTCACCGGTCAGCATCAGTAATTTCTTTATGGTAGCATACGGCTCATGCAGCCGCCAGTGGCATCCTGCTAGAGCGTGCGGTACGTCATCACTGCTTTAGCCTGGCAATTTGGCATTTGGCAGTGGGCGCAGAGGCGAATTTGAGGGACGAGCGACTATAGGTGCTAGCGCAATCACTTTCTGAGATATTTATAGAATCTCCAGATCAAATCATTTAGCGTAGGAACTTGCTGGCACACCGAACGGTTCAAATATTATTAGGTTTGTTCCACCGACTCAAATTCCGTTTTGACATCTGACCGTTGTTTTTTTTTCCTCGAAAACAGCATCTGCCGTTGGTTTCCATGTATTTAGATACTTTGCTTCCAGAAATTGTTCATGTGAAACACGGAAACTTGTTAACTACTCCCTCCGTCCCTAAGCATACTTACGGAGGGAGTACGAACTTAACAAAGTTGAAACCAGTGGCATGGGTCTCGATACATGACAAGTAATGGTAAATATCATAACCTTAATTCAATCAGTGGCATAAACCTAATTATTCTAATATCTGAAAGAAGATATTGCCATTGAACACTATCTTCGATCACAAAATGAATCAGAATTCAGATGGCATGTCACAGCCACAACAGAACGATAAACAGGGGCCCAAGCAGAACCAACCAACGCGTAGGCGACTCACCCGAACTCTCCTCCCTGTCCAGCATCCTCTTCGGACTAGGACCCACGGCGCGAGTGAGACGCGGGGCGGCGGGGGCGCATCCTAGGCCGCTCCCGGTCACCGGCTATAGGGCGGGCGATATTGTAGGATGGACCGAAATATTATGCGAACCTACGAAGTCGAGATGCAGGATGGCTTTAGATTGTAGCACCACTGATGCCAACTCGGCTAAACCATTTAAGTACACACTTGAAGCCCATGACAGCCCGAAAGCCCATACCAACACAGAGGTATGTATAACACACCTTTGTGCCACCTCCAATTGGGCCCCACCTAAACCGGTGGGCACCTGAACCATGGGGCCCAAACATACGCCTCACATCCGAAGCCTATATAATCCGCCACCTCACAACGTCTTTGCCTTCTCCCCCTTCCCTTCCCTTCGCTTCCCTCACTTCGCTGCGAGTCGAGAGAAAAAGCGGAAGCCGTCACACCTCCTCTCGCCTCATCGCCTCCCAGGAGCACAGAGGGGAAGGGAGAAAAAAATAAAAATAAAAATAAAAATTTAGGGCTTCCACAACGATCCTCCCCGCGATTCCTCCACCGATTCGTCCAATCCAATGTCGCGGGCCTCGAGGGTTTCCAATCCCCCGGCCGCCGCCAACAATGGTAAGGGCGCGTCCAATCCCGCGGGAGGTTTCGGGATACTGGGGTTGGTTCTCCGCGGAGCGTTGTTTGATACTGTATTTTTTTCCTAGGGTTCCGGGTGATCGAATTCCTCTCTCGGTGCAATGCGATGGCTTGATCAAGGAACACGGGTTCTTGCCGGGGGGATTGGGTTTAGATGCGCTCCCTCTTGACCTGTTTAGCTTCGTATTCCATTTTAGGAGCTGTACGGATTTCCGATGCGACCCTTGATCCAATCCTAATGTTGCTTGGATCTGGCAGTAAGAGTACTACTAGAAAATCCGGTGGTGGATCGCGTGACTCGGCCCTGATTTTTTACTCTGTGATCTCCGTTATGGAATGAAAGTGGAAGCATTCCGATTCAAAAAAAAAAATTGCAGTGTATTGCCACCTCGATCCAGGACAATATGGTGCGTTTTGTGACACAGGTAGAAAGCATTGAAAAACATCGTTGTACAGCTTTCTCCACCTGATGAATACGTTTACACTGGAACATTGTAATTTGGAGAAGCATTCTTGATTTTCGCTTACCGTAGGATTAGGAAACAACGCATCATCGTAGATGTTAAGATTTGTATTTGTTGCAGTGATATTTAAAGCTGGGTTTGATTTCTTCTGTATGAACTGTTTGCTGGCTGTTCATTGGTGATTATTGAACTCCATTCCCCTTGATGAAAATGATCGATTTCGTTTGGTTCTGCCATTCGCTGAAAATCATACATAAACACCTAGCTGAAAAAGGTCTGGATGTTTATCTGACCCAACGGTGAATGTCTTGCTAACATATATTGTTCTGAAGCTGAGTCTCCCATCAAGTTATTTGCTTGGATCCTGAGCGCATCAAGTTCTTTGGTCTGAGATTGAATTTAAATAGTTTTTTTTAATTTAGCGAATACACTTAACTTTGTGGGTTTTCCTACTCAATTTTGTTTGTAACAGGACAACAGTTTCCAGTAATTAAATATTTAAGTAATATTTAAGAGTTGGTTTCATTATTCCAATATATATATAATTCTATGGAATCCTTGAAGCCGTTACTCCGCTAGTTATCAAATAATCAGATTCACAACTGTACACTCAGCTGCTGTCATGTTGATTAGTTTAACAAATTTTACAAGATGGGGCAACTTGCATGTTCCGATTTTGATTGAATTAATATGTACAATCCCATGCCTTTCCGGTCGGTTCATCTGCATATTTTATCAATGCTATTTTCACTAAAAATAAATTTACGAGTGACATGGAATCTTGTGAGTCTGTTAATGTGAAAGATCTCCTATTTTTTTATATGCACTCAAAAGAATTTATTATGTTTAATTTTCTATTCTAATTATGGTATATTTTGTTTTCCATTTTCAGTGAGCAGCAATGGTGGCCACTCTGACACATCTTGTAGTGCATCTCTGTACCAGTCCTTCCGACCTGTCACTCGCTCTATGACCCATCTGCCTGCTTCTACTGTAGCTTCATCCGAATTGAAGGGAAGAGGGTCTGCTAGCACAAGTACCCGAAGAAGTATTGTGGATGCTTCTTTTAGCATTCAGTCAGCTGCCTTACGGCCAACTGTAACCCGTGCCCGGACCCCTCATAAAGTGACTCCATCTGTTTGGAAACCTCTTACTCGCCCTGTTGCTCTAAGTGAAGCGCAAAAATATGCAAGCCTTACTACAATGAACCCTACTGCTAAACGCACTAGAGTTGCTTCCACCGAAGCTGCCAAGGACCCTACCAACCATTCAGCTTCAAAAGCTAACTCAATTGTTGTTAGTGGTGATTATTCAATACTTTGTCAATTCCTTTCACTAGTCCTATTTGGATCCATATCCTTATTAGTCTTATCCTCTTCCAGGCAAAAAGAACATAGGTGAAGAAGCCACGAGCCAGGGTGATCAGTCATGCAAATTCCCTTCAGATACATATTCAAAAAGGGTGCCTTCTATCAGAATCCTTGGTGGTGAGGCACCTGCTCCACTGCCCACAGGGAAGTTCCTGAGCGAAGGGCAAAAATTTGCAAGCCTTACTGCAATGAACCCTATTGCTAAATGCTCGATATTTGCTTCCACCCGAGCTGTCGAGGCCCCCACTGACTATTCAGCTTCAAAAGCTAACTCGATTGTTCTTAGTGGTGATTATTCAATACTCTGTCAATTCCTTTCACTAGTCGTATTTGAATCCATATCCTTATTAACCTTATCTTGTTCCAGGCAAAAAGATGTGGCAGTCATGCCATCTCCCACAAAGAGGCTGCAGACATGCAAATTCCCTTTAGATACATGTTCAATAAGGCTACCTCCTATCAGAATCCTTGGTGGTAAGGCGCCTGCTCTCCTGCCCACAGGGAAGTCCCAGATTGAAACTGAAAAGAATTCTGCTAGTGTTCCAGCAAAAGTGGCTTCTGCTAGTGCAAATAACATCAGTCTGTCCACTGATGCAGCTGTTCCATTGCCTGCACAACAGCTGCAATTTGACACTGCAAAGAACTCCAGTGTCATCACAAAATCTGTTAACAATGAAGCAAGTCAAGTTCAACCGTTGTCTGCTAAAGTCGTTAATTTGCCCAGGCAGAAACTTCACAATGATTATCAGAAGATTCCTTCTAATATACCCATTATGATGAATCAGGTCGGTGAATTGGCTGGTGTAACTACTCTCATGGCTTTACCAAAGTTACAAATTGGGAACGTGAAGGATACTTCCAATGTTCTCTCAAATCCTTCTTATGCGAGGGCGCTGTTAATCAAGCGGCAACAGCTACTGCTGCAACAATATAAATTGGGGAGGTCTCAGCTGCAGGAGCAGGAGCTCTACATCAAAGGGCCCGGTAAAATTCTGCTACTTGATCTGAAATCAATCTAGGAATGCTGTGTTTCAGCATAAAATGTAGCTTTTTATTGTCCGCCTTTATCTTTTAATAACCCCCATTGCAATTTCAGTTCTGCCATGGAGTCATGAGACGCCACCAATTGAGCCGTCGGGGACAAGGTGCGAGCTGTGCAAGCTGGACGTCGCTTTTCAGCCACAAGGCGATGCTGGCCGTGATGCTTCTGCCCCTCCAGTTGTTGCCGTGCTGGCATGCCATCATGCATTCCACAGCAGCTGTATTGAATCTGTTTACGGCCTAGTTGAGCCTTCCCAGTGTATTGAATCTGCTGAAGCTGCAGTAGCCCACTGATCAGTAACCAGAAGCATGAGTTTAGCTTGATGAGCTATGCTATAGGTTAGAAATGTTCCCTTTATGATGCATATAGAGAGTGTAAGGAATTTTCTTTCGATTGGTAGAAATTTTCTTTGGTACAGGTAGCACAAATTAAGGATGAATACCCATTTCTGTTGACTTTTTAGGTGGTGTAATTAGCTATCATATGAAAAACTGGGAGCTGAGGCTGACTCCAACGGAGTTGCCATATGAAGACTGATACCGGAAATGAGTGCTGCGGAGCTACCCAAAGGTCTCCAACGGGCTAGCTATAGTTGACACGGATTTTGCGTAGCCGGATGATGGTAACCTAGATGTCGGTCTTCTCAGCATGGTGACGGAACACTGTTGTGCGGGCTCCACGAACGGTATGACACGCAGGCGTGGGCGCGCACCACTGTTTCGCACGCGGACGTGGGCAAGCCTGGCAGTTTCGCGCGTGGGCGTGGGCGCTCGCGGCTGTTTCGCGTGATGCAGAAATTTTGAGCGTTGTCCGTTGGAGACCGTGATTTTTAAGTATCTTTGAGAGGCTCTCGCACAGACCCAAAGAGAAGAATCGGTCTTCTTTTATACGTCCTTCCGTTGGAGTCAGTCTGAGTAACCTTATTTTTTTCTCATAGCTAAAATCTGCAGTTTATTAACATTTTCAGTGGACACGATAATCAGCCGGTTGATGGGTTGCTGTGTTCTGATCACAACTTTTTAGCAGTAGCTCCGGCGTTGTTCTTACTTGTTGAGCTCTTGCTACTCCCTCCATCTCAAAATACTTCTCATTTTTTAGTTCAAAAATGAATTAGAGAGTGACAAATATTTTAGAATGAAAGGAGTATTATAGATCCTGGCATGTGATGTATGCTGTGCGAGGCCGCATAATGCGTAAAACTGGCACAACCCACTATCAGCTATATGGGGCTCAGCTTAACGCTTAGGCTATCTCCAACAAGTACCCTATATGGAAGCCCAAATCTATTTTGGGTTCTGAAAAGTAGCATAAAACCCTCCCAACAGATGACTCATATACGAGGCCCATTCCGCACGTTGCCTCCCTCCTAGCCCAAATATGGGGAGTTTGCACACCGAGCCCATTCCAATGAACAGCTTCTTCCTCCACGGGCGAGCCTCTCCTGCACAATCGTGCCGCCATCTGCCTCGACGCGCCGCCCCCACCCATACGTAAGTTTTAGCGAATTTTGAAAAATTTTAAATTTTCGCGTGAATTCAAACGGGTTAGCCTTCGATTTTACTCAAACCGTTGTTTTCTTCCAAAATATGACTATAAATTTATTTTTCTTCGAGATCGAGCTTGTATTATATGTTTTATATGTATTACGTAGCCATACATAAGTTTTCAGGAATTTTCAAAAAATTCAAAATTTCGAGTGAATTCAAAGGGGTTAGCCTTCGATTTTACTCAAAACGCAATTTTCTTCCCAAAGTGCCAGTGAATTCATTTTTCTTCGAGATCGAGCTTGTATTCTATGTTATATACATATTACGAAACCATACGTAAGTTTTCGTGAATTTTCAAAAAATTCAACTTTTCGCGTGAATTCAAATGGGTTAACCTTCGATTTTACTCAAAACGCAGTTTTTCTTTCAAAGAATGATCTTAAATTAATTTTTATTCGAGATCAAGCTTATATTTCATGTTTTATATGAATTACGTACCCATACATATGTTTTTGAGAATTTTCACTAATTTCAAATTTTCGTGTGAATTCAAAGGGGTTAGCCTTCGATTTTACCCAAATTACAGTTTTCTTCCAAAAAATCACTGTAAATTCATTTTTCTTCGAGATCGAGATTGTATTCCACGTTATATATGTATTACGTAACCATACATATGTTTTCGATAATTTTAAAAATTTCAAATTTTCGCGTGAATTCAAAGGGGTTAAGCCTTCGATTTTACTCAAACCGTTGTTTTCTTCCAAAAAATGACCGTAAATTCATTTTGCTTCGAGGTAGACCTTGTATTTCAAGTTGTATATGTATTACGTAGCCATACATAAGTTTTCAAAAATTTTCAGAAAAGTTCAAAAATTTGAGTGAATTCAAAGGGGTTAGCCTTCAATTTTACTCAAAACGCAATTTCCTTCCAAAACATGACCGTAAGTTCATTTTTCTTTGAGATTAAGCTTGTATTCCAGTTATATATGTATTATGTAGCCAAATGTAAGTTTTCGAGAATTTCCCAAAAAAAATAATGTTTCACGTGAATTCAAAGGGGTTAACCATACGTAAGTTTTTGTAAATTTTAAAAAATTCAAATTATCGCGTGAACTCAAAGTGGTTAGCCTTCATTTTTACTCAAAACACAGCTTTTCTCCAAAAGAATGACCTTAAATTCATTTTTCTTCGAGATCAAGCTTGTATTTCATGTTTTATATGCATTACATGCACATACGTAGGTTTTACCAAATTTTCAAAGATTTCAAATATTCGCTTGAATTCAAAGGGGTTAACCTTCGATTTTACTCAAACTGCCATTTTTGTCCAAAAAATGACCGCAAATTCATTTTTCTTAGCGAGCTTGTATTCCATGTCGCATATGTATAACGTAGCCATACGTAAGTTTCCGGTAATTTTCAAAGAAAAAATCAAAATTTCGATTGAATTCAAATGGGTTAAGCCTTGGATTTTACTCAAAATGCAATTTTCTTTCTAAAAATGACAGTAAATTCATTTTTTTGCGAGATTGAGCTTGTATTACATGTTATGTATGTATGAGTAGCCATACGTAAGTTTTTGAGATTTTTCAAAAAATTCAATTTTTCGCGTAAATTCAAATGGGTTAGCCTTCGATTTTGCCCAAAACGCAATTTTCTTCCCAAAATCAACATAAATTTATTTTTTAAATATAGATCTTGTATTCCATGTTGTATATAGATTACATAACCATTCATAAGTTTTCGAGAATTTTCAAAAATTTCAAAATTTCGCATGAATTCAAATGGGTTAGCCTTCAATTTTACTCAAACCGCGGTTTTCTTCCAAAAAATGACCGTAAATTCATTTTTCTTCAAGATTGAGCTTCTATTCCATGTTTTATATGCATTACATAGCCATACATAAGTTTTCGTGTATTTTTAAAACTTTCAAATTTTCTCGTGAATTCATATGCATTTAGCCTTCGACTTTGCTCAAAACGCAGTTTTCTTCCATTTAATGACCGTAAATTCGTTTTTCTTTGAGATGCAGCTTGTATTTCATGTTTTATATGAATTATGTAGCCATACGTAAGTTTTCGGGGATTTTTAAAAAAAATCAAATTTTTGCGTGAATTCAAAGGGGTTAGCCTTCGATTTTGCTCAAAATGCAGTTTTCTTCCAAAAAAATGACCGTAAATTCAATTTATTTTGAGATCGAGCTTGTATTTCATGTTTTATATGCATTACGGAGGCATACGTAATTTTTTGGGAATTTTCAAAAATATCAAATTTTCACGTGAATTCAAAGGGGTTAGGCTTCGATTTTGCTCAAAATAACGTTTTCTTCCTTAGAATGACCGTAAATTCATTTTTCTTTCGAGATTGAGCTTGTATTCCATGTTGTATAAGCATTATAGTCATACATAAGTTTTTGGGGATTTTTAAAAATATCAAATTTTCGAGTGAATTCAAAGGGGTAAGCCTTCGATTTTGCTCAAAACAACGTTTTCTTCCATAAAATGACCATAAATTCATTTTTCTTCAAGATCGAGCTTCTATTCCATGTTTTATATGCATTACATAGCCTTACTTAAGTTTTCTAGAATTTTTAAATTTTTTTAAATTTTCCCGTGAATTCAAAGGGTTTAGCCTTCGATTTTGCTGAAAACGACGTTTTCATCCATAGAATGACCGTAAATTCATTTTTCATCAAGATCGAACTTGTATTCGATGTTGCATATGCATTACGTAGCCATACTTAAGTTTTTGGGAGTTCTTAAAATTTTAAATTTTTGCGTGAATTTAAAGGGGTTAGCCCTCGATTTTGCTTAAAACGCTTCCATTGAATGACCGTAAATTCAGTTTATTCGAGATGGAGCTTGTATTCCATGTTTTATATGCATTACTTAGCCATACATAAGTTTTCGGAGATTTTTAAAAATTTCAAATTTCCGCGTGAATTCAAATGGGTTAACCTTCTATTTTGCTCAAAACGACGTTTTCTTCCGTAGAAAGATCGTAAAATCATTTTTTTCGAGATCGAGCTTGTATTCCATGTTTTATATGCATTACGTAGACATACGTAAGTTTTTGGGGATTTTTAAAAATTTCAAATTTTCGTGCGAATTCAAAGGGGTTAGCCTTGGATTTTGCTCAAAATGGCGTTTTCTTCCATAGAATGACTGTAAATTCATTTTTTTTCGAGATCCATATTGTATTCCATGTTGTATATGCATTACGTAGCAATACGTAAGTTTTCAGGGATTTTTAAAATATCAAATGTTCACGTGAATTCAAAGGGGTTAGCCTTCAATTTTACTTAAAACGCAGTTTTCTTTCCAAATATGAACGTAAATTCATTTTTCTTCGAGATCGAGCTTGTATTCCATGTTGTATATGCATTACGTAGTCATACGTAAGTTTTCAGATATTTTTAAAATTTCAAATTTTGCGTGAATTCAAAGGGGTTAGCCTTTGATTTTGCTCAAAACGACATTTCCTTCCATAGAATGACCGTAAATTCATTTTTCTTCGAGATCCAGCTTGTATTTCATGTTTTATATGCATTACGTAGCCATACATAAGTTTTCGGGGATTTTTAAAAATATCAAATTTTCACGTGAATTCAACGGGGTTCTTTTTCGATTTTGCTTAAAACGATGTTTTCTTCCATAGAATGAC
Organism: Tuctoria greenei; assembly: GCA_036927565.1. Taxonomy (NCBI): domain Eukaryota; kingdom Viridiplantae; phylum Streptophyta; class Magnoliopsida; order Poales; family Poaceae; genus Tuctoria; species Tuctoria greenei. The sequence goes on along the minus strand of JAYESD010000002.1, from coordinate 27,174,172 downwards.
CGTAAATTCATTTTTCTTCGAGATCGAGCTTGTATTTCATGTTTTAGATGCATTATGTAACAATACGTATGTTTGTGGGGATTTTAAAAATTTCAAAATTTTGCGTGAATTCAAAGGGGTTAGCCTTCGGTTTTGCTCAAAACAACATTTTCTTCTATAGAATGATCGTAAATTAATTTTTCTTCGAGATTGAGCTTGTATTCCATGTTTTATATACATTACGTAGCCATACGTAAGTTTTTGGGGATTTTAACAAATTTCAAATTTTCGTGCGAATTCAAAGGTGTTAGCTTTCGATTTTGCTCAAAATGACGTTTCTTCCATACAATGATCATAAATTTATTTTTCTTCGATATCGAGCTTGTATTACATGTTTTATATGCATTACATAACCATACGTAAGTTTTCGGAGATTTTTAAAAATATCAAATTTTCACTTGAATTCAAAGGGGTTAGCCTTCGATTTTACTTAAAACGCAGTTTTCTTCCCAAATATGACCGTAAATTTATTTTTCATCAAGATCGAACTTGTATTCCATGTTGTGTCTGCATTATGTAGGCATACGTTACTTTTCGGGAATTTTCAAAAATATCAATTTTTCGCGTGAATTCAAAGGGGTTAGCCTTCGTTTTTGCTCAAAACGACATTTTCTTCCATAGAATGATCGTAAATTCATTTTTATTCGAGATGGATCTTGTATTCCATGTTTTATATGAATTACGTAGCCATATGTAAGTTTTTGGGGATTTTTAAAAATATCAAATTTTCGCGTGAATTCATAGGAGTTAGCCCTCGATTTTGCTCAAAACGACGTTTCCTTCCATAGAATGACCGTAAATTCATTTTTCTTGGATATTGAGCTTGTGTTGCATTTTTTATATGCATTACGTAGCCATACTAAGTTTTCGGAGATTTTTAAAAATTTCAAATTTCCGCGTGAATTCAAATGGGTCAGCCTTCGATTTTGCTCAAAACGACGTTTTCTTCCATACAATGACCGTAAATTCTGTTTTATTCAAGATGGAGCTTGTATTCATTGTTTTATATGCATTACGTAGCCATATGTAAGTTTTAGGAGATTTTTAAAAATTTCAAATTTTCGCGTGAATTCAAAGAAGGGTAGCCTTCGATTTTGCTCAAAACAACGTTTTCTTCCATAGATTGCCGTAAATTCATTTTCTTCAAGATCGAGCTTGTATTCCATGTTGTATATGCATTACGTAGCCATATATAAGTTTTTGGGGATTTTTAAAAAATCCAAATTTTCGCGTGAATTCAAAGTGATTAGCCTTCGATTTTACTCAAACCATTGTTTTGTTCCAAAAAATGACTGTAAATTCATTTTTCTTCAACATCGAGCTTGTATTCCATGTATATGTATTACGTAGCCATACATAAGTTTTCGGAAATTTTTAAAACATTCAAATTTTTTAGTGAATTCAAGAGGGTTAGCCTTCGATTTTACTCAAAATGCAGTTTTCTTCCCAAAAATGACTGTAAAATTATTTTTCTTCGAGATCGAGCTTGTATTCCATATTTTATATGTATTACATAGCCATACATAAGTTTTGGGGAATTTTCAAAAAATTCAAATTTCGCGTGAATATAAAGGGGTTAGCCTTCGATTTAACTCAAAATGTAGTTTTCTTCCCAAAAATCACCGTACATTCATTTTTCTTCGCGATCGAGCTTGTATTCAATATTTTATATGTCTTACGTGGCCATATGTAAGTTCTCGGGAATTCTAAAAAAATCAAATTTTCGTGTGAATTCAAAGGGGTTAGCCTTCGATTTTACTAAAAACACAGTTTTCTCCCAAAAAATGATTGTAAATTTATTTTTCTTCGTGATCGAGCTTGTATTTCATGTTTTATACATATTACGTAGCCATAGGTAATTTCCGGAAATTTTCAAAAAAAAATCAAATTTTCACGTGAATTCAAAGGGGTTAGCCTTCGATTTTACTCAAAACGCAGTTTTCTTCCCAAATATGATCGTAAGTTCATTCTTCTTTGAGGTCAATCTTGTATTCCATGTTTTATATGTATTACGTAGTCATTTTTCTTCCAAAAAATCACCTTAAATTTATTTTTCTTCTAGATCGGGCTTGTATTTCATGTTGTATATGTATTATATAACCATACTTAAGTTTTTGAGAATTTTCAAAAATTTCAATTTTCACGCGAATTAGAAGGGGTTAGCCTTTGATTTTACCCAAATGCATTTTTCCTTCAAAATATCACCGTAAATTCATTTTTCTTCGAGATCGAGCCCATATTTCATGTTGTATATGTATTACGTAACCATATGTATGTTTTCGAGAATTTTGAAAAACATAAATTTTCGCGTGAATTCAAAGGGGTTAGCTTTCGATTTTACTCAAAACGTAGTTTTCTTCTCAAAAATGTCTGTAAATTCATTTTTCTCCGAGATTCAGCTTGTATTCCATGTTATATATGTATTACGTAGCCATACGTAAGTTTTCATGAATTAAAAAAATCAATTCTTTCGCGTGAATTCAAAGAGGTTAGCCTTGAGTTTTACTAAAAACACAATTTTCTTCCCAAAAATGACCGTAAATTCATTTTTATTTGCGATCGAGCTTGTATTCCATGTTTTATATGTATTACGTAGATATATGTAAGTTTTATTTAATTTTCAAAAAAATCAAATTTTTGAGTGAATTCAAAGGGGTCACCCTTCGATTTTACTCAAAACGCAGTTTTGTTCCAAAATATGACCGTAAATTCATTTTTCTTTGAGATATAGCTTGTTGAAAGCATCTAGGCCCCATGAGGTACGGTTTCGGTGATTAATGACAACCATTCGATATTACTAATGAATTTGTGAATGCAAGGTCCCAATGACACTCAATCAAATAAAATCAAAATTACATTGGAGACCCATATAAAATCAACGAATGAGATCAAATCAAATCATATGAAGACAAGAAGTGAAAGCTCTAACTTGATATCACTCAATGCTTGAAGACAATCAAAACAACATTTCAAACAAGTGTCAAAGAGGTCACAAGTTCAAATTCCAAAAGAACAACTCAAAACAACTCAAAGTCAACAAGTTGAACACACTGGATCATCCGATGATCCTTGAGTTGACACACATCGGTCGAGTTGGTTCAACAGAAGAAGAAGACCTCAGACAAATGCACTCACCGGATCATCCGATGTAAGTGGCTCAGTGACATCGGTCCATCATCACAGAATGCAATACCATTGGACCAAGTGAAGCACCGGATCATCCGATGTGCAGAATTACATACATCGGTCGATCACTCCAGTGAGCCTCAAGATCAAGCAAAAATCAGGAGGAAGAGCCACCGGATCATCCGATGAGAAGACAGATCAACATCGGTCTAACAACGGTCATATCTGACACAGTGACATCAGCTAATTTGGCTTTGACCGATGACAACTGAAGGGGAGACATCGGATCATCCGGTGTTCGCAGAGAAGTGATGTCAGCCTACTTTTCCAACGGCTATCTCGTGGAGGCTGGCTATTTATACCCCTTCAACCTGTCAAATCGACAAGACTTGAAGCCCAGACATACTCTACACATCCTAGAGCATTCAAGCAATAGAGCAACCACTTTCACATCAATTGTTCATCATTTGTACACCAAGAAATAGGCTAGAACTAGCTAGAGATAGTGCTTGGGTGCCTCCATTCTTGGTGATTGGAGTCTCTAGTGTAGTGAGAGCCATAAGGGAGTGTCCTTGGTGTGTGCAACTTCCGGAGCTTGCCAAGAAGATTGTGGAAGCCCGGAGGATCCCAAAAGTGTACAAGGCTTGAGCTCCACCTTGCCAAGGTTGGCGAACGGAGAAGAATAGTGAAGAAGCCCCTTGTCTCGGTGACTAGGGAGTGGCAAAACCCTTCGGTGGGTGTCACAACGTGGATGTAGGAAGATCCTTGTGATCTTACCGAACCACGGGATAAACTCCGTGTCCCTTGAGCGTTTGCATCCCTCTCTCTTTTACTCTTATGCAATCTTTATTCCGCAACTTTAATTTACATTGATTGCATAGTTTAATTGCATAGGGAATTGGGCTTGAGGTTGTTAGTTCTTAATAGTTTCAAAATTTGAAAGAAAGCCCAATTCACCCCCCCTCTTGGGCATTTCGATCCTTACAATTGGTATCAGAGCCTTGTTGCTCATTGGATCATTCTAGCTTCACCGCTAGAGAGCTTAAATGGCCAAGAATGGGGGTTCGGTTCCTATCTTCGAGGGCAAGAATTTTGCCTATTGGAAAGCACGCATGCGTGCCTACCTAGAGGCCATTGCTCCCGAAGTTTGGGAAGCGACCCATGCGGGATTCGGAGATCATATTTATATTGGTGATCAAATTAAATGGGATGTTAGAGCTAGAAATGCCATCTATGAATGCATTAGTCAAGATGTATTTGCAAGAATAGCTAGTAAAGAAAAAGCTTGTGAAATTTGGGCATGCCTAATTGAAATTCATGAGGGTTCCTCTCGTGTTAAAGAACTTAAATATCACTTGCTTAAATCTAAATATGATGAGTTTAAAATGTTTCCTCATGAAAATGTAAATGAAATGTTTTCTCGCTTAAATATTCTCATTGAGGAAATAAATGCTCTTGATATTGCTTCTCTTGGCAAGGGACTTATCAACCGAAAGATCCTCATGCTCCTTCCCAAGCCAAAGTATAACATCATCAACTCAATGCTCCAAAAGGAATCACTTGATCACATTGAAGTTTCGGAGCTAATTGGAGAAATACACGCTCATGAGATGAGTGTACTTGGGATGATGGAGAGTTCATCCTCTACAAGGACAATTGCTCTCAAGGCTTTCAAGAAAACGAAGAAAATAATGAAGCCTAGTTCAAGCAAAGAAGAGCAAGAGAAGGGAGAACCACGAGAGCAAGCATCAAAAGCAAGAAGAAAGTGATGAAGAAGAAGAGGTCAAGCCCAAGCGCTCCTTTGGAAAGAAGAAATTTGACAAAGGCAAGAAGACCGAACTCTTTCCAAAGAAAAGAAGAGGGCCTCAAAAAGTCTTCATGTGCGAGGCAAATGAGTGGATCACGGATGAAGAGTCAAGCGACGAAGAGAGTGAAGATGAAGAAAACTTGGCGGGGCTTGCCGTCGTCAACAAGGATAACTCACCTCTTCGTCCACCTCCCATGTGCCTCATGGCAAAAGGTAACAATGAGGTATGTGACGACTCTAGTGATGATGAGCTTTCCCCCGATGAATTAACTTCATTGATAAATGAATACCACACCATCATTAAAAGGGAAAAGAACAAAGTCAAGGCTCTTGAACAAGCTCATGCTAAACTTGAGAATACTAACCTCAATTTGCTTGACAAGTATGAAAGCATACTTAAGGAGCATGACACGCTCAAATCTCACGTCAAGGGAGTTGAGGAAGAAAAGACTAAAATCAAGCTTGATCATCATGACCTTAACTTAGCGCACCAAACACTCTTAGAAGAGCACAACAAGTTAAAACAAGAACATCAAGTACTTAGCCTTGCTCATGAAGTTCTTGATCAAGAATTAAATACTATGAAGAAAGAAACCCTTAATAATGAGAGTACGTCTCATGCTACTAACCGTTTTCACAAGTCTTTGCCCATGAAAGAAAATGCTAGGGAGAAGGACTTGATGGAGGAGATTGAAAGTCTCCGCACAAGCTTAGCAAGACTATCTAAGGGAGAAGACAAACATAAAGAAATACTCTTCCATCAAGCAAAGGGCTTCAACAAGAAAGGACTTGGATCCTTCCCGGTGCCCAACAAAGGAAAGGTGCCCTCACCGGAGCTCAAAACAAGCTTCATCAAGGAAGTTGGCTCCTATTGCCAACATTGCAAGGTCACCGGTCACCATACAAGGGAGTGCCCTCTACCTAACCGGCCTTCTCCAAAATTGCCGACTAACTATACATCTACCTTTGAGAATCACTATTATTTGTTGAGCAAAGTAGGTGCTAAGGTGAAGGCAAAATTCATTGGCATGAACGTCAAGGGGATGAAAGGGAAGCTCCCCAAGCAACTTTGGGTCCCAAAAGCACTTGTATCACATATACAAGGACCAAAGCTAGCTTGGGTGCATAAAGTCAAGAACACGTGACCGCCCACGAGGTGACTTCAAGAGGGGACCTCCACCATCAAAGAAAATCTACCAAGGACCTCTTGAAGAAAGTTGAGAATGGGAGCCCAACGCGGATATGGACGGTAACCCTATTGTCAAATCAAATTACCTTTCCATAAATAGTCTATTGCTATATCTTTCCGCATCTAGGCCCCATGTCATGTTTAATGAATGCTTGTATGATTATGTGCCTCTCCTTTGTGACAATGAAAGTGCGGTTAAGATAGCTAAAAACCCCATTCCCGCACTTGATGAGAAACCTTTTCTAGTCTTAGAAATTAAATGTGCTAGATGCATCTAACGTCATGTAAGTTGCCATGTTCATGTAAGGATGCATATCATATAGGTCTTGTCTAACTCCCAAAGGATAGGGGCAAGCTAGAAGTAGTTTTCCCTGAGGAAGCCTTTGGAAGGTTCAAACTTGGCAAGATAGATTTACTTTATGCCTTGCATGATCCCTGCCATATAAACTTGCACTCATTTAATCTCTTGCACTATAATTTGTTCGGCATTGCATACGATAGATTGTCACAAAGGGGAACCCACCTCATGAGAAGGAGACTTGTTTGAAATGCAATATCTCAACTCATATAAGGTGGAAAGAACAAAATGTTAGGTACGTTAATGCCTAAAGGATCATGCTTCAAAGAGATAGAAGTCTTCATACTCTATCTCACAAAGCATGGGCCTTACATTTTATTTGGATATTTTCCTCCATTTTTCTTGGTGTTCCGTTTGTGTTAAGGTCTAGCCAAGCTATTGGCATATTAGCTTCTTGAGGGGTAAGGGGTTGCCCAAAAAGTCCTAAGACATGTGTTTCTCCTCGATTGTTTGTTCGGTCGAAGGACATATATGGGATGTTTTCGTTCTGTTGTCATCGGATTATCCGATGCCTATGTCAATCCCTCATCGGTCAAATAGGTGCTCAATCCTCAAAGCCCAACTCTGTCAGAACCTCAAATGATCCGACGCGTTCATCCTGGAAAACATCGGTCCATCCGATGTTCACTCTTCTGAAGCTGTGATCTATTCAACCGATGTCTACCTCCCTCTAACGTCGGATCATCCGGTGTCAACATCACTCGGTTGAACTCCCTTACTGTGATATTCGACCGATGTTAAAATCCCTAAACGTCGGTCAATCCGATGTCAACAGCATTTCTTGAATATCCTCTCTGTGGCAATTGACCGATGCTCACTTCACCTATCATCGGTCCATCCGGTGTTGAGTTTTCGGCTAGGGTTTGGGACCCACTATTTAAACTCGAGCGCCGCCGCCGTTTCTCTTTCTCCCCGATCGATCTTTACACCGCGCCGCCGCACCCAGCCGCCTGCGCCGCCGCCCGCCGACCACTGCGCCGCCGCACCCAGCCGCCCTAACCGCCGCCTAGCACCGCCGCCACCTGCAGCGCCGCCGCCGCCGCCCTAGGCGCCGCCGCCTCCGTGCTCCTCCCGAGCACCGCGCCACCTCCGCCGGCAGCCGCCGCCGCCGCCGCCCTAGGCGCCGCCGCCGCACCTCTCCACCGCATCCAAGCATCGCCATCGCTCCTCCCTCCGTCGAAGCACCTCCACCAAACGTCGTCTTCTCCGGTCACCTCCCGTCGCTAGTCTTTCCCAAGCTCCATCGTCGCTAAGGTGAGCCCCGTGCCGTGCGACGTCTCTCGTTGCTTCTCTCGTCGTTCTTTCTTCATTGTCGCCTAACCCTAGCTCTCCGTCGTCTAGATGGGTCGCGACAGGAAGAACAAGGGCAAGGCCATCGCGGAGCCCGCCGCAAAGAAGCAGAAGCTATCCAAGGAGGAGAAGAAGGCCTTGATGGCCGCTCGCGCCGCCGAGGAGCGTGAGCGCGGCCGTGGGGGTTCGTTGAGGATTCGCGAGGCCCGTCCAAGGCCGCCTCCCGTGGTCGACGACTCCGACGCCGAAGAGGAGCCAGTTGAGCCCCTCGTCCGCCGGCGCTCCGCCCGGACGCGTGGGGGTCACGTCGAGGCTGCTCCTCGTCCGTGACCGACGGCCGCCGACCGTTGTGAGGACAGGGAGGCTGAGAGGGACATCCATGAGATGGACACGGCCGTCCGGGTCGGTGAAGGAGTCCGTCTTGTGGACTACCGGAAGATGAAGGCGAAGCAACTCCGGAAGCTCAGATGGAGTGTTCTTCTTGAGGAGTGGTTCCCACAGCCCCGAGAGCTTCTTGTTGACAGTCGCTTCTGGACTGTCACCCAGGCGTCTCTCTATGAGACCTACAAGCGCCGGGGGCACAAGCTCTTTCAGCACAACCACTTGGACTGGAGGCAGCTTGCAGTGGCAGCGGAGACTGAGATCCGCCCCTTCTTTGAGAGATACAGAGGCTTGGTGGAGCTACTGGATTATGAGAGAAGTGCCTATGTGGAAGAATGGGTCCGTGTCTTCTACGCGACCCTGTACATCTCAGAGGGGAGGAGGTCGATTGCCTTCATGTTCAATGGTCAGCACTACCACCTCTCGAGGTAGACTCTGGGGCACATTCTTGGTTTGGACCTGCACGACACTAGCATACACGAGAAGGTCTATGGGCAGACAGATCCACCAAGGAGGCCACTTACTGGAGGGGTAGCACCACAGCTGGACGAGATCCGCTCCTTGTTTGGCCCCTCGTTCTCTCCAGACCAGCCGAGAGTCCCAGCACTCCTGACCCCAGCTGCGCGCATTGTGCACCTCGCCTTGCGCCGCACGCTCCTGCCGAGGTCAGGTTACTTGGAGGGGTTCACGAGTCTGCAGCAGACCCTCCTGTTCTACATAATGAACGGGATGGATTTTGATATCGTGGACATACTCCTCTGTGAGATGGAAGACGTGATCACGGATGGGATTGGGATGATGAGGCAGATGGTCTATGGGCACTGGATCAGTTTCATTTGCTCTATGGTGGTGCCTGAGGGACATTCAGCACAAGCCCGGCTAGCTGACGAGAGTGTGACTCGTTTCAGTCACTATCGTGCCTCTGCTCCTGGAGACCATCGCCTTGGTCGTCCAGTTGAGCGCCAGGTCCGGGCCCGTCTGTCAGAGGAAGACTGGTCCGACCTAGAGCGGGAGGACGAGAGACTTGCTGAGGCCGAGGCTCAGGGGGAGGACTTGCAGCACGTCTGGTCCGAGAGCGACACAGACGACAGTGTCGAGGAGTACTTCCCTCCTCCTCCACCTTCACCGAGGCAACACGACGCCGAGGCCGGAGGATCAGCTGCTCCGCCACCGACGCCACCTCCTGTGTCCGAGGCGCAGGTGTCACAGCCGTCAGAGCTGTCGGCACTACTCCAGCAGATGATCGAGCAGCAGCGCCAGGACAGGCTCGCAGCTGAGCAGGCCAGGGCGGAGCAGGCTGCTCACCTGGCACAGCTGCAGCGGCAGCAGCAGGAGCTCCAGCTCGAGTTCGCCTGTCAGAGGCGAGAGGATACGGACCGGTTCACCAACCTGGTCGATCAGATGCACCGCCGTACCCTCGACCAGCAGCAGCAGACCCAGCAGGCCATGATGGGGATCCTAGGGTTGATCACCAACCTTTACACTCAGACCGGGATCGCCCTTCCTCCACAGCAGCCTGGACTGGGACTGGCTCCAGGTGTTGTTCAGGTGCCCACTACTCCCATTCCTTCCATCAGTATGTCACCACTTCTGGCATCTAGCGCACCGATTCACTCACCACTGCCGGCGACGATCTTGTTCCAGCAGACACCGGCGTCCGTGGTGAGCGCTCCACTTCCTCCAGCCCCACCGGCTCCTCCAGTCCCGGTTTCCTCTCCTCCAGCACCGGCGGCGGACCCTCCAGCTCCCACCGCCCCGGCAGCTCCTACGACCGGCGACTCCAGCTCCGACGACTGCGACGGTTCCCAGTTCGTCCTCGCGCCCAGCTCTCAGGGTCAGTAGGAGTTCTGATCCCTTTTTGGTGTCTTGATGCCAAAGGGGGAGAAGATGTAGAAGAGTCAGGGGGAGTGGTAGTAGCAGTGTGGTAGTAGCAGTCTCAGGGGGAGTGTGTGTGTAGGGGGAGTGTGGGTGTGTGTGCTTATCCTTTGTATTCATGCTTGAGTACTCTTTTGTAATTTTAATTAAGCACTCTTTCACTTGTCTCATTTGCTTTTGTTCTTAATCAATTGAGTTGTTTCGCCCACAAATCTCTTATGCGTTCACCCGAGCTTAATGTGTCCTATGCTGTATTCATTGCATATATTCTTGAGTATTTTCATCAAATTCATTATTATTGCGCTTTAAATTATTGTGTTGTCATCAATCACCAAAAAGGGGGAGATTGAAAGCATCTAGGCCCCATGAGGTACGGTTTCGGTGATTAATGACAACCATTCGATATTACTAATGAATTTGTGAATGCAAGGTCCCAATGACACTCAATCAAATAAAATCAAAATTACATTGGAGACCCATATAAAATCAACAAATGAGATCAAATCAAATCATATGAAGACAAGAAGTGAAAGCTCTAACTTGATATCACTCAATGCTTGAAGACAATCAAAACAACATTTCAAACAAGTGTCAAAGAGGTCACAAGTTCAAATTCCAAAAGAACAACTCAAAACAACTCAAAGTCAACAAGTTGAACACACCGGATCATCCGATGATCCTTGAGTTGACACACATCGGTCGAGTTGGTTCAACAGAAGAAGAAGACCTCAGACAAATGCACTCACCGGATCATCCGATGTAAGTGGCTCAGTGACATCGGTCCATCATCACAGAATGCAATACCATTGGACCAAGTGAAGCACCGGATCATCCGATGTGCAGAATTACATACATCGGTCGATCACTCCAGTGAGCCTCAAGATCAAGCAAAAATCAGGAGGAAGAGCCACCGGATCATCCGATGAGAAGACAGATCAACATCGGTCTAACAACGGTCATATCTGACACAGTGACATCAGCTAATTTGGCTTTGACCGATGACAACTGAAGGGGAGACATCGGATCATCCGGTGTTCGCAGAGAAGTGATGTCAGCCTACTTTTCCAACGGCTATCTCGTGGAGGCTGGCTATTTATACCCCTTCAACCTGTCAAATCGACAAGACTTGAAGCCCAGACATACTCTACACATCCTAGAGCATTCAAGCAATAGAGCAACCACTTTCACATCAATTGTTCATCATTTGTACACCAAGAGATAGGCTAGAACTAGCTAGAGATAGTGCTTGGGTGCCTCCATTCTTGGTGATTGGAGTCTCTAGTGTAGTGAGAGCCATAAGGGAGTGTCCTTGGTGTGTGCAACTTCCGGAGCTTGCCAAGAAGATTGTGGAAGCCCGGAGGATCCCAAAAGTGTACAAGGCTTGAGCTCCACCTTGCCAAGGTTGGCGAACGGAGAAGAATAGTGAAGAAGCCCCTTGTCTCGGTGACTAGGGAGTGGCAAAACCCTTCGGTGGGTGTCACAACGTGGATGTAGGAAGATCCTTGTGATCTTACCGAACCACGGGATAAACTCTGTGTCCCTTGAGCGTTTGCATCCCTCTCTCTTTTACTCTTATGCAATCTTTATTCCGCAACTTTAATTTACATTGATTGCATAGTTTAATTGCATAGGGAATTGGGCTTGAGGTTGTTAGTTCTTAATAGTTTCAAAATTTGAAAGAAAGCCCAATTCACCCCCCCTCTTGGGCATTTCGATCCTTACACTTGTATTCCATGTTTTATTTATATTACTTAGTCATACCTAAGTTTTTAGGAATTTTCAAAAAAAAAAATTATCACGTGAATTCGATTTTACTCAAAACGCAGTTTTGTTCACAAAAATGACCATAAATTCATTTTTCTTCGTGATTAAGCTTGTGTTCCATGTTTTGTATTTATTACGTAGCCATACGTAAGTTCTCAAGAATTTTCAAAAAAAAATCAAATTTTCGAATGAATTCAAAGGGGTTAGCCTTCGATTTTACTCAAAACGCAGTTTTTCTTCCAAAGAATGACCTTAAATTCATTTTTCTTCGAGATCGAGCTTGTATTTCATGTTTTATATGCATTGCGTCCCCTTTTGTAAGTTTTTGCAAATTTTCAAAAATTTCAAATTTTCGCTTGAATTCAAAGGGGCCTTCGATTTTACTCAAACTGTTGTTTTCTTCCAAAAAAATGACTGTAAATTCATTTTTTTTGAGTCGAGCTTGTATTCCATGTTGTATATGTATTACGTAGCCATACATACGTTTTCGGGAATTTAAAAAAAAAGTCAAATTTTCGAGTGAATTCAAAAGGGTTAGCCTTTGATTTTACTTCAAACGCAGTTTTCTTCTTAAAAAATGACCGTAAATTCATTTTTCTTCGAGCTCGAGCTTCTATTCCATGTTATATACGTATTAAGTAGCCATACGTAAGTTTTCAGTAATTCCAAAAAGATGAATTAGGGTTCGGGGTTTCTTCAGTTGTTGCAAAAAAATGAAAGTTTGGGATCCACTACAGGAATATCGATCACTTACGTCGGCCATAGCCGACGTAAGTAAGGCATAAACCGATGTAAGTAAGTTAATTACGTCGGTTTTACTTTAATTACGTCGGCGACTGGCCGACGTAGCGGTTTGGACGTAATTAAGCTAACTTACGTCGGCCACCGATGTAAGTTACCTTAATTACGTCTGTTTGCAGCAGCCGACGTAAGTCACGTACCGAGATGGGTCTTGGGCTGGGTCGGAGTACTTACGTCGGCCAAAGCATACCGACGTAAGTTATGTGCCCTAACTTACGTCGGTTAGCGCCAAACCGACGTAAGTTAAGTGGTTTAACTTACATCGGTATGGTCTGACCGACGTAAGTAAAAATGGGCTAACTTACGTCGGCAATTCCATAGTCGACTTAAGTTAAGTTTTCGAAACTTTTTTAAAAAACAGAAACTAACTACCTCGCTCGATGGCGAGAACACAGAACAGACAGATAACATATACACATCATAACAGTTACAAAATATAGTCCAAAACATCGACAACAACACAATTTGTAAAATAAATTCCACCGGGCTACACGCTAACCCCTCCACTACCTCCGTGATCTTCTCGGCGTGTTCCGAACCATGCAAAAGAAACATAGTCACTAGTAAGTATCAATGTCAACTCAATGATAACATCAGAGTCCAAAAACATAAGTGATAATATTAGAGTTGGATTGCTTCACATTAAGTCATGCACCTGGGCTATCACAGAAGGTTTCAAGAGGTAATGTAGTGGTCTTTGATATTTTTTGACAGTCATGCTACATTACCTCTTGAAACGTTATGTGATAGCCTAGGTGCATGACTTAATGTGAAGCAATCCAACTCTAACATTATGGTATTACCCACCAAAAGCTTGATTACACTTAACTTCCTCACCACTATAGGAATCAATATCTGACAAGTCATCAAGATCTACCTCTATGTTATACCTCCTTATCTCTCTATGTAAAATACTAAAATGGATACAAAAATATTAAAGAGAGAGTTTATCACCTGCTCCGGTGTCTGCTGCAGTGGAAGCGTAGGAATCTCGATATCCTGACCGATGTGTCGAGCAAGAGCCTGCCATTTGCAAAATATTAGAAGATATATGTTATTGAAGTGCTGTGAATTTAACTACGGTACTTTAAATTACTTACAGCCACTGATGCTTGCATCTGGGCCATCATTAAGGTCGTCCTCTGCTGCTCCTCCCTTGCCTCTGCTCTCGTCCTCTCCAGCTCTGCCCGGGTTTGCGTCAGCGTCTCCCTCATGGCCTGGAGCTCCAGCTGGGTCTGCGAGAGACGACCACTGGTCCCAACGGTCGAAGCCTGCGACGATGAAGCGCCTCTCAAAGGTCGCGTCAACCTCGAGTTGACAACTCCATCAAAAATGGCAAACCTGCAAAAGAATGAAAACACTAAGTAGAAGAAGATTAATTGAAAAAGAAATGAAACACACGAAGAACTCACCGTCTGTGGGCCTTCCCGCCCCCGCTTGCGTACGCGGCTTGGGGGTCGATCGGCGCGCTTTCCCAATCGTAATCCGCACCGTGTATCTTCGCGGCCTCCTGCGCGTACTTTCTCTACAAAAAAAAATAAATCTTGTAAGCATGTCAATAATTGTATTAGTTATAATGAAATTGATGAATTTTGAAAACTTACCAGTCGGTCGGCTGCGACCTTACTACACTGCCCTGGCTGAGAAGGGTCACTTCCCTTGTGACCTCTCTTCCAAACCTGGGTCGGGGTCGGCTCATGACCCATCTCTCGCTCCTGTACAACCATGTTAGTGAGATAAATAATATATTAGGAACACATAAATAAAATAAAAAGATACTTACCATGCGTTTAGCCAAACGCGAGTAGACGTCGCCGCCATATTTGTGCTTGCCCTCGGACCCCATGCGGCACTGTCTAGCCTTTGTAGACTTGTTGATGAAAGCGTCGCTAGCCCAGTACCGACAAAGAGCTAAGTACGCCTCGATGTTACCCTGTAACCAGGAAATACTAACCTGCACATATTTCACTTTTCATCAACGCAGTTAACATACATAGATATTGTAAATATTTAACAATATTAAAAACTTACCTTCGCGTACTGCTCCTCTGTCAAGTACGAGTCGGAGTTCTTCCTAAATACACCCCTTTGCTGCTCCTGCTCTTGCTCCCGTGGGTGCCGCTTGTAGTATGCATTGACGGCCTGAATCCGGGCGTACGACAATGCCGCCGTCGTGAGCTTCCAAGCGTTATAATGGAACACGTGTCTCACGTGGTCCTCCATGCCCGGTTTCTCTACTTGGTACCTCAGCTTTAAGCAAACAAATATTTAAGTGATATGCATTAAGAATTCAAATGAGTTGAAAAAATGAAACAGTTGAACTTACCATAAAATCGTGCCACACGGCTCCCTGAACCGTGCCGTGCACCGGGTGAGAGACCCGAGCGTAGTCATCCCACGACAGGGCAGGAAAACCGTCAATTACACCGGGGTAGTGCAACTTGACGATAACACCGAGGACACTGTTAACCTGCCTGTGGTGCTTCTCGGCCCCCACGAACGAAAAGTCGTACCAACATCTACAAAATATATTAAATCATTAAGTAAAGGAAAACAACATCTAATATTTAATATACTATATACAGTATCTATACCTGTCTCCAATAGGACGGATCGTGGTCCGCTGAGTAGTAACCGGAGGAGGAACCGCAAAGTGGGTCCTCCTCGTCCGTCGCCTCTGCTGCGACGCTGCCGCGTCCTGTGACCATGAAGGCTCTGTGGAATCCCCGGAGCCTCCAGGAAGGCTAGTGGTAGCCGGCTGCACAGGGAGACTAGCGCTAGCCGGCTCCGAAGGGAGGCTAGCGCTAGAGGGCTCCTGTAGTGGCCCCCTAGCCTCTGAGTTGGGCTCCTGTAGCGTCCCCTTATCCTCTGACTCTGACTCTGACTCAGAAGTCTCTGAGTCAGACTGCACAAAAGTAAAAGATTGACAATTAATAATTAATAACAATTGCAATTTCAAAATAACTTTATTGTAACTAAAATTTACCTACGTCCGCTGAAAGCACACGACAGCTGAGGGTGGAGCGTGTGCCAGAAAGAGGGAATGTCGGCTAAAAAGGAACAAGCTCCCTGAGCAAGGGTCTCCTAGTGGCTCAAACCCTCTCACTGGCTTCCCCTTCCCCTTCCCCTTCCCCTTCCTCTCATCTAGCACCAATTTGTCCAACATATCAGATATTTCTGACCCGTCAAGACGTTTCGGTGGTCCTTTAGTGACAACGGTGTTCTTTCTGAAGACATTCCTCTGTTGTCTAAACAAGTGATTCGGAGGTAGCCAACGTCTATGACAATCAAAGTAAGATATCTTGCCTCTATGGGTAAGTCGAAAGCAATCGGTATCCGAGGCACATATCGGACACGTCAACCGACCATGAGTGCTCCATCCAGAAAACATGTCGTATGCCGGAAAATCATGAACGGACCACAAATAAGCAGCTCATATGTTGAATTTCTGTTTCTTGTAACAGTCGTACGCTTCGACTCCTGTCCACAACATTTTCAACTCTTCGATCAACGGTTTCAACATCACGTTGAGACGTGACCCAGGATGATCTGGCCTAGGTACAATGAGGCTAAGAAACATAAACTCATTCTTCATGCAAAAAGTCGGTGGAAGATTGTACGGAGTGACAAAGACGGGCCAACAGGAGTATGGTACGGCATTTGTGCTGAACGGCGTGAACCCATCTGTCGCCAACCCGATGCGAACATTTCTCACTTCACGAGCGAATTCTGGGTCGAACCGGTCCAGAGCCTTCCATGCCGCACCATCGGACGGGTGCGTCATGACTCCATTGTTCTCACGCTCACCTTCTTTGTGTCATCTCATGTGTCTGGCTGTTTTTTTTTGAAAGGAACAACCGCTTCAACCTCGGTGTCACAGGTAAGTAACGAAGCTGCTTACGTGCGACTTCCGTCGTCACTGTATTACCATCGTTATTAACAACTTTGACAAACCTCGGTTGACCACATTTCAAACATTTGTTCTCATTGGTATGCTCTCTCCAGAAAAGCATTCAGTTGTCCGGACACACATCAATCTTTTTGTGTTTCATCCCGAGACCAGAAAGAATTTTCTTCGAGTTGTACATATCCTTAGGCACTTTGTTGGGTTGTGGAAGGGCATCTTTGAACAAATCGATGAGCATGTTGTAAAAATTGTTAGAAAAGAAGAACTTATACTTAATTGTCATAAGTCTAGTCACAAAATTGAGGATTGACATTTTAGTGTGTTCATGTAGAGCCTCTTCTGAATCTTTGAGACGTTTGAAGAACTCTTTAACCTCTGTTGTTTGAGTATCTTCTGTAAGCTCTCATCGTATAGCTTCCAGCATCTCATCCATCATATCAACCTCTTGAGCATCATCATTGTCCGCTTCCACTTCTTGTACAGCTTGAGAAGCTGTCTCGCCGTAGAAGTTTCACAACTCATAATGTGACATGTAACCGTTTTCGACACAAGTGCAACGTAAGTTCCACTTTGTCCAAAAACATTCCGTTTCGGCATTTCGTACATGGGCACCGCGCTTTATCGCTATTTGACAACGAAAAAGCTCGTTCCACAAAAGCTTTTGTCTTGGCGTACCACTCATCTGAGTGACCACCAGTTCTGCTCTTCCAACCAGTGTACATCCAACTACGATCTTCGCCCATGTTTGACTCTGCAGTTTAACGCGAAAGAAATTGTCGTTAATGTATTGTTATGTTATGTGTCACGGCCCAACCTAAGCAGATAGATCCTAAACCCACCCAAGAGTGACCGAGCGGAGCGTGCTCATGACGAGACGTGTGATCCGAATTCGAATGAAATTTCGGCAGCATAACCCCGCTATTCTCCACTACACGTCCAAAAATGGTGCAGCAGAGAACAACAGGGTTACGCCACCGAAATCTCGTCCAAATCCGGACCCGCGTCTCGTCACAAGCCACGCCCCCTCGGTCACTCCGAGGCGGTCCAAAAAGGGACAACTCCGAACCTGCACGTCTCACATGCCAATGGCATGTGAGACGTGCCGATCCGAAACGGGTAATACATTGCTATAGGTTACGTTGCTCTTTTTCATTTTGAGGTCATTTAAGAGAGAGGAAAGAACTAGAGAAAGACTGAGAGGAAAGTTGGTCTTAGATGACAATTCCACATCCATTTCCACCGTCCACACAATCGCGGGTCATTGACGTTCTTAAGGCGGTAAGGCGACTTAAGGCGACAGATCCCTCTGCTCCCGCGGCGCTAGCTTTCCCTGCCGCCGCCGGCTTCCCTGGCCGCCGCCGCCTTACCCCAGAAAGCAAGGCAACAGGGACGCCTTACGATGTCGGAGCGCCTTACCGCTTTAGCGACGCTAAAGTGACGCCTTAATAACTATGTTGAATGACAAAATATATTGTGTTTCTCAGTTCACTGCCGGCGCGAGCTTCTTTTGCGTGCCACCCACCGCCTCGAGCTTCTCCGCCGGCGCGAGCTCCTCTCAGCGCGAACTCCTCCGCATGCTGCATGACGCACCAAGCCGCGCCGCCGCCCCGATCTCCTCTGCTCACCCCTACACACGACACACGCTTTCTCTCTCTCCCTCTCTCTCTCTCTTGGAGCTACCGTCGACGCTGTGGCACCCGACAGTCGGCCGCCCCCGACGCTGCCCTCCTCATGGTGCAATTAACCACTTAAGAATAAATAGATAAACCACTTGAGCATAATTAAACGCATAAGCAAATTAACAACTTAAATAAACCAATTAAGCATAATTAAACAAATTTAAGCAATTTAAGCATAATTAAACATAATTAAATAAACCACCTAAGCATAATTAAGCAAATTAAGCAAAAAATTAAGCAAATTAAGCATAATAAAATAAACCGCTTAAGCTTAATTATGCATAATTAAGAAAATTAAGCATAATAAAATAAACCACTTAAGCATATTTAAGCAAATTAACCACTTAACCATAATTAAAAAAAATAGTTAAGCAAGCAGTGCCATCATAGAATCACTTGAGCAATGAAACACGACATTAAGCTAACAATTCTAAGGCTACAACGATAGCATAACAAGTATTTGAAAGCACTGAAGTCCGAATTGAAGTGTGTACCTAGTGATCGATGGGTGCCGACGGACGGACGACCGGAGGCGAGCCAGCGGCGAGGGCACAGGGGCGGCGGGGCGGGGGGTGGGCCGGCGGCGGCAGCGCAGGGGCGGCGGGGGCGGGCCGGCAGCGGCGGCGCAGGGGCGGCGGGGCCGGGCGGTGGCTGGGGTGCGGAGGCGAGCCGGCGGGGCGGCTCGGGGTCGGGGTTGCTCGGGGTCGGGGCGGCGCCGCAGGGGCGGGGCCGCGGGCGGGAGCA
This sequence comes from Tuctoria greenei, assembly GCA_036927565.1. NCBI lineage: Eukaryota > Viridiplantae > Streptophyta > Magnoliopsida > Poales > Poaceae > Tuctoria > Tuctoria greenei. Next base: position 27,155,212 of record JAYESD010000002.1, on the reverse strand, counting down.
GGGGTGGCGGCCGGGCGGTGGGGCGGCTCGGGATCGGTGGCGGTGGTTGGGAAACGAAGTGGCGCGCGTGAAATGAAACAGGTGCGCACCGCTCGCGCAGTTAGGTTAAATCCATAACTTACGTCGGCTGCAGTTACTTACGTCGGCCGACGTCAAGGCCTACGTAAGTAAGTGTTAACTTACGTCGGTCGTTTAACTTACGTTGGCTATGGGTCGAGGCCGACGTCAGTACCTTACTTACGTCGGTCGTTTAACTTACGTTGGCTATGGGCCGAGGCCGACGTCAGTACCTTTTATTATCGTCGGTCCCTTTACTTACGTCGGTCAACCGACATAATTTGTTTAACTTATGTCAGCTACCAGGCACCGACGTAAGTTACTTATTTACGTCGGCCGACCCACGTAAGTTGATCTGCCCGACGTAAGTGATCGATATTCCTATAGTGATCGTGGGGTGTTTATATAGAGGTGGGGAGGTAGGGTTTGATGGATTTCGTGTTTGAGGCGGTGGAGGCCATGTAGGGGGTACCACATGGGCTCCACAGTGGTTGGGCACGACATTCTTGGGCCTAATTAAGGCAAAAACTCAATAGCAAGTCGTGGTTGGACCCAATTAAGGCAAAAACTCAAGAGCAAGTCGTGGAGGAAAAGATTAAATCCGAGTTGGACAGGCCGGATAAGTCTGTTGGAGGTCAGAAAGTTGAACGGATAAGTCCGATGTCAAGCCGGACAAGTCCGTTCGGAGTTATTTCGAAGTTAGAGAAAATTGAATGTACAAGTCCGGTGCTAGGCTAGACAAGTCCGGGGTATGACTTAGGAAAACCTCAGAAACATTCTCGGACTAGTCTGTGGCATTAACAGAAAAGTCCAGAAAGACAACAGAGAGCAAAACTGGACTAGTCCGGGGTCCGAACCGGACAAGTCCGCCCTACCCAGGGAGAACAACAGAGAGTTAGACGGACTAGTCTGAGGTCCAAATCTGGACAAGTCCGCACAACAACAGATTTTATTTGCTTACATGATTATAATTTATTTTAAACTTATTCCTTTTATGTTGCTTAATGCTAAACATGTATAAGAATGTATACAATGCATGATGGATGAAAATGAGGGTGTTACACAGATCGAGTTTTTATTCCATGTTGCATATGTATTACGTAGCCATACGTAAGTTTTCGAGAATTTAAAAAAAAATCAAAATTTTGAGTGAATTCATAGGGTTAGCCTTCGATTTTACTCGAAGCGCAGTTTTCTTCGCCAAAAATGACCGTAAATTCATTTTTCTTCAAGATCAATCTTGTATTCCATGTTATATCTCTATTACGTAGCCATACGTAAGTTTTCGGGAATTTTCAAAAAATTGAATTTTTGCGTGAATTTCAAGAGGTTAGCCTTCGATTTCAGCCAAAATACAATTTTCTTCCAAAAAATGACCGTAAATTCATTTTACTTCGAGGTCGAGCTTGTATTACATGTTGTATATGTATTACGTAGCCATATGTAAGTTTTCGGGAATTTTCAAAAAAATCAAATTTTTTAGTGAATAAAAAGGGATTAGCCTTCGATTTACTCAAAAAGCAGTTTTCTTACAAAAAATGATCGTAAATTCATTTTTCTTCGAGATCGAGCTTGTATTCCATATTATATATGTATTACGTAGCCATACGTAAGTTTTCGGTAATTTTCAAGAAATGCAATTTTTCGCGTAAATTTAAAAGGGTTAGCCTTTGATTTCACCAAAAACGCAGTTTTCTTTAAAAAATCACCGAAATTAATTTTTGTTCAAGATAGAGCTTGTATTTCATTTTGTATATGTATTACATAATTATACGTAAGTTTCAGGTATTTAAAGAAAATCAAATTTTCGTGTGAATTCAAAGGGGTTGACCTTCGTTTTTACTCAAAACGCATATTTCTTCCAAAGAATGACTTTAAATTCATTTTTCTTTGAAATCGAGCTTGTATTTCATGTTTTTTATGCATTACGTACCCATACGTAAGTTTACACAGATTTTCAAAATTTTCAATTTCCGCGTGAATTCAAAGGGGTTAGCCTTCGATTTTACTCAAATCGTTGTTTTCTTCCAAAAAATGATCGTACATTCATTTTTCTTCAAGAACGAGCTTGTATTTCATGTTGTATATGTATTGCGTAGCCATACATAAATTTTCGGGAATTTTCAAAAAAAATCAAATTTTTGAGTGATTTCATAGGGGTTAGCCTTCGATTTTACTCAAATCGCAATTTTCTTCCCAAAAATGACTGTAAGTTCATTTTTCTTTGAGATCGAGCTTGTATTCCATATTATATATGTATTATGTAGCATACGTAAGTTTTTGGGAATTTCCAAAAAATTCAATTTTTCGCGTGAATTCAAAGGGATTAGCCTTCGATTTTACCCAAAACGCAGCTTTCTTCAAAAAATATTGTAAATTCATTTTTCTTCGAGATCGAGATTGTATTCTATGTTGTATATGTATTATGTAACCATACGTAAGTTTTCAGGAATTTTCGAAAAATTTAAATTTTTACGTGAATTCAAAGGGGTTAGCCTTCGATTTTACTCAAAATGCAATTTTCTTCCCAAAAATGACCGTAAATTCATTTTTCTTCGCACATCGTCCTCCGCCCCGGCGCGCCACCCCCGCCCCATGTTGCTCTATATCCTGGTGTGCCGTCCCCCATCCCCGGCACGTCACCCCCACCCCGACGTGCCGCCATCCGCCCCGGCATGCCGCCCCAGCTGCCTCGATGTGTTGCCCTCCGCCCCAGTGCCCCGCCCATCGCCGCCCTCGGCATAACCGCACCGGCTCATGTAGAAGTCTTCCACTGCTGTGAGCACCAACGTGACTATGCCCAGAGCCGCCTGCTGCAGCCACTTTCCCCGCCCAGGGGCGTAGCCAAGGGGTATGCTGGGTGGGCCCCGGCATACCCTGGGCCAGCCATGGTGACGTGTGGATGCATTTGGTTAATTCAATTATGGCCCACGTAATGTTTATTTCCGTTTTTGTCGGTTCTCTCCCATGATAAGCAATGTCTCTAAGCTACCTAAAAAGCATCATGACAAATCAACAGGAACTGTCAAAATTTTTATATAACTACTTTCGGATTTGTTTCTGCTTGTGTTCTTGTCACTTCGCACATTTTTATCAAGACATTCATTCAACAGATAAAGGAAATCAAACACATAGTGTTGCAAGTCTCTTTTATATCTATATATGTGAACTATCTTCCAACTTTTTATATTAATCTATTGAATTCAATACTTATTATATTTTTTTCTACTCCCCCCGGATATATTTTTTTATTTGTCACCGGTTAGTTCAAAAAATGAAATTAGCCGGTGACAAATAAAAGATCCAGAGGAGTATATGTATATCAAATTGTGTTAAAATTTATAATTGTTTATGAAATAAGAAAATATTTTTAACGAATTGTATATGATGTTTTTGTGTGGCATACCCTTTGATATAATCCTAGATACGTCACTGCCCCCGCCGTGATCACCAACATGAATCCAACTTTCACCGCAGGCGGCGCCCGCTTCCTCCATCGTGAGCACCAACGCGACTCCGCCCTTCACCGCCGGTCGCGCCCTGGCGGCTGGTGTGGGAGTTGGGACAACTTTCAGAGAGCACCCCTCGACAGAGCGAGGTAGTCTCCTTTCTCGGAAGAGGTTGCGGCCTCCACGACGAAGGTGACCTCCTCTCGGACCTGCAAGAAGATTCCCTCGATGCGGTGTGCCTCAGTGATGGCCTGCTTCTTGCGGTGTCGACGGACTCAAGACCAAAAAGAATGCATCAACCATCAAGTGTCCGCGCCTGCGCCATGGCGAAGAAAAAAGAAGAAAGCCAAGCCCGCGAAT